>PYXC01001676.1:117500-214120 GCA_015244755.2 Tenualosa ilisha
ACCAGCAGCTCTGCCCCGATTAGTTCTGTCTTCTTATCTGATTTTGATTACATCGGTCTGCTTTCTTTCCAACTCCCCGTTCAGTTCGGTCTGTTGATCCCAAAGCACCGGACTGGCTTATCGATTTTATTCAGCTATTTATTTTATTTTCTCAACTTATTTTTTTTTTTTTCTCCTCGGTCGGCAATCCTTCACAGAAACATCGAACGTGATCCGCAGGGAACGAATTCGAAACGACAGAGAAGAGCCGCTTTAGAGAATAATACACGGCTATGACGAATTGGTAATTTGATATCGACAAGATCTAATCTGCAGGAAGATACCAGCCATCGTGACGATGCTAAATCCAGCTAATGGGATGAAGCACCCGATACAATAATGTTAGTTTACCTTCACAAACTTGGGGATGGGGGATGCTAGGCTAGCTAAATCGTTAATCTCAGTGTTTTACGTGAGGCCAGCTAAATCATTTCCTCTCAGTGTCTGACGCTAGGCTAGTTCAATTATTCCCCTCAGTGGCTGATGCTAGGCTAGCTAAATCATAAATCTCAAATTGCTAATGCTAGGCTAGCTAAATCTTTAATCTGTGCTAGGCTAACTATAGCATTATGCTAGGCTAACTATAGCATTCATTATGTCTGCAAATGATGTCTTTTATCCTTGAAGTCTGACCGATCCCTCCAGTTGAAGGTCAGCCAACAGCAGTTCTGACAGGGCGGTGGTAGCGTAGCGGTTAAGGAAACTGGCTAGCGTGCAAGTTAGAATCCCAGCTGCCACCGTTGTGCCTCTGAGCAAGGCAACCTAACCCTAAGTTGCTCTAGGGGAGAGACTGGCCCTGAACAATTGATAGTTGACAAAAAAAATGTAAGTCGCTTTGGATAAAAGCGTCTGCTAAATGCATTAATGTAATGTAAATGTAACGTAGCATCAATGTTTTCACATATATATTCGTTATGTGTCCAATGAAATATGTCTAATGACCTGCTCTTATAAAGTAGCCTCGGGGAAGAGCTACTGAGAGTCATTGGCCCACTGCTGTGAAAGGTGAACGTGTGAGCGTGTGTGTGCACTCAAACCTTTAAGCAGTGACTTGTTTGTCCAAAACCGATTGCTGCATTTTCATCCATTCCGCAGTTGTAAAATATTAGATACATAGATAGATACATAGATAGATAGATAGATAGATAGATAGATAGATAGATACATAGATAGATAGATAGATAGATAGATAGATAGATAGATAGGTAGATAGATGGATGGATGGATGGATTGATAGATAGATAGATAGATAGATAGATAGATAGATAGATAGATAGATAGATAGATAGATGGATGGATAAATAGATAGGTAGATAGATAGATGGATGGACGGATGGATAGATAGATAGATGGTTGGATGGTTGGATGGATGGTTGGATGGATAGATAGACAGATAGATAGATAGATAGATAGATAGATGGATGGATGGATGGATGGATGGATGGTTGGTTGGATGGATAGATAGATAGATAGATAGATAGATAGATAGATAGATGGATGGAAAGATAGATAGATAGGTAGATGGATGGATGGATGGATAGATAGATAGATAGATAGATAGATAGATGGATAGATAGATAGATAGATAGATAGATAGATAGATAGATAGATAGATAGATAGATAGATAGATAGATGGATGGATGGATGGATGGTTGGTTGGATGGATAGATAGATAGATAGATAGATAGATAGATAGATAGATAGATAGATAGATAGATAGATAGATGGATGGAAAGATAGATAGATAGGTAGATGGATGGATGGATGGATGGATGGTTGGTTGGATAGATAGATAGATAGATAGATAGATAGATAGATAGATAGATAAATAGATAGATGGATGGATGGATGGATGGATAGATAGATAGATGGATAGATAGATAGATAGATGATGGATAGATGTACTTTATTGATCCCAAGCTGGGAAACTCACTTGCAGTTGCAGCATGACATGTAGGACAAACACAATAACTGTACAACACAATAACAATACAAAGAGGAGAAATATATAAGTATATATATACATATATAAGAAAATGTACAATATAATGTGTAATATAGAATCTAAAACAATGTGTAGTAAAGGGAATTACAGGATTTAAATACTTTAAATCGGATCTTGAGAGCAAATTTAAGAACATTCTGGTAAATTTGTAGTCTTTGATGTTATACACATGCAGGCTGGTTGATTCTTATGTTATGTCATGTTATTATGTTATTATGGTCACTGCCATCTTTAAGATGAGCTCAGCCAGCACAGTCATTTTCATCAACAAATACAATCAATACAGACACAATGATTTTAAACAATAAAAACATTTGGTTTCAAATAATTCACCCGCCTCACGGTAGTCACGAACAGGGAAACAAAAAATTTCGAGCCTAAAAACCATTTTTTGAAAGAGGCTAGAAACGTGTTCACTTCTTCAAAACGTTTTACGGCACTGCCGGGACCTGTGGAACCTGACTCAATTTCTGCAGCCAGCACCTGCTGGACGTTTGTGGTACTGCAGTTTTAACCTCAGTCTCACAATAGGCAACTGTCAAATGGAACCTTATTGTTACTCCCTCGCTCCTGAACGTGTGTGTGTGTGTGTGTGTGTGTGTGTTAACTAACTGCCACGCGCGACAGAGAGGTTAGAGATCGTTTTAAACAAATTACCAAAGACGCCCCCCCCAATGGCGCTGTCAAATGGACGCTTACTGTTACCCCCATGACCCATCTCACTCCTTTGACTACGTCTGGCTGCTGCTACATAGTCCAGCCATAATTCCTGATAACCACCTATAGACTGATTACCATGTAATGTAAAAGTGGGATAATACTCTATTATGAACTATTATGAACCGTAGCTAAACCATAGGCAACTTATAGTCTGTCATGGTTACTACTGATTGTAATTTTTCTCCATGACCCCTGGCAGTTGGGTTAGCCCCTTGAGTCGTGGATCTGCCCAAGGTTTCTTCCTAGATTAACTGAACATAAGGGAGTTTTCCCTTGCCCCTGTTGCTCTTGGGTGCTCCTTCTGTGAAGCGCCATTAGACAATACTATTGTAAAAGGCGCTGTAGAAATAAAACTGAATTGAATTGAATTGAATTTGGTTGAACCTAACAGTGTAATTTTGACATGATACCAGAACACTAAATACAAGTGATTTAACCAAGTTACTTTGAATCTTCTCAATTTGGTTTTGTAGGATTTACTACATTGTATTGAGCCCATTTGAAAGAATATAATATCATAGAAGCTATGTAACACAGTTTCGTGGAAGCATTTGACGCAACTTTTTGAATGAAATCCAAGGAAATATTTTTTGGAGTGCACACACATACAGTCACAAAGACTCGCACATACTCAAGTCACTTAAAGCTGGAATTCAAACATGGTTACGAGTATATTCCTCTACAGGTGAAGTTAAATTGGCACAGAAGCCTTGGTTAAACTCCAGAGTTAAAAACATTGGTGTAAAGCAGTGGTTCCCAAACTTTTAACTGCCATGTAATACTGAGACATTCTATGTCCTACCACGTACCCCTTGCACCACAGACAGATTGCTATTATAATTCATATTTTTCTAATTATTATTGCTGCATATACAAATGTGAACTCATATTGATATACAGGCTACCAGGTAGTGGCAATTGTGTTGTATTGGGGACAATTTGAGTGCAAGATCTTTGTCCACGTATAGTCTGTACCTGAAATTCATGTTGGTGAGACCTGAGTGTACCCCCTTGAATTGATCCAAGTACCCCCAGGGGTACTCGTACCTCAGTTTGACAACCATTGGTGTAAAGAATGCTCTACTCCTTTTGCCGTTGAGATTTTGAAGTCAGCGGCGCCATTTCGAGGAGGCTGGAAACGAAAAGGTGGGTGTCTGAAGTCATTTAAAATAACATCTAAATGTCTCATGTGTTCATCCTCACACAAATGTGATCTAATATGAGATGTCTAAATTGTATATAGGTCCGTGTAACGCTTTGCAGTGCTTTTTGCTATTTGAAGATTTTACATGAAAAGTATGAAAAATTGGCTTAGAACTTCGATTATCCATCTTTTAGACTAGTCAGCAAATTGATAACCGATGTTTATGTTCTCTATTAAGTATGCTTGGGGTTTTCTGTTCCGAAGTTCAAAAAGTCAAACAATGACTCAACATTCAAATTTCTCACGTTTTTGCGCTTGGAGTTGGCCTGAACTACGAGGGCCGGGGGTTATCGTGGACAGGTCCGTTGTGGCCCAGAAGTTTCGGTTCAGCTGATGGCTGCTTTGCTTGTGAGGTTGAGGTCATTCATCACCCTACTCGTGCTATAGTAATAATTCAAAGGCTTCTGCGTCTCTGCGGCAACAGCAGGCAAATCTTCAGCTTTACGAGACTCTGATATTGAACATGGGTAGCTTGGATAGCGAACAGTTTCACTCCTACATAGTACCCAAACATCGGCGACACTCAACAAGTATCACCTTCTCTTTACCCCTCTTTAACACAATCCTGAGACTGATTGTGCGAGGGACCGAGACGTTTCAACTGTGGTCTAACCTGCAGCCTATGGTTCAAAAGGCCTTTTGTTATTTTCATATCCCTAAAACATGAAAATATTAACCTGTGCGACAACTTTAAGAGTTGCCTTGGCCAAGCAATGTGCCACAAGTACAAGTGGCAAATTAGGCTATGTAAAGGTCTATTGTCAGGTCTGCATCGGACCTGGTCACGGCCACGCCCCCTCACTCAACTCCACAGACTCACAGCTCGTCTCTCCGTTTGCATTCACCGCCTCATGCACGATCACCTTCACCTGAGTTTTGATTGGTGTCACCTGGTCTCCACCTTACTTAAGCTTCCCCTCTGCTTCACCTGGTGTCTGGCCTCGTCAATGTTACCTCGGACTTCATACGTGTTTGTTGTGCTTCCTCCGTCTCCCGCGTCATCCTCCCCGCGAGCCTAGACTTCCCCGTTGGTATTGTTATTCTCTGTGTTTCCTAGTCGTTTAATCCAGTACGTTTGTGTTTGCATCCTTATTCTCCTGTGTGTTAGTTTACCTCCGAACTTCTGAGCGTGATAGGTTTCTGTTCTCTCCGTTAACGTAACGGACGCGACTTTTGTTTATTCCAGTTACGTTTGCCTTAATAAAACACCTTCGTGTAAAGTTTGCCTCTGCCTTGTCTGTGCCTGACATCTATAGCCTTAACATCAAGGGGTCCCTCCTGACCTGCCAGGTTAAGGCAAACCACTAAATTAACGTTTGATACTGTATGATATCGGTATCTTAGCTAATCGTTAGCCTTGAATGATTTATGAGCAGCTGAGTCAGAAGAGTAATTTTATCCAGCTCACTTGAAAGTTTACAACAAAAATGACGAGCATCTTCTCAATATATAATCCAACAACTGGGTACTACATTGCTATATCCACATCAGCAGTTAGCAAGTTCAGGCAAAGCCCCTCGGCTAATCATTATGCTACTGTGTATGCTAGCGGCAATTTTATCCGCATTTAAAAGCAAACCACACAAAAAAGTGGCAGTACATTTACTATTTTAGCCATGCTGAAAATAATATGTTAAAAATGGGCCCCAGCAGACTCACGCAAAAGTCTGTTGATTTCAATTACACGGGAAGTGATGTTAAGAGTCCAGGGGATCAGGTTCTTTTGGATAAGTGATGTACAGTAATTCCTATGGAAGGCTCTATCTCCATCTGCTGGCGATAGGGCGTAAATTCTGTAAATTCTTAACTTTGATAGGTTAAATGCGAACTTGCCAGTATTTTGTATGGCAGCAAGTAAATCGATTACACACTCATTGCTTCATGAAACTGCTGTTACAGTTTTATATATGTATCTCAAAGGTCAAAGTCTTGCTGGCATAAACATGTCTATTGGCATTATACATGACAAACTGTAAGCTTGGACAAAGAATGTTGGGCATTCTACAGTAGAATCTTTGGGGTTAGGTATGAACCAGAGCCATTCTCTGGCATGAACATGACACAATAATGACATGATGTTTCAGCATTATGACATCATTAAAGCACCGTAACTTTTCTAGACTCTAGTTTTGACTCTGTTCATTTCTGATATATAGGGCAACCACAGAAGACAACGTTTTTCCCTTCTCCAAATGCTTATATTTCTAAACAAAGTGCAAAATATATAAAGTGAGGTAAGTGTTGTGTTTTACTGAGACCTTCCTTTAGGCCTATTATTTAATTCAAAATGATTAATTTAACCCATAATTAATGTGAAATGATATTGGAAGAACAACAAGCTAAATTGTAATGCAATATCAATTTATTTTTGCAACTACTGTTGGACATGAATAAAAAGATCATGTTAATCAAAATCATCAGACGTGAATAACAAGTCTATGTAGTTAGTGTTGATATTAATAACATCAGCAAAAAAACATATTTTCCTGGATTAGAATAAATTATGCACCTTTTAGTCATGCTAAAAAATAAGCGCCCATGTAAATACAGTTCAATATGTATTTTTTGTTTGGTTGTTCATTTGTGATTCTAGAAAACAATGAGGCCCAGTGAGGGGGCCATCCAAAAGGAAGTGAGCAGCACCTTTGATGCTGGTAAAGTTTCTTTAAATTGGCTTACAGTGTAATTAATAAGAACAACCAGAGATGTACTTCAGTTACACTGCATCCAAATGAAGGGGACACAACTGAGTTGTGTTTGAGCTCAAAGGAGCAGTATGAATTTAAACATTATACTCAAAAAAGGCCATCCAAATGATCTTACAGTATGCATGTTTACCTCTGCCAGCCAACCCTACCTTGGCTCCTTCTCGGGCTGATTCATTTGTCCGTGAGGCATCGTTGAAGAGAGATCTGCCTACACCCCCCATCATGCCACCAGATGAGTTTTCATTTCTCTGCGAATACCTTAAGGACCTCTCAGAGACGTATGATTATTTTTTGATTTCATAACATTGTTTGGACACTGTTTGCTCATACTTTCCTCAAGCATTAATGGTCTTCTTTTTCAATAGGGACTGGGCTACGTTCTGTGAGGCAATGGCTGATCCTGTGAATATCTTCAATGCTATGTTACATATATTCCTCAGAATTAGTCGGTGCAACAAAAGTTTGATAACAAAAGTATGATACTGTTATTTTCACCCCACAGGTGACAAAACTGCAGTTTGTCACACTCTGCCAAAAAATGATGAGTCATGTGAAAGACAGTGCCATGACATATCTTCTCCCAGCACTCATGAAGATGTTGGAAGAGGACCCACAACAACTCCTGTCTCTCCAAAAGAACATTCAACGTGTTGAGCCTGCTTGCTCTCGTCCAGAATCAACTGTGGCATTCATTGAAGATGAACACGACTTGGTCGTAATCAAGGATGGGGTTCTGAACAGAATCATTTCAAAAGCGAGAAACATCTGTTGCTTCCGTACATCCAGCCTTCCCTCACTTTCCTCAAAAACAAGGTATGTGGCACATCGCAACTAGGCCATATTCTGGGAATGAATATTACTGGAATGCACTGGTAAAGCTAAAAAGTTGATGGCCCATCAGGCTATGTAGAATTCAGGCTTAAATTAGATAGTATGCTTTCTTTAGGTCCCAGTGCACACTGCTGCAACAACTTGGCATCACAAAGGAGCAGGTACAAACCAATGTAGAGGAGACCTTGAGGACACTCGGTGTGATGGGATCCGCCGCTGGCTCAGAGAGTTTAAGTGCTGACATCGCTAAGGAGGTAGTGATGAGGATCGATTCCACCTTGGTGGAGAAGAAGCGCTCAGTTTCACTTGGGTCAGATGTGTCGGCTATCAAGCTAACCAAGAGTGTTAACAAGTTGATTGAAGATGTCAGTCTCAAGATGAGTGGAAATGTAGAGATGCCTGGAAAGGTTCTTACAACAGGCCAGATCAGCAGTTCTCAGACAGCGATCCATTCATCCCTGACTTCAGCTATGGGAGGAGCTATAAAAACAGTCATCAACCACATGGAGTCCTATTTGGTTGATAACAACAAAAACACACCTGCAAAAAGGTGGCTAGCCACGATCAAAAAAGTGTTGTTTTGTCAGTGCAGTTCCTTAAACATTTGCTCAATGAATGCCAAAGATCTAACACCTGAGCAAATTAAGAAGGCAGTTTCTACAGAGGAATTTCAAAAGGCCAAGAAAGCAGTTAGTGATGTTCGCATCAAGACAGATTTGAACTCTACTCCCTCAACGGATAGCAGTTTGCATCCAAGTGACATTGCAACTTCCCATGGTTCCCTTGTTGCTTCTGTCCAAAGCCACGTCTCTCTGCAATCCTCCCCTCTTAATGAGATGGATGCCTTGCCAGATATGCCATGGGATAAGTTCACCTCTAAAGACCTGGATTTGGTTGCCGCAGACATTGTTGACCAGTTTTTGACTGACATGAAGATGAGCACTGAGTCCCTGAAGCAGAGCACAAAAGATAACAAATGTAGTTGGAGAACAAACAGCCTGAGACTCGTGCAGCTGAAGGCTCCAGCTCCACTGGCACTGACGACATTGTCACGCCTTTGACTGAGGTCATCCAAAAACTTTTCCGCAACAACATTAAAACCAGAGTTACAAAAGATGTGCGCCATGTTCTGCTCCAGACAGCTCGAAAAATCATGGGTCAGTCCTGTTCTCTGGCTGCAAACTCTACCGCGTCAGATGTGGTCGTTGAAGTTGTTGGAGGCATGCAGACACTGCTGGATTTCCAATCCAGCGATACTATGGACCAAACTACCCTAGAGGCCAAAGGGAACAAAGAGAGGGTGTCATTAAAAGCATCTGAAACAACTCAGCAAAGTCCAGAGGATTTTAATGTTATCTGGACAACCTGTGTGAAGATGTTGGAAGGTCTACAGGGAAAGGTTCTGGATTTCCTCACCAAATGCCAACAAGTTGGCACTAAACTCAAAGGCAATACCAACACATATGGCAAAAAAGTAATTAGTGACGTCCTTATCTGCATTAAGAAGGGCCTTCCGAAGTCAAAGGGTCCAGACAGATCAGAAGACGTAGAGATGATTACTGACATCTTAAATGCAATGCTTAAAAACATTGGTGTCGACGATGATCAAGAGCTGACCCCAGTAGTAGAGATAGCTGCCTGCTCCTCATCACATTCAAATGTAAGTGGATGGTCAGAAAACATCGACAAGGTTTTACCTGTTTCCATTTCTGAGCTCACAGCTGATGGGACCATTATCAAACACACATACATTGATATGAGTGACCACACCCAGTGTGGACCACCTGCATGTATCTCCAGAGAAACCATTGTCAAGACTGTCAATGAAAAGCTTGATTTGGAACAAGTGTCTGGGTCATCCTCACAGCATGGAGATCTCCACTCAGTTGCGGTCAGGCTGGACAAATCTCTATCCAGCAGTTCACTCTCTGATGACGTCACTGGGAGGGTTTATGGCCTATTCAAGAAGAGCAGCAGAAGGACCACGAGCAAGTCTAAATCAGATACAGAGCTGCTGAGCGCTGGGAAAGGTGAAGTTATGAGGAAGCGCATTGCCTCTCAGTTTGTGCACACCTATGCTGAGGAAACCTTGAAGCACTTCCTTCTCCCTTACCTTAAGCTACCTTCTCCCTACAAAGAAAAGCCAGACTCCTTGGTTCCAGCACCCGCATCAGCCTCTTCACAGATACTGACTGACCTTCTAAATCTGCTGACTGAAGCGATGGTCAAGGATGTGACGGCCAGTTTTTCTCAGTCTGACATATATCGAGAGCATCATGCACCACAGGCGAAGGAGAGGAGGGGAATCAGGAGGGGGATCCTAAGATTCCTCCCAAAAATTCCTAAGATCAAGATATTCTCTAAGGTAAAAATTGAACCTATAATTAGATATGTTTTAATTGCTGTCATATGAATTTAATATTCACTACTCTAAAACACCCAATTCTAAATGAGTATTTTATTTATTTATATGTATTTCACACAGAAAACCAAATCAGCAGCCGATGCCCCATCCTTTGACAACTACTTGAAAAAAAACTTGACTGGTACTATAGCCTCAGGTAAATATGAGTTACAATATTAGTTTATGATGATGTATTTATTGGGAATAAAAATATGTAAACATCATTTTGCATAGTCCGTGGATATAATTACAAACCTTTTCTTGTCAGAATCCACTGTCCCTGTTCCACTCCGTCAGACTCCCTCAACTTCAGAGCAGAGTGAGGAAGAGCATCAGGCTAAGAGCTGCTTTCCTTTCATGCGATTGGTCACTGCACTGAGTAGGAGGAGGAAGTGAATGGTCAACCTGGATTAATTACACACATGGCTAGAAACCACACCAGCGGTCACAGTAGCCTACTTATAATAAACTATTGAGCATTTATGCCATTTGTATGGTTTTGTTTATTCAGTGGCTGAGTGCAACAAAAACCTTCTTCCTGCAGTAGATGCCCTCTTGCGGTACTGGTCGGCACATTAGCCTACTTCCTTCACTCCCTCTCTGGAGACCAGGCTGTTGTGCTGAAGGATGCTTAATTTCACAAGCCTTTCATTCACTCACTAAAACAAGCACCCTGTCTCTCTCAAACACACATACAGACTGCATTATTGTCATGCTTTAAAGCTAAGCTTTTCTGTTGTCGCAGACCTTTGCAGTCCATTATAATATAAAATATAACAGAAAAGACTGTCTGGCCTCGTCGATGTCTCCTTGGATTTCCTACGTGTCAGTCGTGTTTCCTCCGTCTCCCGCGATCTCCGGTGTTGAACGCCCCGCGAGCCTAAGACTCCCCAGTCGGTATTGTTATTCTCCATGTTTACTAGTAGTTTAATCTGTACTTTTGTGTTTCGCCTCCTTAATCTCCTGTGTGTTCGATTTTCCCGAACCTCTGAGCGTTGTACTTTTCAGTTCTCTCCGTTATAGTAACGGACGCGACGTTTGTTATCCCTTGTTCGTTTGCTTTAATAAAAACTCCTTGTTTGAATATCTGCCTCCGCCCTGTCTGTGCCTGACAGGTGTGTTTTGGGCGTAACATGCAATTAACCAATCAAGATTTAGACTCTCATTCCCTTTAACCAGTCAAGATTTAGACTCTCATTCCCTTTAAAAGCCAGCGGCGCTTTTTCATCATTGTTTTCTCCACATGAAAAACTTTTGTATAAACCCTGCTGCGCGCTCCTGCTGATGAGAGAAGCAGGGTGTGCGCGCATTGTGCACGCTTTCACATCCCAAAGCGCTGTGCGCCCCTAAAATAGCTTTTCGGCAATGCGCAACTGACGATAGACCAGGGCTTTGTTGGTCACTGGCGGATTTAATTTTTGCGTCCTTATAATAGCATCTGGCACGCTTTGCGCCAGACCGTGCCTCTTCTTTTCGCGGACACACCCGTGACGGTGCAGTGTCATCTGCTATCTAGACAACGTGTTTTTTTTGCCGGAAAAAATGAACGATGCGCTGGCACAGAATAGTAATGACACATGCGCATGTCGCGAATGCACAGTGCGCCGCGGCATGATAGGGCCCTTAGTCTTCAAAGCCCACTAAGCTGGTTTGAATCTTCTTGAAGTTTCAAACGCAGGTTTTTAAGCCCCTAATCTACTCTGTGTTGTATAAAGTATCCAAAACTACTTAAGTAAAAGTTACAAAGTACAAGTTTGTACAAGTAGTACAAGTACAAGTAAAAGTTGTAAAGTACATTACCCCCTCAAAAAAATACTTTTGGTAGAAGTTCAAGTCACCGACGAGTATGTTACTCAAGTAAAAGTATACAAGTATCTCGTTTTAACTGTACTTAAGTATGAGTCTATAATTAACTGTACTTAAGTATGAGTCTATAATTAACTGTACTTGAATAATGCACGTAAAAGTACAAGTAGGCTAAAAAAAAGTCTGTTTAAAACACGTAGTTTACAACAGACATAATAAAAATAACACACACGCTCAGACAGAATGACAAATGGTGCCTACATCACATCTACACTTGGCCAATGACGAGTCAGCTTCCTCAAAACTTTGTTGCTGTCACTCAGTCGACGACCAAATTTAATTTCATCTGATACTTGTAATTTTGCTGCTAACTGAAAATGTAGTGGAGTGAAAATATGAAATGAACTCAGGAAATGTAGTGAAGCAAAAGCTATCTTTACTCAAGTAGAGTACAGATGCTCCCAAAACATACTTAAATACTGTAGTGAAGTATTTATATTTAGTTACCACACATCTCTGAATCTACTGATTCCTCAATGGTTTATTTCACGCAATTAGTCTTAAAAGCCCATTTAGCTAGTTTGAATCTTCTTGAAGTCTCAGACACGTGTTTCCATGCTCCATCCTTTGATCTACCGTATCTCATCTGGTCTAACACACACTCAAAGATCTAAGTTGTGTTTAAAACTGTTTAAAAATGTTCAAGTGATTGATTCGCTAAGTACTTTTTCCCCCATATTTAGCATGGACTAGAAGGTACGCTACGAACGCTCTAAGATCAACTCTTTTTTTGTGCGAACACACACACTTCCTCATGAGATGACCAAGTGCTACATACAGGCCACTGTCACCCAGTTCTATTTTTCACACCATTTTCATTACTGCATCACTAAAAAAATACAAAAAAATATTCCACATGCAGTGTAGAAAAGCTGTGAGGAGACGTGTGAGGGTCATGTGGGTGTCTGTGGTTCCATTGCATGGGCCATCTCAAGACTGTGTGTGTGGTCAATGTTCCTGTTGACAACCACAAACCACACACCCTCATCCTGTAGCGGTGGGTCACTTTCTATACTGCTGTTCTCACGCAGTCTCAAAATAGACACCCCAGCAAAGCTCAGGACTAAATGTTCTAAAGGACATTCAGTGTGTTTCACTCTTAAAAAAGACACTTACAACCAGTGGCGGAATAAGTCAAAAAGTCAAAGTCAAAGTGTACTTTATTGTCAATTTATTGTAACAGGCATTACACAGAGGACTGAAATTGCGTTTCACCAGACACCAAATGTGCAATTTAAACTAGAAACACACACACACACACACACACTCACGCAAAAAACACACAGCTACACTCATGGACATGAAGTGCACACAGTCATCCACAATAAATAGACATAAGACATACGACATACAGGTAAACATATACGCTTCCAGCAAGAAGGAAGAAAAGTTTGAGGTAGCTCTTCTTGGTAGCTGGTGTAGATTGGAAAAAGTGAATGTGCAATTTGTAAGGTGCAATAAGTGAAGGTGCAATTAAGTAAAGTGCAGTGTGCAAGCACCATGGACCTCAGTGTGTGTGAGATTTGTTTATGGATGTCAGTAACATATTCATGGAATGTTCATGGAATCTTCTTCATTGTGTTGATTAGCCTGATGGCTTGTGGGAAGAAGCTGTTTCTCAGTCTTTTTCTCAGTCAGTGTGTTTCACTCTTAAATAAGACACTTACAAGCATTGGCGGAATAACTGGACACAAGGCCCCGGGGCAAAACACAATCTGATTGGCTGTCCCTCCCTCCCTCCCCGAAAACTCGAAAGTTTTAGTGGCTAAATTGCGTTTTCTGCGTCTTTTTTCAGACAGGAGGAGATTTGTTTGGCTACGCCTAGAAAGCAACGAGTGTGTGTAGGCCGTCAGAGTTTTACCGAGGACAAAAAAATCTACCTCCAGCCGCCTGCCCATCTCCTCAATTTCTGTTGCAAAAATGACAGTGTGTTACTAAGTGAAAAGGGTACAGGATAATTAGGATAACGACGCACTGTCGTTCTCATTCTCATAATGTGCCCATGCATCAAGTTATATTTAATGTCATGTAGCCTAACTTTTTACACAATTTAGACAGCACAGAATCATTAACCTGCTTTAATGCATGTATACAACCACATATTGTCACCACCCCGTCCTGTCTGCCTCTGTTTCCTCACTTTTTCCCCCCTGTCTTCTCCGTTAACTGGCTTAATTGATTTCAATCCCGCTATCTCACTTCCTCATTTCCCCGTTAATCACTGGATCCTTTTCACCTGTTTTCACTGATTTGTTCCCCACCTGTGTCTTGTCTTCCCCGATTGTCCGTGGTTATTTATTCCCCTCTGTTTCCTTCACTCCCTGTCGGAGAATTAGCGAACCTGCACGCGTTAACTGCTGAAGGCAAGCATACGAATTCTGACTCCTGTCTGTTTCTCTGTGTTTCTCCCCGTGATCGTTTACCTGCGTCTGTTTCCCACAAGGGTTCTGTTTCCCGGTCTGTTTTCCCGTTCTGTCTCTGTTTGTCTCTCTCTTGAAGATCGCCTGCCTGTTGCCGAACCCGGACTGCCTGCCCACGACTCTGCTCAGCTCTCCAGCCCCGGCTGCCTGGCTCAACGCCCGAAGAGCATTCGCACTCCCTTTCCCCTTCCCTCTAATCCGTAATTAAAAACTGTTTGCAACTTGCTGCAACTGCGGTCCACCCTGTCTGTTTCCTGACACATATGTCCCACATTTTGACATCAGTGATGCGGTGAGGATACAGCCTCTTTATTTCTCGATGCCAACCCTCGCCATTAATCCGGGCTTAAGCGGCTGGGTTAGGCTAAACTATGTACATATTTACAAACACTATGATAAAAACATTCCGAAATGTAGTCTAACAAAAGGCAGCCTACCTGGCGAGATTGCAAACAAATGGCTGCAGGGACTGTGTGTTTGTTCTTGTTTTTTTTATAGGCCTACGTAGCCTGTATTCTCCATTGGTCGAATGAACGTCACTGTCACACATACATGTTTAGAAGAGTTTATTACACTGATCCACACCTTCATCACCTCCAGACTCGACTACTGCAATAGCATCTAGTTCGGCCTCCCCTCCACTGTTCTGCAAAAGCTGCAATACGTTCAGAACTCGTTCACTCGCTCTCCCTCCAGAGAACACATCACCCCCATCCTCCATCAGCTTCACTGGCTTCCCATAAAACAACGCATACACTTCAAGATCCTCCTCATCACCTACAAAGCCCTTAACAACCTTGCACCCTCATACTTGGCAGACCTCCTCCATCGCTACTCTCCAACCCGCCGACTGCGCTCTGCCGACGCCAATCTCCTCACTCCCATCACCAATACCAAATACCACACTTTGGGTGACAGAGCCTTTGCCGTTGCTGCCGTCACCCTCTGGAACTCCCTCCCCCTTGCCATCCGAAACTCTGATTCATTGCTGTCCTTCAAACACCATCTCAAAACCCACCTCTTCAAGACTGCATACAACTGCTGACATGCCATCTCCCTGCACCGCCCACCCTCCCTCCCTCCTGATCTGTTTTGTCCTGCTGTTTTCTCTACCTCTGTTGAACCTTTGTATTTGTTTGTATATGTCTTTGAGTGTCTTTGAGTGTTCAGAAAAGCACTATATAAAAACCTATTTAATATTATTATTATTATGTTTCTGCTGAGAAGTACAAACCAGGCCGGACATAGTGTCAAACTCAAAGGAGTGAGATGGGTCATGGGGGAAACAATAAGGGTCCATTTGACGGTGGTTTCTGCTTGTGTTAAAAGTCTCTGACTTTGGGCTTCTCGTCTCCACTTTGGACAGAGTGAGTGTGGTCAATATTTCTGTTGAGAACTGAAGTTAAACCACACACAAACCTCATCCTGTAGTGGTGAGTCGCTCTCTGTACTGCTGTTCTCACGCAGTCTCAGAATAGACACCCCAGCAAAGCTCAGGACTAAATAATTGTAATACCACGCAGAGAATGCAAAACACCTCTAAGCTCAGGTCTAAATGTTCTAAAGACCTACAGAGTGTTTTACTCTTGAGTAAGAAGAGGAGGGAAACTTCTGCAGTTGAGTTTCAAGTTTCCATCCTAAACCTGTTTCCCTTAAGCATATAAGGCCAAAATGTGTTTCCACATACAGGCCTGTACTGAATATTTGTGAACATACACAATTTTTTTTTACAGTGATAGAGGTGAGAGAGGGACTTTTGGTATGAGATTGCCCTACCCTGTGCACTCACATCATGCACTAAAACACACAATGCCCTCGGTTCAACTGTGTGGCGTTACTTTTTGAAATTCTGCATTTATTCTGCTATTTATATGAATCTATTTAATTCTGCAATCTGTATTAAAGTTTAAAGCCACAACATGTGTTTGGGTTAGTACGTTTATTCAAAAACACAGACGTTCACAATATGCAAAGCAGGTACATAAAAGCTGCCTCTTGGAGGCCCCTGGTCTATAGTAATCCTATTTCGCTGGCTCAAAAACATGGTGAGTTCGATCGAAACTACAACAGCAGCAAAGCAGAGGTAGTCTAGACATGATCTCAAAGGTGTTAGCCTATGTGGTGAGTCTGTGGAGGCCTGAAAAGACCTAGACATAGCAGCAGAATGTGAAAAACAACCATACTGATGTTAATCTCATAAAGCTGTTTTGTCCAGATATAGGCCCGTTCTGTGCATTGAAGTTAGCATGCAAACCATGTAGCGCTGAGCTTTGCATTTACATTTATGCATTTAGCAGACGCTTTTATTCAAAGCGACTCATATTTGTCAAAGCTCTCTTGTAATACTGCAGTAAAATGCAAAAGATATTTACTTTAAGAAGTCATTTCAGTCCTCAGTCATGGCCCTGTAAGCTGCCTCTCCTACTGATGTTTTTAAAGTGGGAATAAAAAGCCTTATAAGGAAAAGAGAATGAAATGTCACTGTGACGTTACACATTTGATGAATTTATGAAGATGAGATACTGTTTCTCTGCTTTAGGCCTTATTGGTGATGTTGATGTAGGTTACACTGTCTACAGCCTATTGGACATTTAGGCCTTATTGGTGATGTTGATGGTGGCATTAGTCACGTTGTCTGCAGCCTGTGGGATGTTTAGGTCTTATTGATGATGTTGATGGTGGCGTAGGTTACACTGTCTGCAGCCTGTGGGATGTTTATTACATGGTTATAATACATGATCGTGTCAGTATGTGAGAATATCACCTGTAACCACAGTAACTCAATCAGTCTACACAACACACTCACGTTAGGAGGGGAGGATCGAGCTTGAGGGCGATGAGCAATCTTAGCATATGTTACATCTGATGGCTTGTTCTGCAGAAAAACACACAGCAAGAGATCACAAGATGGTTTTACATGTTTCCTCAGTACGAAAGAGTAAATTCATTCAATTCAATTCAGTTTTATTTCTACAGCGTCTTTTACAATAGTATTGTCTCATAGTGCTTTACAGAAGCAGCATCCAAGAGCAACAGGGGCAAGGAAAAACTCTCTTATGTTTAGTTAGTCTAGGAAGAAACCTTGGGCACTCAACTCAACTCAAGGGGCTAACCCAACATTCAAGGGTCATGCAGGACAATTACAATCAATAGTAACCATGATAGACTACAAGATGCCTATGGTTTTAGCTAAGGTTCATAATAGTTCCAGAGTATTATGCCACTTTACAATACATGGTAGTCAGTCCATAGGTGGTTATCAGGAATTATGGCTGGATTAATGAAATTCTTTTAAATTTAGAAGTGGATTTATGATGAAAATGCGCATTAGTACAGTGCCTAAAACAACCTACGTGTTACACAGACTATCAGCGTGTCTAAAGTAAAGTCAGTATTTAACTTGGCGGTGGCGGTGGTAGCGTAGTGGTTAAGGAACCTGGCTAGCATGCAAGTAGCCTGAAAAGTTGTGGGTTTTAATCCCAGCTGGCACCGTTGTTCCCCTGAGCAAGGCACTTAACCCTAAGTTGCTCTAGGGGAGACTGGCCCTGAACAATTGATAGCTGACAAATTGTAAGTCGCTTTGGATAAAAGCGTCTGCTAAATGCATAAATGTAAGGTAATGTAACTTCACCACAGACTCACATCATCTCCTCCAGCCACTCTGTCTGACTTCCTGACAGTGGAGTATAGGACAGCCTCCGCACCCTGAGTCTGGATAACACAGGGAGGGTTTGTGATTACAACACACATCACCCATAACACATGTCGCACCAACACACACATTTGAATTCATTATTTGAACCTGCCAATCACATTTGTTTACATACAGGATTCAAATCTTGCCAGAGGTGAAATACAGCTTTGACACTCAAACAGCAAGGCTGCCTATTACCACTGATACAGAACGTAACTTTCCATCTAGTTAGTCCTGCCAATCTTAACCCACTAATAGTTGATTTGTGGACGTGTCCTAGGCTGCCAAATATCAACACTAGCAACTTACATGCAAATCCTAAGGCACTGATCCGAATGGGCTGATACTTGATCGTCTTATCATAAAAAGGCCTTGCCCATATACAGATCAAAGACACACCCTATCACCAGGACACACACACACACACACACGGTTTTGTTCTCCCGTGGTGGTTCTTAATAGATGGCTTCTCCACTTTAGTTATCTGTCTAGTGATGTAACGCTAAACACGTGATAATATTAGCATTAGCATAAACCACTGCATGTGATAACATTAGCATTAGCTTACCTCACTGCATGTGATAATATTAGCATTAGCTTAAACCACTTCATGTGATAATATTAGCATTATGGGGTGGTGATAGCATAGCGGTTAAGGAACCTGGCTAGCATGCAAGTAGCCTGAAAAGTTGGGGTTTCGAATCCCAGCTGCCACCGTTGTGCCCCTGAGCAAGGTACTTAACCCTAAGTCGCTCTAGGGGAGACTGGCCCTGAACAATTGATAGTTGACAAAAAATTTAAGTCGCTTTGGATAAAAGCGGCTGCTAAATGCAGAAATGTAAATGTAAACGTGACCACAAACGCATAGTGAGACTTAAGGGTAGCGTAGTTTGTTCTATCTTTAAACAGATCCCTGGCTAACAAGACACGTTGGCCTTAGAAGACTGACGTTGGCGTCAGCTACCTAAATGTGATTTATACATACTCCAAAAACGTTCAAAAAATGTTTTTGGTTTTCGTCAAAGTAACTCATTTCACTCATAAGCTGCCGTTGTTGTAAAAAGCGACATCACCTAATCTAACCATCTAATCAAGATCCAATCAAGGAGCCGCAATCAAGCGGTTGCTGTATGTAGACACCCTAAGTTATCATGTGTGTTTGACTCACTGTGCTGGTCTGGGTCTGGCCTCCATCTCTTGATCCACTGGCCCCTTGGGATGCACACACATTTGGGTACACGAAGACATGACAACCAGATAAACAAAACAGATTTCTTCAATGGATAGTTCCACTTTCTCGATGACGATTCGTTTTGGCGGTGGTTGCGTAGAGGTTAAGGAACCTGGCTAGCGTGCTAGTAGCCTGAAAAGTTGTGGGTTCGAATCTTAGCTGCCACCGTTGTGCCCCTGAGCAAGGCACTTAACCCTAAGTTGCTCTAGGGTTGCTCACTGGCGCTGAGCAACTGATAGTTGACCAAAAAATGTAAGTCACTCTGGATAAAAGCGTCTGCTAAATGCATAAATGTAAATGACTCAAAGGTAGGGATGAAGGACGGCACAGTTGTGTTTTGCATTCATGACAGTTCTATGGTACATGCACAACCTCTCCTAATTCAACAACCCAACGTAAAATGGTTTCCCATTCTATGTCATCTGTACATGCATGATCAGGTGTCTTATGACATCCAGGTAAATTAAATAACATCAAAATGTATGATCAGGCATGAGCATGATTACATTTCTTTAATTAAGCACTTGAATAATTAGATTTAAAACATGAGGCTTAAGTGTCCACTCACGTGCTCCAGTCCTCTTCTTGTGCACCAGAAGTGCTACTCCACAAACAACCACTAGAGGCAGCAGCCCACAGCTAAGAGCAATAGGGAAGACTGAGAGAAGATGTGTGTGGGGGGGGGGGGGGGGGGGGGTAATGTGTGTGAGATACTATGGTGCTGAGGACTAAACCACTAGCACACATAAGGCTGGTAGGACTGAGAGATGGAGGGGAGGGGGAATGTGTGAGATATGATGGTGATGGTAGCATAGTGGTCATGGTTATATTAGCATTAGCATAAACCACTACATGTGATAACATTAGCATTAGCATAAACCACTATATGTGATAACATTAGCATTAGCATAAACCACTGCATGTGATAATATTAGTATTACCTTAACCACTGCATGTGATAATATCAGCATTATGGGGCGGTGGTAGCGTAGTGGTTAAGGAACCTGGCTAGTGTGCAAGTAGCCTGAAAAGTTGTGGGTTCTTACCAGTCTTTAATCACGACGCCGGAGACAAGTTACCCACACAAAACCTACGCAAGGTGTGTCGACTAACAAGCCCATCTTCCTAGAGACTAGAATTCCCTTTTATACCCCCACAGAACACGCATCACATGTCGTAAAGGCAGACCTTCTTGCCCTCACAAACCGCATTTTACCTCCTGCCCTCACAAATGGCATTTGACTTCCTACTCATCCGTTGTTTTAACTTGTCTAGGTTCCAGTGTCCACTTCCTCTGGTCACCTTTCTTACCCCTTTAGATTAAGGTTTTACACAGGGCATACATTTCTATCACATTACTATTCTCTTTTGCTGATATTCATTTCTAGGATATTACAATTTTTCCTACAGCTGATTTTGGAGCCTGTGGTGTTGGTTGTGTAGCTGTTGCCGTTTCTAAACAATCACACTACATGATTTAGATTGGTACCAAACTCACCCATGTCTGACGTAGATGTTGGAGCGACAGTGCTTTTGGGTGGTGCTGATGCAGGCTGTGATGGAAATGGTTGTGATGGTGTTTCTGGTGGTGGTGGGGCGGGCGTTGGTTTGGTTGTAGCTGCTGGTTGTGGTTGAGATGGAGTAGGGTCTGGTTGTGGTGGTGCTGGAGTTGCTGGTTGTGGTGGTTCAGGTCGTCTGGTCAGGTCGTCTGAAGCTCTAGTTGGTTTCACTGCGAAAGTGGGAGAAGAGTGAAGTCTGGTAGATGCTAATGTAGTTACTGTCAAAGTCAATGATCAATCCCATACAGCACACAGCATGTGTCTGACATAGGAGAAGCCCATCATCACTGACCTGCCACTCTGATGGTGTGGGAGACAGAAGTCTGCACCTGCCCCTCTACAGTCAGCTGGCATCTCCATGTCCTCTGAGTGTGAGTCGGGTTTGGATCTCTGAGCTTCACATTCAGTGGGATGGAACAGGAAGATTCTCCCTGGAAACACTGGCTGTCAGCGGTCTGCAGCTCAGTCCCTCCATCATCCACCCAACTCAGACGAATGTCTCTGTCATCAACTACCCTCTGCAAATCCCTATAGAAGTGCAGGTCGCAGTAGAGGGTCTCATCCCTGTCTGTCTCTCTCTCAGTCACGCCTGAAGCTAGAAAACAAATGAAGAGAGAAAGAGATACAAGTACGACATGCAGCTGGATTAGACGTGTGATGCTAAAACAATTTCAGTGTTATGAGATTGTCTGTTTAATCTCACTTACTAGTAAGAACAGAGAAATAAACTGGAGCATCAGGTCCATATTGAGATCCTCCAGGTGGGTACTGCCTACAGGTGTAGAGTCCAGCATCCTCAGTGGTGACATCAGTAATGTGGAGAGAACAGTCAGAGAGCAGACTCAGTCTCTCAGCTCTGGGGGTGTTATCTGCTATGATCTGCCCAGCTCTGACTTTTGAGACAGTAGTCTCTCTATTCCGATTGTAGAGCCAATCAGTAATGGAAGTGTGTGTGCAACGTGAGTTCCCATGACACGGTAGAGTGGCAGCCCCTCCTACACTGGAGAACACAGCAAGAGGTTGTTGCCCTTGGACACCTGAGAAGAACAGCATTAAACAGTAGAACTATAAAAACCTGCAATAAAATGTCGTCTTCACAGTGTTTCTGTTATAGGCTTTTGGAAGTGATCTGTCTCTAAAAAAGACTGAATGTCTTTTTGATTTGCTATGTTTTGCTATGGCCCCTGGTCTGACCTTGCAGTAGCAGCAGCCCTGTCAGCAGTAATCCCACTGTTGGGTTGTGCAGCTTTGCCATGTCCTCTGCTCTCTGAGCTGCTGTGTCTCTACTCTGAGTCTCAAACAGAGGGGAGGAGAATTCATTTGCCCATCACACTCACACACACACACACACACACCACTTCCTCATAAGATGACATAGTGCTAAACTACTTTCCGCTGCCTCCCAACCACTGTGTGTATTTCTGTTGATCTGTTGTTCTGATTCCTCGATTATTGTGAGGTAATGATTAGTAATAATATTTACCACTAATAATATTTAATTGCAATTCAATTATATTTCTTAACAGTTTTTGCCATTATCATTTCCGGATCATTGCACATTGAGCGCCACTGTAGTGTTGCTGAGTGACAGCATGTGCTGCAGTTACGTCAACGTGAGTCATTTTAGCTGAAGCAGGAAGAGTTTAGGTGGCTGTAGTAGTTTTGCATTTAGTTTTGGACCAAATGTTAACCGATGTGCTCAGTTGCGTGTTGGTAAACATGCTGCATCAAGAGTTTTTAAAAAGGATACGTACAGCTCTTCAGTGTCAAACTACATGTATAAAACGAATATGCAGTATTTTTAAGACATCATCTTATTTGGGTTGCAACATATGTGACTCATGTGTGTGTCTGTGGTTGCAGTGGACTTGCCACCTCAGGACTCTGTGTGTGGTCAATGTTTCTGTTGAGAACTAAAGTTTAACCACACACCCTCATCCTGCAGTGGTGGGTCACTCTCTGTACTGCTGTTCTCACGCAGTCTCAGAATAGACACCCCAGCAAAGCTCAGGACTAAATAATTGTAAGACCTCTAAGCTCAGGTTTAAATGTTCTAAAGACCTACAGAGTGTTTTACTCTTGAATAAGAGGAGGAACGAAACTTCTGCGGTTGAGTTTCAAGTTTCAATCCTAAACCTGTTTCCCTTAAGCATATATGGTCAAAATGCATCACCACCTTTCCACATACGGGCCTGTACTGAATGTTTGTGAATTAGGAATGAAAGCCAATGATTTTTAGATGTGATTTAACATGCAGTGAGACATACCTCAACTTCCTCCATCCCATGGACTAAGCATAATTATTATGACCGCCCCTAGCGAAGCTAGCGAAACTGGTCATATTGTTTTTGTCAATTTTTCTCCCCTTTTTTTCACCGATTTTCCGTCAACAATTGCCGGGACACTGAAACGCTGGGGGACATGAATCTTTGTACGCATGTAGCCCTAGTAGGACGTGAGCGACAAGAAGCTTTAGCTTTGTAATGTATTTCAATGGAGTTTGAAACACAAGATTGACGAAGTATGTGACTTTGCACAGAAGTATCTGCTTGCTGTGATACCAGCCAACAACACCTTAGCTTTAGCTTTTCCTTTAAACAGGCACAAGATTGTTTTTGATTCACCATATGAAAAACTTTTGAGGGGCAGGAGTGGGAAATAAATACAAGGATGTGGCTGGGAGCAGGGGCAGTACAGAAAATCATTTTGCAGGAGCAGAATGGTTTGGGTGGCAGGGTGGTGGTGTAGCGGTTAAGGAACCTGGTTAGCGTTTAAGTAGCCTGGAAATTGTGGGTTCAAATCCCTCGAATCGGCTGCCACTGTTGTGCCCTTGAGCAAGGCACTTAACCCTTAGTTGCTCTAGGGGAGACTGGTCCTGATGAGACTGGTCCTAGGGGAGACTGGTCCTGATGTAGTTGAGAGTTGACAAATGTAAGTAGCTTTGAATAAAAGCATCTGCTAAATGTAGAATCAGATTTATTGGCCAAGTATACTTACATACACAAGTAATTTCACTTCAGTAGATGTTAGCTCTCTATACATTCAACATATAGACATGTAGATGCATTCAAGACAAGATACTCTGTGGGCACTTGAACTCCAGTTCCCTTCTCACCCCACTAGGGGGAGCAGTATCTATCTGCCCAGAGCTGAGAGGAGATAAGAGGACTGTAAGGCAGCTGCTCTGCATTAGCTACCCCTAATGTCCCATCAGCGCCACTACATCCCCCTGACTCGGTGCTGGACAGAGGGAGGGGGCCCATAGACTCCCATTCAGTCCTGTAGGGGGCAGCAGTAATCTAACAGCTCCACCTGTTCAATAGAGACTCAGGGGATGTCTGGCTTCTCCAGACTCACTCTGTTTCCCTTCATCAAGACAGTCTGGATTCTCTCTATTGAGGAATGGTTCCAACCCCAGCACTGGAATGGGTGGAGACTCAGCATTAACTCTGATACCATTGGTCCGGCTTAACCAATCAAATTGATCATTGGTTTATTAGTAAACAATCTGCTACACATGCACACATTCTTCCGACTGCACATTTCTGATGTTCACACTTAGCCGTTACTACATCTGTTTCCCACCAACGGTTTGGGTTTCTAAACCAGTGTCCCCTTTTCGAGAAGATTTTGGAAATGTTAGAATCACAGTAAAATGAATGAGCGGATACACACACACAGACACACAAGCACACAAACACATACTCACACACACACTCACACACACACACATACACATACACGTTGCTATTGCAAATGCTATTGCTGATGCAAAATGTCCCAAGCTGTACTTTAAACCACTGTGTATGAAAAACTGTGTTTTACAAAGACCAAGTATGCTCCAAATATTCAAAGGGTATCAAAGTCATTCAGGTCATCCTGAGGTCCTGATGTCAATTCAGGTCATCCTGAGATCCTGATGTCAATTCAGGTCATCCTGAGGTCCGGATGTCAATTCAGGTCATCCTGAGGTCCTGATGTCATTCAGGTCATCCTGAGGTGCTGATGTTAATTCAGCACCTGTAGTTCCATGGCTGGGGTGTCCTCTGTGGACGGACACAAAATAAAGAGTCAAATAGGAGAAAAGCTGAGAGACAATCAGAAACCACTGCAGCCCAGATAAGAACATTATTCCAGCCAAAGGACAATAGAGCAGTTAATAGAGCAGTTACGAGGGATGAAGCCTTCAGAATCTTTGAGAGAATTAGTATGTGATTTATTAACTAGCTGCAGCCTACTGAAGAAATTTCTCTTTTTGAAAGTATATTCTTTGTGCTTTTTCCCCTTCAATCAGATACACATAGCAGTGAAGGTTTAGACGAATGATCTGGCCTAGAAGGAGCATGTAGATGGTGAAGAGAAGGGGCACTAGCACAGACCCCTGGGGTACGCCATTACTGACAGGGGCTGGAGTCGAGGTGGCATCGTTTATGGAAATTGATAGGTAAGAGTGAAACAGTAGTGAGACAAGGCAGCAAAAATATGACTGTAAGAGAGATTCAAGGAAATGACCCCGGGCCAGAGTCAGGTCCCTGGGTACATGGCAGGGACACCCCAACCAACTGTGCCAATACAGGAGACACTTCTAATACATATTTGTATGTGTGTGTGTGTGTGTGTGTGTGTGTGTGTGTGTCTTACTCTCACCTCTACAGGTCTGCTTCCTCCTCCTCACCAAGTGAACAGCTCCAATGAGCCCAGGAACAATCAGCACTATGAAGAAGATGCTGAGTCTGATGGGAACCTCTGACACACACACACACACACACACACACACACACACACAGACCCCTAGAATGATGCTATAATATTTCATTAAAGTGTAAAAAATATCAGAGTTTTGGACAAAAAGTAGCAGTGGTAGCAGTCTATGCACTGAAATGGTATGCTAAAGCAACACCTTACAAACAGGAGCAGCCTCACTCATTTGATGCGCTAATGATGCAATACTGTGGAAATGTCTTTGATATTTTGCTAGACAATCCAGCCCCTGGATCTCAGAAGTGCTTAGTGCCCAACCTGTTTATTTGTCCTTCGCATAACTGCATCATGAACATGAACTTGGAACTGAGCGCTCGTCAACAAGCAGCATATTGCAAACATTGTGTATATTGCATATTGCAGTTAGTGTCAGAGGCGATGACTGGACATAGAGGATACCCTATCAATTCTGCATGAATAGACTAAGAACTGGATCAGTACTGGATGATTATTAGTGTGAAGTGCAGCTCCAAAAACGGCCACTAGGGGCAGTAGCCCACAGCTAAGAGCAATAGGGAAGACTGAGAGTAAAGGTGTGGGTCATTGGTGTTGTTTTGGGTGAAGCTACTACTGTTTGCTATGTTGTTAGCGAAGATCACGGCAGTGATGGCGGTGCTGGTGCTGGTGTTGTCGCTCCTGCGTAATTACTGCCTGAGGACGGAGATGAGAACTGCATAACTTACCTGGGCCAAACCCAGAACATGGAGTTGGAGTAAGAGTGCTTTTGGGTGGTGTTGGTGGAGGTTGTGGTGGTTCAGGTTGTCTCATCACCACTGGAGTTCTTGTTGGTTTCACTGCGAAAGTAGGAGTAGAGTGAAGTCTGGTAGATGCTACTGTAGTTACTGTCAAAGTCATGATCAATCCCATACAGCACACAGCATGTGTCTGTCATAGGAGAAGCCCATCATCACTGACCTGCCACTCTGACGGTGTGGGAGACAGAAGTCAGCACCCGCCTGTCTATAATCACCTGGCATCTCCATGTCCTCTGAGTGTGAGTGGGGTTTGGATCTCTGAGCTTCACATTCAGTGGGATGGAACAGGGAGATGCTCTGGTGAAATGCTGGCAGTCAGTGGTCTGCAGCTCAGTCCCTCCATCATCCACCCAACTTAGACGAATGTCTCTGTTATAAAATACACTCTGCAAACCCCTATAGAAGTGCAGGTCGCAGTAGAGGGTCTCATCCCTGTCTGTCTCTCTCTCAGTCACCCCTGAAGCTAGAAAACAGATGAAGAGAGAAAGAGATACAAGTACGACATGCAGCTGGATTAGACGTGTGATGCTAAAACCATTTCAGTGTTATGAGATTGTCTGTTTAATCTCACTTACTAGTAAGAATAGAGAAATAAACTGGAGCATCAGGTCCATCTTGAGATCCTCCAGGTGGGTACCGCCTACAGGTGTAGAGTCCAGCTTCCTCAGTGGTGACATCAGTAATGTGGAGAGAAGAGTCAGAGAGCAGACTCAGTCTCTCAGCTCTGGGGGTGTTATCTGCCATGATCTGCCCAGCTCTGACTTTTGAGACAGTAGGCCCTCCATTCCCATTGTAGAGCCACTCAGTAAAGGAAGTGTGTGTGTAATGTAAGTACACATGACATGGTAGAGTGGCAGCCCCTCCTACACTAGAGAACACAGCAACAGGTTCCTGCCCTTGGACACCTGAGAAGAACAGCATTAAACAGTAGAACTATAAAAACCTGCAATAAAATGTCATCTTCACAGTGTTTCTGTTCTAGGCTTTTGGAAGTGATCTTCTGTCTTTAAAAAAGACTGCATGTGTTTTTGATTTGCTGTGTTTCCTATTCACAAATTTCAACTTTTGAGACTAGTGTGTGTGTGTGTGTGTGTGTGTGTGTGTGTGTGTGTGTGTGTGTGTGTGTCTCCTGTGCCGTCTCTCCTCAGACCATGAGCTACTCTCTTTCTGTTTTGGTACTTTCATTCCAGACCCATGAATAATCAAAATGATCTCCAGCACCTTTCAGTTAGTGACCAGTTAGCTTGCGTTAAGCCAAACACACCGGCAAACTAGCCACAGTAAGTGAAAATACCGATTGCCAAGTGGGGAGAAAGACGATGGGTTGGGTTAAACCAAGTCCTCTACAGGGGGGGAGAGTAAACATGTTACCTCTCTTTCGAAAATAAATCAAACAAATTATTTATGTCAGATACTTAATATTTTTTAATAAACACAGTTATATAATTTTGGGGTGTTATGTTGGTTGGATTTGCATTTTGGACCCCCTAACCCACGTGGAAATTACACACCTGTGTGTAAATTAGGCATTTTCTCATTATCGGTAATTAGCCGATGCATTTTGTCAAATCTGAAAGTTCACATTATATTTTATTGATGGTTATGAATTTGTATTTATTAAGGTAGGGGATTTTGTATCTCCATAAATAAGAAAATCTGCCAACACATGTTTTAGCAGTTTACAGCAACCACTTCCTGGAGTGGTGGTTAACACACACAATGCACATCTTAAAAACAGAGTAATTTATTTGTTTTAAATGAACTAAAACATACAAACAAAACGTAGCTCCATCGCATTCACTCGGTTGAAAAACGTTTTGCCACTTACACTCTACCTGGCTATCAAGTCATTGATTCACTAAGTACTTTTCCGCCATATTTAGCATGGACTTCAACGTACACTACATACACTCTAAGATCAACTCTGTGTGGAAAAAATGTTCAAAATGAGGCCCCTGGTCTCACACACACTCTTAAGATCTAAGTTGTGTTTAAAAAATGTTCAAAATGAGGCCCCTGGTCTCACCTTGCAGTAGCAGCAGCCCCGTCAGCAGTAGTCCCACTGTTGGGTTGTGCAGCTTTGCCATTGTATCTCTGCTCTCTGTGCTGGCGTGTGTCTGCTCTGAGCCTCAAACAGGAAGGGGTGAGAATTAACCAGCCCATCACACACACACACACACACACACACACGTACACACACTTCCTGATGACAGTCATCCGCTGTCATTCAACAACTGTGTTTATTTCTGTAGTTCTGTTTCTCACTCTGTGTTCCTTAACGGTGGGGTGAGATGCTTTTTAAGCCATGTTTGTCTGATTACCGATGCAGTCAATACTAATTAAATGTTCTGATGTCAGAATAATTTTTAAAAGGATGTTACTTGCCACACTTAGGATAGGTAAGAACACCATTAGCCTACACTACTCCACTTTCTCTTGTCTGGCACTTTAATGGTTGTGAAACGGTTAATGTCTAACTCAATTGTCTTAAATGTTCAATGTTTAGTGTCTGTCTTATTTAAACACGGGATAGTAAGAAACGTCATTGCGATTCCTCGTATTTCTTGTACATGGGAAGAATTGACAAAAAAAGCAGACTTTGACTTAGACTTTGAAAAAGTCAACCCAAAAAAAAAACATTTCACAACTAACAAAGGGACTAGCAAACTCAACAAAAATATACGTGATGCGTCTAACAAAATGTAAACAGCCATTGTGTGATTATGTGGTGTGTGTTGATTGTGTGTTTTCTTATGATTTTGCAAGGACGCATATCCCTCCTTACATTTCTTTAAACACAAAAATATATTTTCAAAAATAGTGTAGAGAAGCTGTGCTATAGCATGTGTGGGTCATGTGGGTATCTGTGGTTTCAACACCTCAAGACTGTGTGTGTGTGGTCAGTGTCTTTTATGAGAACTGAATCTCACACCTTTGTGCTTTAGTGGTGGGTCACTGTCTATACGGCTGTTCTCACGCAGTCTCAGAATAGACACCCCAGCAAAGCTCAGGTCTAAAAGTTTTAAAGGAATTTGCCACTTTTTTAAAATAAAATTGGGTTATTAACCGTCTTACCTGACATTACTTGTGACCAAAAACAATTTAGTCTCGGCACATGATTTGTCCCAGTCTGGCAGCCTTGCTGTTAGCTTAGCTTAGCATAGGTGCTGGAATGCAGAGTAGGCAGACACCCATGTAAGCAAGTTTTTGCTTCTGGGAACGTTCTGGAAAGATTATCCGTTGGGTACGGGAACATTACATAAAGGCAGTTTTGGTTATCTGAAGGGATGCTAGGAAAGTTTTTTCAAATGTAAATTCAATGTTGGTTTGGTTATGAAAAAAAATTCCCTATTCCCTATTCCCTATTCCCTAGAAAAAAGATCACAAGGCATGGGACACAATGTCTCCTCAGGGCTATGAAATACCTCCTCACAAATAGGGTATAAGACATATATATATATATATATATATACATACATATAAATACATACGTATGCATATACATACATATATATATTATTTTGTTTTGTTACTTGAGTGAGGGAAACTTCTGCAGTTGAGTTTCAAGTTTCCATCCTAAACCTGTTTCCTTTAAGCATATAACGTCAAAAAGTATTTCCACATACGGGCCTGTACTGAATATTTGTGAACATACACACTTCTTTTTACAGTGATAGAGGTGAGAGAGGGACTTTTGGTATGAGATTGCCCTACCCTGTGCACTCACATCATGCACTAAAACACACAATGCCCTCGGTTCAACTGTGTGGCGTTACTTTTTGAAATTCTGCATCTATTCTGCTATTTATATGAATCTATTTAATTCTGCAATCTGTATTAAAGATTAAAGCCACAACATGTGTTTGGGTTAGTACGTTTATTCAAAAACACAGACGTACACAATATGCAAAGCAGGTAAATAAAAGCTACCTCTTGGACGCCCCTGGTCTATAGTAATCCTATTTCAGTGGCTCAAAAACATGGTGAGTTCGATCGAAACTACAACAGCAGCAAAGCAGAGGTAATCTAGACATGATCTCAAAGGTGTTAGCCTATGTGGTGAGTTCGATCGAAACTACAACAGCAGCAAAGCAGAGGTAGTCTAGACATGATCTCAAAGGTGTTAGCCTATGTGGTGAGTCTGTGGAGGCCTAAAAAGACCTAGACATAGCAGCAGAATGTGAAAAACAACCATACTGATGTTAATCACATAAAGCTGTTTTGTCCAGATATAGGCCTGTTCTGTGCATTGAGGGTAGCATGCAAACCATGTAACGCTGAGCTTTACATTTACATTTATGCATTTAGCAGACGCTTTTATTCAAAGCAACTCATATTTGTCAAAGCTCTCTTGTAATACTGCAGTAAAATGCAAAAGATATTTACTTTAAGAAGTCACTTCAGTCCTCAGTCATGGCCCTGTAAGCTGCCTCTCTTACTGATGTTTTTAAAGTGGGAATAAAAAGCCTTATAAGGAAAAGAGAATGAAATGTCATTGTGACGTTACACATTTGATGAACTTATGAAGATGAGATACTCTTTCTCTGCTTTAGGCCTTATTGGTGATGTTGATGTAGGTTACACTGTCTGCAGCCTATTGGACATTTAGGCCTTATTGGTGATGTTGATGGTGGCATTAGTCATGTTGTCTGCAGCCTGGGGGATGTTTAGGTCTTATTGTTGATGTTGATGGTGGCGTAGGTTACACTGTCTGCAGCCTGTGGCATGTTTATTACATGGTTATAACACACGTTCATGTTGGTATGTCAGTATATCACCTGTAACCATAGTAACTCACTCAGTCTGCACAGCACACTCACGTTAGGAGGGGAGAATCGAGCTTGAGGGTGATAGGCAACCTCAGCATATGTTACATCTGATGGCTTGTTCTGCAGAAAAACACACAGCAAGAAATGACAAGCTGGTTTTACATGTTTCTTCAGTACAAAAGAGTAAATTGATGAAATGTGTTTAAATTTCAAAGTGAACAAATGATGGAAATGATGCTAAAATAAAGAGGAACGACGTGAACCTGTGAGTTGAGTGGATTGTGAGGGAGTCATAGATGATGTGTGTCTTTGACTCACTAGGTCTGTGTTCTCCTTGCTAAACACTTGAGGCCTACAGTTTAGTACCATAGTAATCCATGGGGATTAGCTGTTAGCTAATGATCTGCAGCTAGTTTAGTCCTAATGGCATCTGGGTTGGGCTGAGAAGGATTATCTGGGGAGCCAGATAAAGTGTGAGGAGGGGTGGGGTAGTGTAGCGGTTAAGGAACCTGGCTAGCGTGCAAGTAGCCTGCAAAGTTGTGGGTTCGAATTGAACTTAACCCTAAGTTGCTGTAGGAGAGACTGGCCCTGAACAATTGATAGTTGACCAAAAAAATGTAAGTCGCTTTGGATAAAAGCATTTTCTAAATGCATAAATGTAAATGTAAAATGTCTATTTGACTCACTGTGCTTATCTGGGTCCGGATTCCATCTCTTGATCCATCTTCCCATTGGGGTCCATAATGAAACAAAAAAAGATGTAGTCATTGATCAAGGGGGTATTCCAAGAAGGTGATTCAGTGGCAAACGAAAATAAGTTGAAGGAATACGCCACCCCCAGGTGAAATTGAGTCTACCCCCGCAGTCCCTAGAGTTGGATAAGAGAGCAGAACCGGACCTGCCAGATTCGGACAATGGCTGGGGTCAGCTGGAAAACGGTTCTGCTCACTTCTCCAACTCTAGGGACTGCCGGGATGGACTCAATTTCACCTGGGGGTGGCGTATTCCCTTAATCCAGAGGTAAATCTGATAATAGAAGAGCCTGGAATAATAACCCTCTTAGCCAAATAAACCAAATAGCACTAAATCCATGATCCATGAAGTGTCTACATCCCAGAGATGTAAACAAAAATACATTAAATTTATTGACTATTATTATTTTTTTTTTTTTTAAATTATTATTATTTATTAACTAAACACACAATCAGTTCAAATAAATGCGTGATGTGTAGCTGTCTGTGGGCCAAACCACCACTCGTCAGTCTAGAATAACTATAAATATGACTTTAAATAATAAAAATTATACATAAGAATTTTTTTTTGAAAGCTCACAAAGTACTGTAGATGTAAATGATTATATCACATGTCAGCGCATAGTGCACATCCCTGTCAGCATGTACAGGATAATGTGTGTAATGCATCTCAGACACTCACGTGCTCCCGTCCTCTTCTTGAGCACCAGAAGTGCAGCTCCACAAATGGCCACTAGGGGCAGCAGCCCACAGCTAAGAGCAATAGGGAAGACAAAGGTGTGGGTGAGAAAAGGTGTGGGTCACTGGTGTTGTTTTGGGTGAAGGTACTACTGTTTGCTGTGTTGTTAGCGGAGATCACGGCGGTGACGGCTGTGCTGGGGCTGGTGTTGTCGTTCCTGCGTAATTACTGCCTGAGGACGGAGATGAGAACTGCATAACTTACCTGGACCAAACCCAGAACTTGGAGTTGGAGTAAGAGTGCTTTCGGGTGGTGTTGGTGGAGGCTGCGGTGGAGTTCTAGTTGGTTTCACTGCAAAAGTGGGAGAAGAGTGAAGTCTGGTAGATGCTACTGTAGTTACTGTCAAAGTCATTAACAATCCCATACAGCACACAGCATGTGTCTGTCATAGGAGAAGCCCATCATCACTGACCTGCCACTCTGACGGTGTGGGAGACAGAAGTCAGCACCCGCCAGTCTTTAATCACCTGGCATCTCCATGTCCTCTGAGTGTGGGTGGGGTTTGGATCTCTGAGCTTCACATTCAGTGGGTTGGAACAGGGAGATGTGGTGAAACACTGGCTGTCAGCGGTCTGCAGCTCAGTCCCTCCATCATCCACCCAACTCAGACGAATGTCTCTGGTATAAAGTACACTCTGCAAATCTCTATAGAAGTGCAGGTGGCAGTAGAGGGTCTCATCCCTGTCTGTCTCTCTCTCAGTCACACCTGAAGCTAGAAAACAGATGAAGAGAGAAAGAGAAACAAGTACGACATGCAGCTGGATTAGACGTGTGATGCTAAAACCATTTCAGTGTTATGAGATTGTCTGTTTAATCTCACTTACTAGTAAGAACAGAGAAGTAAACTTGACCATCAGGTCTATCTTGAGATCCTCTAGGTGGGTACCGCCTACAGATGTAGAGTCCAGCATCCTCAGTGGTGACATCAGTAATGTGGAGAGAACAGTCAGAGAGCAGACTCAGTCTCTCAGCTCTGGGGGTGTAATTTTCTATGATCTTCCCAGCACTGACTTTTGAGACAGTAGGCCTTCCATTCCCATTGTAGATCCAGTCAGTAAAGGAAGTGTGTGTGCAATGCGAAAGCCCATGACATGGTAGAGTGGCAGCCCCTCCTACCCTGGAGAACACAGCAACACGTTTCTGTCCTTGGACACCTGAGAAGAACAGCATTAAACAGTACAACTATTAAAACCTGCAATAAAACGTCATCCTCACAGTGTTTCTGTTCTAGGCCTGTGGTCCAGGCATACAGTGTTTATGAGTAAGCAAGGGTGTAACTTTATGCTGAACATTGCGGTGGTTAAGATCTCAGTCTATAGACATCAACAAATACGTATTTAATTCAAACACCAGTAGACCACCGGCATTTGTGCTTGTCGGTTCTCCGCTGCTGTTTTGCCATATATGGTATTTCCCAGATAGCAGAAAGACCACACATGGTGAAATAGGGGCGGACCGTTGGAGAACCGAAAAGCAAAATACCAGCAGACCACCAGTGCCAGCCTGCAGTCAGACAGCCAGCGTCTCGCTATCTGGGTACACTATCACTCTCAAGTTTGAAGAAATTATTTATGCCAGATAGTTAATCATTTTTAATAAACACAGTTATACAATTTTTGGGGTGTTACATTGGTTGGATTCGATTTTTGCACCCCCTAACCCACGTGGAAATTACACACCTGTGTGTAGGTTTCGCATTTTGTCATTGGTAATTAGCCTTTGTATTTTGTCAAATCTGAAAGTTCACATTATATTTTATTGATGGATATGAATTTGTATTTATTAAGGTAGGGGATTTTGTATCTCCATAAATAAGAGAATCTGCCAACACATGTTTTAGCAGTTTACAGCAGCCACTTCCTGGAGCGGTGGCAAACACGGACAACGCACATCTTAAAAACAGAGTAATTTATTTGTTCTAAATGAACTAAAACATACAAACAAAATACAGCTCCATCGCATTCACTCGGTTGAAAAACGTTTTGCCACTTACACTCTACCTGGCTATCAAGTGATTGATTCACTAAGTACTTTTTCCCCCATATTTAAAATTGACTTGAACGTACACTACATACACTCTAAGATCAACTCTGCGTGAAAAATGTTTAAAATGAGGCCCCTGGTCTCACACACACTCTTAAGATCTAAGTTGTGTTTAAAAAATGTTCAAAATGAGGCCCCTGGTCTCACCTTGCAGTAGCAACAGCCCTGTCAGCAGTAGTCCCACTGTTGGGTTGTGTAGCTTTGCCATGTCCTCTGCTCTCTGAGCTGCTGTGTCTCTGCTCTGGGTCTCAAACAGAGGGGAGGAGTATTAATTTGCTCATCACACTCATACACACACACACACACACACCACTTCCTCATAAGATGACATAGTGTTAAAGTACTTTCCGCTGCCTCCCAACCACTGTGTGTATTTCTGTTGATCTGTTGTTCTGATTCCTCGATTATTGTGAGGTAACGATTAGTAATAATATTTAACAGTTTTTGCCATTATCATTTTCAGATCGTTCCATATTGAGCGCCACTGTAGTGTTGCTGAGTGACAGCATGTGCTGCAGTTACGTCAACGTGAGTCATTTTAGGCGAAGCAGGAAGAGTTTAGGTGGCTTTAGTAGTTTTGCATGTAGTTTTGGACCAAATGTTAACTGATGTGCTCAGTTGCGTGTTGGTAAACATGCTGCATCAAGAGTTTTTAAAAAGGATACGTACAGCTCTTCAGTGTCAAACTATATGTATAAAACGAATATGCAGTATTTTTAAGACATCATCTTATTTGGGTTGCAACATATGTGACTCATGTGTGTGTCTGTGGTTACAGTGGACTTGCCACCTCAGGACTCTGTGTGTGGTCAATGTTTCTGTTGAGAACTAAAGTTTAACCACACACCCTCATCCTGCAGTGGTGAGTCACTCTCTGTACTGCTGTTCTCACGCACTCTCAGAATAGACACCCCAGCAAAGCTCAGGACTAAATAATTGCAATACCACGCAGAAAATGCGAAACACCTCTAAGCTCAGGTCTAAATGTTCTAAAGACCTACAGAGTGTTTTACTCTTGAGTAAGAAGAGGAGGGAAACTTCTGCAGTTGAGTTTCAAGTTTCCATCCTAAACCTCTTTCCCTTAAGCATATATGGCCAAAATGCATCACCACCTTACCAGGCCTGTACTGAATGTTTGTGAATTAGGAATGAAAGCCAATGATTTTCAGATGTGATTTAACATGCAGTGAGACATACCCCAACTTCCTCCATCCCATGGATGTGGGCATCATTGTTGAAGGAGTCACAGTCCTTGACAACATTGACGTTGTTGCCTGTGCCACCGCTCTCCTCTTTGGTGTCATTTACGTGTTGAACCTCAGCTACCCTTCTGACCTCAGGTACACGTTTGAAGTTTTTCACAAGGTGCTGATGGAGATCGATGAGCGGCGCCTTTCGAACAAGGTCCAGGTTCTCCAAAACAAACTTTGTGAGTAAACAGTCCTGTTGTTGATTCTTTTGGATTCTTGGACCGTGCACATCGGTGCACCTGTGTTATTCAGGTCTGTATCACTGTAAAGCACTTGCTAAACACAAACTTAAAAACTCAAAACAGTTTTCTGACATTGTGTCTATATATATTTTTTATAAGGGTGTGTTAAAATGCCTCAGCGCTTTTATTTTCTTGTATTCACCAATAACTTGTGCAAATTTGAATAAATGCAGTTTCGGTTTCTGACTATGGTGAGGAGTTTCCTTCTGCAGCTTAAGCACTGATTTTACACAACAGTGCTGTGTTTGTATTAAATAACAATTTGATGGCGTGTGGTTCCACACAACTGTGTTGCATAAAAGTAGACTAATTTGACAGTGTATTTCCAAACCATGCAGCTTTAATCAATTGAACACAACTGTCTCAGTTTGGTTGAACCCATCAGTGTCAATTTGATTGAATTTAACATCAGCAATTTGATTGAACCTAACTGTGTCAATTCGCTGTCAAATGGACCCTTACTGTTACCCCCATGACCCATCTCACTCCTTTGAGTTTGTCACTATGCCTGGCCGCTGCTACATTGTCCAGCCATAATTCCTGATAACCACCTATAGACTGACTACCATGTAATGTAAAAGTGGGATAATACTCTATTATGAACTATTATGAACCGTAGCTAAACCATAGGCAACTTATAGTCTGTCATGGTTACTACTGATTGTAATTTTTCTCCATGACCCCTGGCAGTTGGGTTAGCCCCTTGAGTCGTGGATCTGCCCAAGGTTTCTTCCTAGATTAACTGAACATAAGGGAGTTTTTCCTTGCCCCTGTTGCTCTTGGGTGCTCCTTCTGTGAAGCGCCATGAGACAATACTATTGTAAAAGGCGCTGTATAAATAAAACTGAATTGAATTGAATTGAATTTGGTTGAACCTAACAGTGTAATTTTGACTTGATACCAGAACACTAAATACAAGTGATTTAACCAAGTTACTTTGAATCTTCTCAATTTGGTTTTGTAGGATTTACTACATTGTATTGAGCCCATTTTAAAGAACATAATATCATAGAAGCTATGTAACACAGTTTCGTGGAACCATTTGACGCAACTTTTTGAATTAAATCCAAGGAAATATTTTTTGGAGTGCACACACATACAGTCACAAAGACTCGCACATACTCAAGTCACTTAAAGCTGGAATTCAAACATGGTTACGAGTCTATTCCTCTACAGGTGAAGTTAAATTGGCACCGAAGCCTTGGTTAAAATCCAGAGTTAAAAACATTGGTGTAAAGCAGTGGTTCCCAAACTTTGAACTGCCATGTAATACTGAGACATTCTATGTCCTACCACGTACCCCCTGCACCATAGACAGCTTGCTATTATAATTAATATTTTTCTAATTATTATTGCTGCATATACAAATGTGAACTCATATTGATATACAGGCTACCATGTAGTGGCAATTGTGTTTGAGTGCAAGATCTTTGTCCACGTATAGTCTGTACCTGAAATTCATGTTGGTGAGACCTGAGAATCTATTCACAGACTTTTTTTGTGTACCCCCTTGAATTGATCCAAGTACCCCCAGGGGTACTCGTACCTCAGTTTGACAACCACTGGTGTAAAGAATGCTCTACTCCTTTTGCCGTTGAGATTTTGAAGTCAGCGGCGCCATTTCGAGGAGGCTGGAAACGAAAAGGTGGGTGTCTGAAGTCATTTAAAATAACATCTAAATGTCTCATGTGTTCATCCTCACACAAATGTGATCTAATATGAGATGTCTAAATTGTATATAGGTCCGTGTAACGCTTTGCAGTGCTTTTTGCTATTTGAAGATTTTACATGAAAAGTATGAAAACTTGGCTTAGAACTTTGATTATCCATCTTTTAGACTAGTCAGCAAATTGATAACTGATGTTTATGTTTTGTATTAAGTATGCTTGGGGTTTTCTGTTCCGAAGTTCAAAAAGTCAAACAATGACTCAACATTCAAATTTCTCACGTTTTTGCGCTTGGAGTTGGACTGAACTACGAGGGCCGGGGGTTATCGTGGACAGGTCCGTTGTGGCACAGAAGTTTCGGTTCAGCTGATGGCTGCTTTGTTTGTGAGGTTGAGGTCATTTATCACCCTACTCGTACTATAGTAATAATTCAAAGGCTTCTGCGTCTCTGCGGCAATAGCAGGCAAATCATCAGCTTTACGAGACTCTGATATTGAACATGGTTAGCTTGGTTAGCGAACAGTTTCACTCCTACATAGTACCCAAACATCGGCGACACTCAACAAGTATCACCTTCTCTTTACCCCTCTTTAACACAATCCTGAGACTGATTGTGCGAGGGACCGAGACGTTTCAACTGTGGTCTAACCTGCAGCCTATGGTTCAAAAGGCCTTTTGTAATTTTCATATCCCGAAAACATGAAAATATTAACCTGTGCGACAACTTTAACAGTTGCCTTGGCCAAGCAATATGCCACAAGTACAAGTGGCAAATTAGGCTATGTAAAGGTCTATAGCCTGAACGTCAAGGGGTCCCTCCTGACCTGACAGGTTAAGGCAAACCGCTAAATTAACATTTGATACTGTATGATATCGATATCTTAGCTAATCGTTAGCCTTGAATGATTTATGAGCAGCTGAGTCAGAAGAGTCATTTTATCCAGCTCACTTGAAAGTTTACAACAAAAATTCACATCAGCAGTTAACAAGTTCAGGCAAAGCCCCTCGGCTAATCATTATGCTACTGTGTATGCTAGCGGCAATTTTATCCGCATTTAAAAGCAAACCACACAAAAAAAGTGGCAGTACAATAACAGACATTTACTATTTTAGCCATGCTGAAAATAATATGTTAAAAATGGGCCCCAGCAGACTCACGCAAAAGTCTGTTGATTTCAATTACACGGGAAGTGATGTTAAGAGTCCAGGGGATCAGGTTCTTTTAGATAAGTGATGTACAGTAATTCCTATGGAAGGCTCTATCTCCATCTGCTGGCGATAGGGCGTAAATTCTGTAAATTCTTAACTTTGATAGGTTAAATGCGTACTTGCCAGTATTTTGTATGGCAGCAAGTAAATCGATTACACACTCATTGCTTCATGAAACTGCTGTTACAGTTTTATACATGTATCTCAAAGGTCAAAGTCTTGCTGGCATAAACATGTCTATTGGCATTATACATGACAAACTGTAAGCTTGGACAAAGAATGTTGGGCATTCTACAGTAGAATCTTTGGGGTTAGGTATGAACCAGAGCCATTCTCTGGCATGAACATGACACAATAATGACATGATGTATCAGCATTATGACATCATTAAAGCACTGTAACTTTTCTAGACTCTAGTTTTGACTCTGTTCATTTCTGATATATAGGGCAACCACAGAAGACAACGTTTTTCCCTTCTCCAAATGCTTATATTTCAAAACAAAGTGCAAAATATATATAGTGAGGTAAGTGTTGTGTTTTACTGAGACCTTCCTTTAGGCCTATTATTTAATTCAAAATGATTAATTTAACCCATAATTAATGTGAAATGATATTGGAAGAACAACAAGCTAAATTGTTATGCAATATCAATTTATTTTTGCAACTACTGTTGGACATGAATAAAAAGATCATCTGAATAAAAATCATAAGACGTGAATAACAAGTCTCTGTAGTTAGTGTTGATATTAATAACATCAGCAAAAAAAATATTTTCCTGGATTAGAATAAATTATGCACCCTTTAGTCATGCTAAAAAATATGTTTCAGCAGACCATGTAAATACAGTTCAATATGTATTTTTTGTTTGTTTGTTCATTTGTGATTGTAGAAAACAATGAGGCCCAGTGAGGGGGCCATCCAAAAGGAAGTGAGCAGCACCTTTGATGCTGGTAAAGTTTCTTTAAATTGGCTTACAGTGTAATTATTAAGAACAACCAGAGATGTACTTTAGTTACACTGCATCCAAATGAAGGGGACACAACTGAGTTGTGCTTGAGCTCAAGGGAGCAGTATGAATTTAAACATTATAATCAAAAAAGGCCATCCAAATGATCTTACAGTATGCATGTTTACCTCTGCCAGCCAACCTTACCTTGGCTCCTTCTCGGGCTGATTCATTTGTCTGTGAGGCATCGTTGAAGAGAGATCTGCCTACACCCCCCATCATGCCACCAGATGAGTTTTCATTTCTCTGCGAATACCTTAAGGACCTCTCAGAGACGTATGATTATTTTTTGATTTCATAACATTGTTTGGACACTGTTTGCTCATACTTTCCTCAAGCATTAATGGTCTTCTTTTTCAATAGGGACTGGGCTACGTTCTGTGAGGCAATGGCTGATCCTGTGAATATCTTCAATGCTATGTTACATATATTCCTCATAATTAGTCGGTGCAACAAAAGTTTGATAACAAAAGTATGATAATGTTATTTTCACCCCACAGGTGACAAAACTGCAGTTTGTCACACTCTGCCAAAAAATGATGAGTCATGTGAAAGAGAGTGCCATGACATATCTTCTCCCAGCACTCATGAAGATGTTGGAAGAGGACCCACAACAACTCCTGTCTCTCCAAAAGAACATTCAACGTGTTGAGCCTGCTTGCTCTCGTCCAGAATCAACTGTGGCATTCATTGAAGATGAACATGACTTGGTCGTAATCAAGGATGGGGTTCTGAACAGAATCGTTTCAAAAGCGAGAAACATCTGTTGCTTCCGTACATCCAGCCATCCCTCACTTTCCTCAAAAACAAGGTATGTGGCACATCGCAACTAGGCCATATTCTATGAATGAATATTACTGGAATGCACTGGTAAAGCTCAAAAGTTGATGGCCCATCAGGCTATGTAGAATTCAGGCTTAAATTAGATAGTATGCTTTCTTTAGGTCCCAGTGCACACTGCTGCAACAACTTGGCATCACAAAGGAGCAGGTACAAACCAATGTAGAGGAGACCTTGAGGACACTCGGTGTGATGGGATCCGCCGCTGGCTCAGAGAGTTTAAGTGCTGACATCGCTAAGGAGGTAGTGATGAGGATCGATTCCACCTTGGTGGAGAAGAAGCGCTCAGTTTCACTTGGGTCAGATGTGTCTGCTATCAAGCTAACCAAGGGTGTTAACAAGCTGATTGAAGATGTCAGTCTCAAAATGAGTGGAAATGTAGAGATGCCTGGAAAGGTTCTTACAACAGGCCAGATCAGCAGTTCACAGACAGCGATCCATTCATCCCTGACTTCAGCTATGGGAGGAGCTATAAAAACAGTCATCAACCACATGGAGTCCTATTTGGTTGATAACAACAAAAACACACCTGCAAAAAGGTGGCTAGCCACGATAAAAAAAGTGTCGATTTGTCAGTGCGGTTCCTTAAACATTTGCTCAATGAATGCCAAAGATCTAACACCTGAGCAAATTAAGAAGGCAGTTTCTACAGAGGAATTTCAAAATAAGGCCAAGAAAGCAGTTAGTGATGTTCGCATCAAGACAGATTTGAACTCTACTCCCTCAACGGATAGCAGTTTGCATCCAAGTGACATTGCAACTTCCCATGGTTCCCTTGTTGCTTCTGTCCAAAGCCACATCTCTCTGCAATCCTCCCCTCTTAATGAGATGGATGCCTTGCCAGATATGCCATGGGATAAGTTCACCTCTAAAGACCTGGATTTGGTTGCCGCTGACATTGTTGACCAGTTTTTGACTGACATGAAGATGAGCACTGAGTCCCTGAAGCAGAGCACAAAAGATAACAAATGTAGTCTGGAGAACAAACAGCCTGAGACTCGTGCAGCTGAAGGCTCCAGCTCCACTGGCACTGACGACATTGTCACGCCTTTGACTGAGGTCATCCAAAAACTGTTCCGCAACAACATTAAAACCAGAGTTACAAAAGATGTGCGCCATGTTCTGCTCCAGACAGCTCGAAAAATCATGGGTCAGTCCTGTTCTCTGGCTGCAAACTCTACCGCATCAGATGTGGTTGTTGAAGTTGTTGGAGGCATGCAGACGCTGCTGGATTTCCAATCCAGCGATACTATGGATCAAACTACCCTAGAGGCCAAAGGGAACAAAGAGAGGGTGTCATTAAAAGCATCTGAAACAACTCAGCAAAGTCCAGAGGATTTTAATGTTATCTGGACAACCTGTGTGAAGATGTTGGAAGGTCTACAGGGAAAGGTTCTGGATTTCCTCACCAAATGCCAACAAGTTGGCACTAAACTCAAAGGCAATACCAACACATATGGCAAAAAAGTAATTAGTGACGTCCTTATCTGCATTAAGAAGGGCCTTCCGAAGTCAAAGGGTCCAGACAGATCAGAAGACGTAGAGATGATTACTGACATCTTACATGCAATGCTTAAAAACATTGGTGTCGACGATGATCAAGAGCTGACCCCAGTAGTAGAGATAGCTGCCTGCTCCTCATCACATTCAAATGTAAGTGGATGGTCAGAAAACATCGACAAGGTTTTACCTGTTTCCATTTCTCAGCTCACAGCTGATGGGACCATTATCAAACACACATACATTGATATGAGTGACCACACCCAGTGTGGACCACCTGCATGTGTCTCCAGAGAAACCATTGAAAAGATCGTCAAGACTGTCAATGAAAAGCTTGATTTGGAACAAGTGTCTGGGTCATCCTCACAGCGTGGAGATCTCCACTCAGTTGCGGTCAGGCTGGACAATTCTCTATCCAGCAGCTCACTCTCTGATGACCTCACTGGGAGGGTTTATGGCCTATTCAAGAAGAGCAGCAGAAGGACCACGAGCAAGTCTAAATCAGATACAGAGCTGCTGAGCGCTGGGAAAGGTGAAGTTATGAGGAAGCGCATTACCTCTCAGTTTGTGCACACCTATGCTGAGGAAACCTTGAAGCACTTCCTTCTCCCTTGCTTTAAGCTACCTTCTCCCTGCAAAGAAAAGCCAGACTCCTTGGTTCCAGCATCCGCATCAGCCTCTTCACAGATACTGACTGACCTTCTAAATCTGCTGACTGAAGCGATGGTCAAGGATGTGACGGCCAGTTTTTCTCAGTCTGACATATATCGAGAGCATCATGCACCAGAGGCGAAGGAGAGGAGGGGAATCAGGAGGGGGATCCTAAGATTCCTCCCAAAAATTCCTAAGATCAAGATATTCTCTAAGGTAAAAATTGAACCTATAATTAGATATGTTTTAATTGCTTTCATATGAATTGAATATTCACTACTCTAAAACACCCAATTCTAAATGAGTATTTTATTTATTTTAATGTATTTCACACAGAAAACCAAATCAGCAGCCGATGCCCCATCCTTTGACAACTACTTGAATAAAAACATGACTGATACTGATATAGTCTCAGGTAAATATGAGTTACAATATTAGTTTATGACGATGTATTTATTGGGAATAAAAATATGTAAACATAATTTTGCATAGTCCGTGGATATAATTACAAACCTTTTCTTGTCAGAATCCACTGTCCCTGTTCTACTCTGTCAGACTCCCTCAACTTCAGAGCAGAGTAAGGAAGAGCATCAGGCTAAGAACTGCTTTCCTTTCATGCGATTGGTCACTGCACTGAGGAGGAGGAAGTGAATGGTCAACCTGGATTAATTACACACATGGCTAGAAACCACACTAGCGGTCACAGTAGCCTACTTATAATAAACTATTGAGCATTTATGCCATTTGTATGGTTTTGTTTATTCAGTGGCTGAGTGCAACAAAAACCTTCTTCCTGCAGTAGATGCCCTCTTGCGGTACTGGTCGGCACATTAGCCTATTTCCTTCACTCCCTCTCTGGAGACCAGGCTGTTGTGCTGAAGGATGCTTAATTTCACAAGCCATTCATTCACTCACTAAAACAAGCACCCTGTCTCTCTCTCAAACACACATACAGACTGCATTATTGTCATGCTTTAAAGCTAAGCTTTTCTGTTGTCGCAGACCTTTGCAGTCCATTATAATATAAAATATAACAGAAAAGACTGTCTGGCCTCGTCGATGTCTCCTTGGATTTCCTACATGTCAGTCATGTTTCCTCCATCTCCCGCGATCTCCGGTGTTGAACGCCCCGCGAGCCTAAGACTCCCCAGTCGGTATTGTTACTCTCAGTGTTTACTAGTAGTTTAATCTGTACTTTTGTGTTTCGCCTCCTTAATCTCCTGTGTGTTCGATTTTCCCGAACCTCTGAGCGTTGTACTTTTCAGTTCTCTCCGTTATAGTAACGGACGCGGCTTTTGTTATCCCTTGTTCGTTTGCTTTAATAAAAACTCCTTGTTTGAATATCTGCCTCCGCCCTGTCTGTGCCTGACAGGTGTGTTTTGGGCGTAACATACAATTAACCAATCAAGATTTATACTCTCATTCCCTTTAAAAGCCAGTGGCGCATTTTCATCATTTTTTTCTCCACATGAAAAACTTTTGTATAAACCCTGCTGTGCGCTCCTGCTGATGAGAGAAGCAGGGTGTGCGCGCATTGTGCACGCTTTCATATCCCAAAGCGCTGTGCGCTCCTGAATTAGCTTCTCAGCAATGCGCAACTGACGACAGACCAGGGTTTTGTTGGTCACTGGCGGATTTAATTTTTGCGTCCTTATAATAGCATCTGGCACGCTTTGCGCCAGACCGCGCCTCTTCTTTTCGCGGACACACCCGTGACGGCACATTGTCATCTGCTATCTAGACAACGTGTTTTTTTGCCGGAAAAAATGAACGATGCGCTGGCACAGAATAGTAATGACACCATGCGCATGTCGCGAATGCACAGTGCGCCGCGGCATGATAGGGCCCTTAGTCTTCAAAGCCCACTAAGCTGGTTTGAGTCTTTTTGAAGTCTCAGACGCAGGTTTTTAAGCCCCTGATCTACTCTGTGTTGTATAAAGTATCCAAAACTACTTAAGTAAAAGTTACAAAGTACAAGTTTGTACAAGTAGTACAAGTACAAGTAAAAGTTGTAAAGTACATTACACCCTCAAAAAAATACTTTTGGTAGAAGTTCAAGTCACCGACGAGTATGTTACTCAAGTAAAAGTATACAAGTATCTCTTATTAACTGTACTTAAGTATGAGTCTATAATTAACTGTACTTAAATAATGCAAGTAAAAGTACAAGTAGGCTAAAAAAAGTCTGTTTAAAACACGTCGTTTACAACAGACATAATAAAAATAACACACACGCTCAGACAGAATGAAAAATGGTGCCTACATCACATCTACACTTGGCCAATGACGAGTCAGCTTCCTCAAAACTTTGTTGCTGTCACTCAGTCGACGACCAAATTTAATTTCATCTGATACTTGGAATTTTGCTGCTAACTGAAAATGTAGTGGAGTGAAAATATGAAATTAACTCAGGAAATGTAGTGAAGCAAAAGCTATCTTTACTCAAGTAGAGTATAGATGCTCCAAAAACATACTTAAGTACTGTAGTGAAGTATTTATACTTAGTTACCATACATTTATGAATCTACTGATTCCTCAATGGTTTATTTCATGCAATTAGTCTTAAAAGCCCATTTAGCTAGTTTGAATCTTCTTGAAGTCTCAGACACATGTTTCCATGCCCCCATCCTTTGATCTACCGTATCTCATCTGGTCTAACACACACTCAAAGATCTAAGTTGTGTTTAAAACTGTTTAAAAATGTTCAAGTGATTGATTCGCTAAGTACTTTTTCCCCCATATTTAGCATGGACTAGAAGGTACGCTTCGTACACTCTAAGATCAACTCTTTTTCTGTGCGAACACACACACTTCCTCATAAGATGACCAAGTGCTACATACAAGCCACTGTCACCCAGTTCTATTTTTCACACCATTTTCATTACTGCATCACTAAAAAAATACAAAAAATATTCCACATGCAGTGTAGAAAAGCTGTGAGGAGACGTGTGAGGGTCATGTGGGTGTCTGTGGTTCCATTGCATGGGCCATCTCAAGACTGTGTGTGTGGTCAATGTTCCTGTTGACAACCACAAGCCACACACCCTCATCCTGTAGCGGTGGGTCACTTTCTATACTGCTGTTCTCACGCAGTCTCAAAATAGACACCCCAGCAAAGCTCAGGACTAAATGTTCTAAAGGACATTCAGTGTGTTTCACTCTTAAAAAAGACACTTACAACCAGTGGCGGAATAAGTCAAAAAGTCAAAGTCAAAGTGTACTTTATTGTCAATTTATTGTAACAGGCATTACAAAGAGGACTGAAATTGCGTTTCACCAGACACCAAATGTGCAATTTAAACTAGAAACACACACACACACAGACACTCACGCAAAAAACACACAGCTACACTCATGGACATGAAGTGCACACAGACATCCACAATAAATAGACATAAGACATACGACATACAGGTAAACATATACGCTTCCAGCAAGAAGGAAGGAAAGTTAGAGGTAGCTCTTCTTGGTAGCTGGTTTAGATTGGAAAAAGTGAATGTGCAATTTGTAAGGTGCAATAAGTGAAGGTGCAATTAAGTAAAGTACAGTGTGCAAGCACCATGGACCTCAGTGTGTGTGAGATTTGTTTATGGATGTCAGTAACATATTCATGGAATGTTCATGGAATCTTCTTCATTGTGTTGATTAGCCTGATGGCTTGTGGGAAGAAGCTGTTTCTCAGTCTATTTCTCAGTCAGTGTGTTTCACTCTTAAATAAGACACTTACAAGCAGTGGCGGAATAACTAGACACAAGGCCCCGGGGCAAAACACAATCTGATTGGCTGTCCCTCCCTCCCTCCCCGAAAACTCGAAAGTTTTAGTGGCTAAATTGCGTTTTCTGCGTCTTTTTTCAGACAGGAGGAGATTTGTTTGGCTACGTCTACAAAGCAACGAGTGTGTGTAGGCCGTCAGAGTTTTACCGAGGACAAAAAAATCTACCTCCAGCCGCCTGCCCATCTCCTCAATTTCTGTTGCAAAAATGACAGTGTGTTATCTAAGTGAAAAGGGTACAGGATAATTAGGATAACGACGCACTGTCGTTCTCATTCCCATAATGTGCCCATGCATCAAGTTATATTTAATGTCATGTAGCCTAACTTTTTACACAATTTAGACAGCACAGAATCATTAACCTGCTTTAATGCATGTATACAACCACATATGTCCCACATTTTGACATCAGTGATGCAGTGAGGATACAGCCTCTTTATTTCTCGATGCCAACCCTCGCCATTAATCCGGGCTTAAGCGGATGGGTTAGGCTAAATTTTGTACATATTGACAAACACTATGATAAAACGTTCCGAAATGTAGTCTGACAAAACGCAGTTTAAAGAAGGCAGCCTACCTGGCGAGATTGCAAACAAATGGCTGCGGGGACTGTGTTTTTTTTTTTCTTGGTTTTTTTTTTATAGGCTTACGTAGCCTGTATTCCTCCATTGGTCGAATGAACTTCACTGTCACACATACATGTTTAGAAGAGTTCATTACACTGATCCACACCTTCATCACCTCCAGACTCGACTACTGCAATAGCATCTTGTTCGGCCTCCCCTCCACTGTTCTGCAAAAACTGCAATACGTTCAGAACTCTGCTGCCCGACTGCTCACTCGCTCTCCCTCCAGAGAACACATCAGCCCCATCCTCCATCAACTTCACTGGCTTCCCATAAAACAACGCATACACTTCAAGATCCTCCTCATCACCTACAAAGCCCTCAACAACCTTGCACCCTCATACTTGGCAGACCTCCTCCATCGCTACTCTCCAACCCGCCGACTGCGCTCTGCCGACGCCAATCTCCTCACTCCCATCACCAATACCAAATACCGCGCTCTGGTTACAGAGCCTTTGCCATTGCTGCCGTCACCCTCTGGAACTCCCTCCCCCTGGCCATCCGAAACTCTGATTCATTGCTGTCCTTCAAACACCATCTCAAAACCCACCACTTCAAGACTGCATACAACTGCTGACATGCCATCTCCCTGCACCGCCCACCCTCCCTCCCTCCTGATCTGTTTTGTCCTGCTGTTTTCTCTACCTCTGTTGAACCTTTGTATTTGTTTGTATATGTCTTTGTATGTCTTTGTATGTCTTTGAGTGTTCAGAAAAGCACTATATAAAACCTATTTATTATTATTATTATTATTATTATTATTATGTTTCTGTTAAGAAGTACAAACCAGGCCGGACATAGTGTCAAACTCAAAGGAGTGAGATGGGTCATGGGGGTAACAATAAGGGTCCATTTGACGGTGGTTTCTGCTTCTGTTAAAAGTCTCTGACTTTGGGCTTCTCATCTCCACTTTGTACAGATTGCGTGTGGTCAATGGTTCTGTTGAGAACTAAAGTTAAACCACACACAAACCTCATCCTGTAGTGGTGAGTCACTCTCTGTACTGCTGTTCTCACGCAGTCTCAGAATAGACACCCCAGCAAAGCTCAGGACTAAATAATTGTAATACCATGCAGAGAATGCAAAACACCTCTAAGCTCAGGTCTAAATGTTCTAAAGACCTACAGAGTGTTTTACTCTTAAGTAAGAAGAGGAGGGAAACTTCTGCAGTTGAGTTTCAAGTTTCCATCCTAAACCTGTTTCCCTTAAGCATATAAGGCCAAAATGCATCACCACCTTACCAGGCCTGTACTGAATATTTGTGAACATACACAATTTTTTTTTTTTACAGTGATAGAGGTGAGAGAGGGACTTTTGGTATGAGATTGCCCTACCCTGTGCACTCACATCATGCACTAAAACACACAATGCCCTCGGTTCAACTGTGTGGCGTTACTTTTAGAAATTCTGCATCTATTCTGCTATTTATATGAATCTATTTAATTCTGCAATCTGTATTAAAGATTAAAGCCACAACATGTGTTTGGGTTAGTACGTTTATTCAAAAACACAGACGTTCACAATATGCAAAGCAGGTAAATAAAAGCTGCCTCTTGGAGGCCCCTGGTCTATAGTAATCCTATTTCGGTGGCTCAAAAACATGGTGAGTTCGATCGAAACTACAACAGCAGCAAAGCAGAGGTAGTCTAGACATGATCTCGAAGGTGTTAGCCTATGTGGTGAGTCTGTGGAGGCCTAAAAAGACCTAGACATAGCAGCAGAATGTGAAAAATAACCATACTGATGTTAATCTCATAAAGCTGTTTTGTCCAGATATAGGCCTGTACTGTGCATTGAAGTTAGCATGCAAACCATGTAGCGCTAAGCTTTACATTTACGTTTACGCATTTAGCAGACGCTTTTATTCAAAGCGACTCACATTTGTCAAAGCTCTCTTGTAATACTGCAGGAAAATGCAAAAGATATTTACTTTAAGTCACTTCAGTCCTAAGTCATGGCCCTGTAGGCTGCCTCTCCTAGTGGGAATGAAAAGCCTTATAATGAAAAGAGAATGAAATGTCACTGTGACGTTACACATTTGATGAACTTATGAAGATGAGATACTCTTTCTCTGCTTTAGGCCTTATTGGTGATGTTGACGTAGGTTACACTGTCTGCAGCCTATTGGACATTTAGGCCTTATTGGTGATGTTGATGTAGGTTACACTGTCTGCAGCCTATTGGACATTTAGGGCTTATTGGTGATGTTGATGGTGGCATTAGTCATGTTGTCTGCAGCCTGTGGGATGTTTAGGTCTTATTGGTGATGTTGATGGTGGCGTAGGTTACACTGTCTGCAGCCTGTGGGATGTTTATTACATGGTTATAACACATGATCATGTTGGTATGTCAGTATATCACCTGTAACCATAGTAACTCACTCAGTCTACACAACACACTCACGTTAGGAGGGGAGGATCGAGCTTGAGGGTGATGGGCAACCTCAGCATATGTTACATCTGATGGCTTGTTCTGCAGAGAAACACACAGCAAGAAATGACAAGCTGGTTTTACATGTTTCTTCAGTACAAAAGAGTAAATTGATGAAATGTGTTTAAATTTCAAAGTGAACAAATAATGAAAATGATACGAAAATAAAGAGGAATGACGTGAACCTGTGAGTTGAGCAGATTGTGAGGGAGTCATAGATGATATGTGTCTTTGACTCACTAGGTCTGTGTTCTCCTTACAAAACACTTGAGGCCTACAGTTTAGTACTATAGTAATCCATGGTGATTAGCTGTTAGCTAATGAGCTGTAGCTAGTTTAGTCCTAATGGCATCTGGGTTGGGCTGAGAAAGATTATCTGGGGAGCCAGATAAAGTTTGAGGAGGGGTGGGGTAGTGTAGCGGTTAAGGAACCTGGCTAACGTGCAAGTAGCCTGCAAAGTTGTGGGTTCGAATTGAACTTAACCCTAAGTTGCTGTAGGAGAGTCTGGCCCTGAACAATTGATAGTTGACAAAAAAAATGTAAGTCGCTTTGGATAAAAGCATCTTCTAAATGCATAAATGTAAATGTAAAATGTCTGTTTGACTCACTGTGCTTATCTGGGTCCGGATTCCATCTCTTGATCCATCTTCCCATTGGGGTCCATAATGAGACAAAAACAAGATGTAGTCATTGATCAAGGGGGTATTCCAAGAAGGTGATTCAGTGGCAAACGAAAATAAGTTGAAGGAATACGCCACCCCCAGGTGAAATTGAGTCTACCCCCGCAGTCCCTAGAGTTGGATAAGAGAGCAGAACCGGACCTGCCAGATTCGGACAATGGCTGGGGTCAGCTGGAAAACGGTTCTGCTCTCTTATCCAACTCTAGGGACTGCCGGGATGGACTCAATTTCACCTGGGGGTGGCATATTCCCTTAATCCAGAGGTAAATCTGATAATAGAAGAGCCTGGAATAATAACCCACTTAGCCAAATAAACCAAATAGCAGTAAATTCATGATCCATGAAGTGTCTACATCCCAGAGATGTAAACAAAAATACATTAAATTTATTGACTATTATTATTATTTTAATTATTATTATTTATTAACTAAACACACAATCAGTTCAAATAAATGCGTGATGTGTAGCTGTCTGTGGGCCAAACCACCACTCGTCAGTCTAGAATAACTATAAATACGACTTTAAATACTAAAAATTATACATAAGAATTTTTTTCTGAAAGCTCACAAAGTACTGTAGATGTAAATGATTATATCACATGTCAGCGCATAGTGCACATCCCTGTCAGCATGTACAGGATAATGTGTGTAATGCATCTCAGACACTCACGTGCTCCCGTCCTCTTCTTGAGCACCAGAAGTGCAGCTCCACAAATGGCCACTAGGGGCAGCAGCCCACAGCTAAGAGCAATAGGGAAGACTGAGAGAAAAGGTGTGGGTCACTGGTGTTGTTTTGGGTGAAGCTACTACTGTTTGCTATGTTGTTAGCGAAGATCACGGCGGTGATGGCTGTGCTGGTGCTGGTGTTGTCATTCCTGCGTAATTACTGCCTGAGGACGGAGATGAGAACTGCATAACTTACCTGGGCCAAACCCAGAACTTGGAGTTGGAGTAAGAGTGCTTTCGGGTGGTGTTGGTGGAGGCTGTGGTGGAGTTTCTGGTGGTGTTGGAGTTGGTGAAGCGGTTGGTCGTGTTGCTGGAGCGGAGAGTTGTGTTGGTGGAGGTTGTGGTGGTTCAGGTCGTCTCGTCACCACTGGAGTTCTAGTTGGTTTCACTGCAAAAGTGGAAGAAGAGTGAAGTCTGGTAGATTCTAATGTAGTTACTGTCAAAGTCATGATCAATCCCATACAGCACACAGCATGTGTCTGTCATAGGAGAAGCCCATCATCACTAACCTGCCACTCTGATGGTGTGGGAGACAGAAGTCAGCACCCGCCTGTCTTTAGTCACCTGGCATCTCCATGTCCTCTGAGTGTGAGTGGGGTTTGGATCTCTGAGCTTCACATTCAGTGGGATGGTACAGGGAGATGTGGTGAAACACTGGCTGTCAGCGGTCTGCAGCTCAGTCCCTCCATCATCCACCCAACTCAGACGAATGTCTCTGTTATAAAATACACTCTGCAAACCCCAATAGAAGTGCAGGTGGCAGTAGAGGGTCTCATCCCTGTCTGTCTCTCTCTCCGTCACGCCTGAAGCTAGAAAACAGATGAAGAGAGAAAGACATACAAGTATGACATGCAGCTGGATTAGACGTGTGATGCTAAAACCATTTCAGTGTTATGAGATTGTCTGTTAAATCTCTCTTACTAGTAAGAACAGAGAAATAAACTGGAGCATCATATCCATATTGTGGTCCTCCATGTTGGTAGAGCCTACAGGTGTAGAGTCCAGCATCCTCAGTGGTGACATCAGTAATGTGAAGAGAACAGTCAGAGAGCAGACTCAGTCTCTCAGCTCTGGGGGTTTTATCTGCTATGATCTGCCCAGCTCTGACTTTTGAGACAGTAGACCCTCCATTCCCATTGTAGAGCCACTCAGTAAAGGAAGTGTGTGTGTAACATGAATGCCCATGACATGGTAGAGTGGCAGCCCTTCCTACACTGGAGAACACAGCAACAGGCTCCTGCCCGTGGACACCTGAGAAGAACAGCATTAAACAGTACAACTATTAAAACCTGCAATAAAACGTCATCCTCACAGTGTTTCTGTTCGAGGCCTGTGGTCCAGGCATACAGTGTTTATGAGTAAGCAAGGCCATAACTTTATGCTGAACATTGCGGGGGTTAAGATCTCAGTCTATAGACGTCAATAAATATGTATTTAATTCAAACACCAGCAGACCACCGGCATTTGTGCTCGTCGGTTCTCCGCGGCTGTTTTGCCATATATGGTATTCCCCAGATAGCAGAAAGACCACACATGGTGAAATAGGGGCGGACCGTTGGAGAACCGACAAGCAAAATACCAGCAGACCACCAGTGCCAGCCTGCAATCAGACCGCTAGCGTCTCGCTATCTGGGTACACGATCACTCTCAAGTCTGAACAAATTGTTTATGCCAGATAGTTAATCATTTTTAATAAACACAGTTATGCAATTTTTCGGGTGTTATATTGGTTGGATTTGATTTTTGCACCCCCTAACCCACGTGGAAATTACACACCTGTGTGTAAATTAGGCATTTTCTCATTATCGGTAATTAGCCGATGCATTTTCTATAATCTGAAAGTTCACATTATATTTTATTGATGGATATGAATTTGTATTAATTAAGGTTGGGGATTTTGTATCTCCATAAATAAGAAAATCTGCCAACACATCTTGTAGCAGTTTACAGCAACCACTTCCTGGAGCGGTGGTTAACACACACAATGCACATCTTAAGAACAGAGTAATTTATTTGTTCTAAATGAACTAAAACATACAAACAAAACACAGCTCCATCACATTCACTCGGTTGAAAAACTGTTTACCACTTAAACTCAACCTGGCTATGAAGTGATTGATTCGCGAAGTACTTTTTTCTCCCATATTTAGCATGGACTTGAACGTACACTACATACACTCTAAGATCAACTCTGGGTGAAAAAAATGTTCAAAATGAGGCCCCTGGTCTCACACACACTCTTAACATCTAAGTTGTGTTTAAAAAATGTTCCGCTGGACTCACCTTGCAGTAGCAGCAGCCCCGTCAGCAGTAGTCCCACTGTTGGGTTGTGCAGCTTTGCCATTGTATCTCTGCTCTCTGTGCTGGCGTGTGTCTGCTCTGAGCCTCAAACAGGAAGGGGTGAGAATTAACCAGCCCATCACACACAGACACACACACACGTACACACACTTCCTGATGACGGCCATCCGCTGTCATTCAACAACTGTGTTTATTTCTGTAGTTCTGTTTCTCACTCTGTGTTCCTTAACGGTGGGGTGAGATGCTTTTTAAGCCATGTTTGTCTGATTACCGATGTAGTCAATACTAATTAAATGTTCTGATGTCAGAATAATTTTAAAAAGGATGTTACTTGCCACACTTAGGATAGGTAAGAACACCATTACCCTACACTACTCCACTTCCTCTTGTCTGGCACTTTAATGGTTGTGAAACGGTTAATGTCTAACTCAATTGTCTTAAATGTTCAATGTTCAGTGTCTGTCTTATTTAAACACGGGATAGTAAGAAACGTCATTTCGATTCCTCATATTTCTTGTACATGGGAAGAATTGACAAAAAAAGCAGACTTTGACTTAGACTTTGAAAAAGTCAACCCAAACAAAAACATTTCACAACTAACAAAGGGACTAGCAAACTCAACAAAAATATACGTGATGCGTCTAACAAAATGTAAACATCCATTGTGTGATTATGTGGTGTGTGTTGATTGTGTGTTTTCTTATGATTTTGCAAGGACGCATATCCCTCTTTACATTTCTTTAAACACAAAAATGTATTTTCAAAAATAGTGCAGAGAAGCTGTGCTATAGCATGTGTGGGTCATGTGGGTATCTGTGGTTTCAACACCTCAAGACTGTGTGTGTGTGGTCAGTGTCTTTTATGAGAACTGAATCTCACACCTTCATGATGTAGTGGTGGGTCTCTGTCTGTACGGCTGTTCTCATGCAGTCTCAGAATAGACACCTCAGCAAAGCTCAGGTCTAAAAGTTTTAAAGGAATTTGCCACTTTTTAAAAAATAAAATTGGGTTATTAACCGTCTTACCTGACATTACTTGTGACCAAAAACAATTTAGTCTCGGCACATGATTTGTCCCAGTCTGGCAGCCTTGCTGTTAGCTTAGCTTAGCATAGGTGCTGGAATGCAGAGTAGGCAGACACCCATGTAAGCAAGTTTTTGGTTCTGGGAACGTTCTGGGAAGATTATCCGTTGGGTACGGGAACATTACATAAAGGCAGTTTTGGTTATCTGAAGGGATGCTAGGAAAGTTTTTTCAAATGTAAATTCAATGTTGGTTTGGTTATGAAAAAAAATTCCCTATTCCCTATTCCCTATTCCCTAGAAAAAAGATCACAAGGCATGGGACACAATGTCTCCTCAGGGCTATGAAATACCTCCTCACAAATAGGGTATAAGACATATATATATATATATATACATACATATAAATACATACGTATGCATATACATACATATATATATTATTTTGTTTTGTTACTTGAGTGAGGGAAACTTCTGCAGTTGAGTTTCAAGTTTCCATCCTAAACCTGTTTCCTTTAAGCATATAACGTCAAAAAGTATTTCCACATACGGGCCTGTACTGAATATTTGTGAACATACACACTTCTTTTTACAGTGATAGAGGTGAGAGAGGGACTTTTGGTATGAGATTGCCCTACCCCGTGCACTCACATCATGCACTAAAACACACAATACCCTCGGTTCAACTGTGTGGCGTTACTTTTTGAAATTCTGTATCTATTCTGCTATTTATATGAATCTATTTAATTCTGCAATCTGTATTAAAGATTAAAGCCACAACATGTGTTTGGGTTAGTACGTTTATTCAAAAACACAGACGTACACAATATGCAAAGCAGGTAAATAAAAGCTACCTCTTGGACGCCCCTGGTCTATAGTAATCCTATTTCAGTGGCTCAAAAACATGGTGAGTTCGATCGAAACTACAACAGCAGCAAAGCAGAGGTAATCTAGACATGATCTCAAAGGTGTTAGCCTATGTGGTGAGTTCGATCGAAACTACAACAGCAGCAAAGCAGAGGTAGTCTAGACATGATCTCAAAGGTGTTAGCCTATGTGGTGAGTCTGTGGAGGCCTAAAAAGACCTAGACATAGCAGCAGAATGTGAAAAACAACCATACTGATGTTAATCACATAAAGCTGTTTTGTCCAGATATAGGCCTGTTCTGTGCATTGAGGTTAGCATGCAAACCATGTAGCGCTGAGCTTTACATTTACATTTATGCATTTAGCAGACGCTTTTATTCAAAGCGACTCATATTTGTCAAAGCTCTCTTGTAATACTGCAGTAAAATGCAAAAGATATTTACTTTAAGAAGTCACTTCAGTCCTCAGTCATGGCCCTGTAAGCTGCCTCTCTTACTGATGTTTTTAAAGTGGGAATAAAAAGCCTTATAAGGAAAAGAGAATGAAATGTCATTGTGACGTTACACATTTGATGAACTTATGAAGATGAGATACTCTTTCTCTGCTTTAGGCCTTATTGGTGATGTTGATGTAGGTTACACTGTCTGCAGCCTATTGGACATTTAGGCCTTATTGGTGATGTTGATGGTGGCATTAGTCATGTTGTCTGCAGCCTGTGGGATGTTTAGGTCTTATTGATGATGTGGATGGTGGCGTAGGTTACACTGTCTGCAGCCTGTGGGATGTTTATTACATGGTTATAACACACGTTCATGTTGGTATGTCAGTATATCACCTGTAACCATAGTAACTCACTCAGTCTGCACAGCACACTCACGTTAGGAGGGGAGAATCGAGCTTGAGGGTGATAGGCAACCTCAGCATATGTTACATCTGATGGCTTGTTCTGCAGAGAAACACACAGCAAGAAATGACAAGCTGGTTTTACATGTTTCTTCAGTACAAAAGAGTAAATTGATGAAATGTGTTTAAATTTCAAAGTGAACAAATGATGGAAATGATGCTAAAATAAAGACGAACGACGTGAACCTGTGAGTTGAGCGGATTGTGAGGGAGTCATAGATGATGTGTGTCTTTGACTCACTAGGTCTGTGTTCTCCTTGCTAAACACTTGAGGCCTACAGTTTAGTACCATAGTAATCCATGGGGATTAGCTGTTAGCTAATGATCTGCAGCTAGTTTAGTCCTAATGGCATCTGGGTTGGGCTGAGAAGGATTATCTGGGGAGCCAGATAAAGTGTGAGGAGGGGTGGGGTAGTGTAGCGGTTAAGGAACCTGGCTAGCGTGCAAGTAGCCTGCAAAGTTGTGGGTTCGAATTGAACTTAACCCTAAGTTGCTGTAGGAGAGACTGGCCCTGAACAATTGATAGTTGACCAAAAAATGTAAGTCGCTTTGGATAAAAGCATTTTCTAAATGCATAAATGTAAATGTAAAATGTCTGTTTGACTCACTGTGCTTATCTGGGTCCGGATTCCATCTCTTGATCCATCTTCCCATTGGGGTCCATAATGAAACAAAAAAAGATGTAGTCATTGATCAAGGGGGTATTCCAAGAAGGTGATTCAGTGGCAAACGAAAATAAGTTGAAGGAATACGTCACCCCCTGGTGAAATTGAGTCTACCCCCGCAGTCCCTAGAGTTGGATAAGAGAGCAGAACCGGACCTGCCAGATTCGGACAATGGCTGGGGTCAGCTGGAAAACGGTTCTGCTCACTTCTCCAACTCTAGGGACTGCCGGGATGGACTCAATTTCACCTAGGGGTGGCGGATTCCCTTAATCCAGAGGTAAATCTCATAATAGAAGAGCCTGGAATAATAACCCTCTTAGTCAAATAAACCAAATAGCACTAAATCCATGATCCATGAAGTGTCTACATCCCAGAGATGTAAACAAAAATACATTAAATTTATTGACTATTATTATTATTATTTTTTTTAAATTATTATTATTTATTAACTAAACACACAATCAGTTCAAATAAATGCGTGATGTGTAGCTGTCTGTGGGCCAAACCACCACTCGTCAGTCTAGAATAACTATAAATATGACTTTAAATAATAAAAATTATACATAAGAATTTTTTTTTGAAAGCTCACAAAGTACTGTAGATGTAAATGATTATATCACATGTCAGCGCATAGTGCACATCCCTGTCAGCATGTACAGGATAATGTGTGTAATGCATCTCAGACACTCACGTGCTCCCGTCCTCTTCTTGAGCACCAGAAGTGCAGCTCCACAAATGGCCACTAGGGGCAGCAGCCCACAGCTAAGAGCAATAGGGAAGACTGAGAGAAAAGGTGTGGGTCACTGGTGTTGTTTTGGGTGAAGGTACTACTGTTTGCTGTGTTGTTAGCGGAGATCACGGCGGTGACGGCTGTGCTGGTGCTGGTGTTGTCGTTCCTGCGTAATTACTGCCTGAGGACGGAGATGAGAACTGTATAACTTACCTGGGCCAAACCCAGAACTTGGAGTTGGAGTAAGAGTGCTTTCGGGTGGTGTTGGTGGAGGCTGCGGTGGAGTTTCTGGTGGTGCTGGAGTTGGTGAAGCGGTTGGTCGTGTTGGTGGAGGTTGTGGTGGTTCAGGTTGTCTCGTCACCACTGGAGTTCTTGTTGGTTTCACTGCGAAAGTAGGAGTAGAGTGAAGTCTGGTAGATGCTACTGTAGTTACTGTCAAAGTCATGATCAATCCCATACAGCACTCAGCATGTGTCTGTCATAGGAGAAGCCCATCATCACTGACCTGCCACTCTGATGGTGTGGGAGACAGAAGTCTGCACCTGCCAGTCTTTAGTCACCTGGCATCTCCATGTCCTCTGAGTGTGAGTGGGGTTTGGATCTCTGGGCTTCACATTCAGTGGGATGGAACAGTGAGATGTGGTGAAACACTGGCTGTCAGCGGTCTGCAGCTCAGTCCCTCCATCATCCACCCAACTCAGACGAAAGTCTCTGTTATAAAATACAGTCTTCAAATCCCTATAGAAGTGCAGGTGGCAGTAGAGGGTCTCATCCCTGTCTGTCTCTCTCTCAGTCACGCCTGAAGCTAGAAAACAGATGAAGAGAGAAAGAGATACAAGTACGACATGCAGCTGGATTAGACGTGTGATGCTAAAACCATTTCAGTGTTATGAGATTGTCTGTTTAATCACACTTACTACTAAGAACAGAGAAGTAAACTTGAGTATCAGGTTCATATTGAGGTCCTCCATGTGGGTAGTGCCTACAGGTGTAGCGTCCAGCATCCTCAGTGGTGACATCAGTAATGTGGAGAGAAGAGTCAGACTGCAGACTCAGTCTCTCAGCTCTGGGGGTGTGATGTGCTATGATCTGCCCAGCTTTGACTTTTGAGACAATAATCTCTCCATTCCGATTGTAGAGCCACTCAGTAAAGGAAGTGTCTGTGTAATATGAGTCCACATGACATGGTAGAGTGGCAGCCCCTCCTACACTGCAGAACACAGCAACACGTTTCTGTCCTTGGACACCTGAGAAGAACAGCATTAAACAGTACAACTATTAAAACCTGCAATAAAACGTCATCCTCACAGTGTCTCTGTTCTAGGCCTGTGGTCCAGGCATACAGTGTTTAGGAGTAAGCAAGGCCATAAGTTTATGCTGAACATTGCGGGGGATTAAGATCTCAGTCTATAGACATCAATAAATATGTATTTAATTCAAACACCAGCAGACCACCGGCATTTGTGCTTGTCGGTTCTCCGCTGCTGTTTTGCCATATATGGTATTTCCCAGATAGCAGAAAGACCACACATGGTGAAATAGGGGCGGACCGTTGGAGAACCGACAAGCAAAATACCAGCAGACCACCAGTGCCAGCCTGCAGTCAGATCGCCAGCGTCTCGCTATCTGGGTACACTCACACAATCAAGTTAGAGTGATGTCCTTGTTAGAGAGACAATTCATGATTTTATTCAAAATGATTGATGTGTTCTTCAAACTTTTGTTTTTATCTAAAAAGACACATTTTATAGCAACTGTATCATTTGTGAGGTGCACAACAAATGAAAAAATGCAAGAACAGTTCGGATGCAAGAACAGAACTTAATGCCAACTGTGAGATGCACAACCAATAAACAGTTCTAATGCCATCCGTCAAACATGGTGGAGGTGGTGTGATGGTCTCCTTTGGAAGTGATCTTCTGTCTTTAAAAAAGACTGCATGTCTTTTTGATTTGCTATGTTTCCTATTCACAAATTTTAACTTTTGAGACCTGTGTGTGTGTGTGTGTGTGTGTCTCCTGTGCCGTCTCTCATCAGACCATGAGCTACTCTCTTTCTGTTTAGGTACTTTCATTCCAGACCCATGAATAATCAAAATGATCTCCAGCACCTTTCAGTTAGTGACCAGTTAGCCTGCGTTAAGCCAAACACACCGGCAAACTAGCCACAGTAAGTGAAAAATACCAAATGCTAAGTGGAAAGAAAGACGATGGGTTGGGTTAAACCAAGTCCTCTACAGGGGGGGAGAGTAAACATGTTACCTCTCTTATGAAAATAAATCAAACTAATTATTTATGTCAGATACTTAATATTTTTTAATAAACACAGTTATATAATTTTGAGGTGTTATGTTGGTTGGATTTGAGTTTGGGACCCCCTAACCCACGTGGAAATTACACACCTGTGTGTAAATTAGGCATTTTCTCATTATCGGTAAGTAGCCGATGCTTTTTGTCAAATCTGAAAGTTCACATTATATTTTATTGATGGATATGAATTTGTATTTATTAAGGTAGGGGATTTTGTATCTCCATAAATAAGAAAATCTGCCAACACATGTTTTAGCAGTTTACAGCAACCGCTTCCTGGAGTGGTGGTTAACACACACAATGCACATCTTAAAAACAGAATAATTTATTTGTTCTAAATGAACTAAAACATACAAACAAAACGTAGCTCCATCGCATTCACTCAGTTGAAAAACTGTTTGACACTTACACTCTACCTGGCTATCAAGTGATTGATTCACTAAGTACTTTTCCCCCCATATTTAGCATGGACTTGAATGTACACTACATACATTCTAAGATCAACTCTGTGTGAAAAATGTTCAAAATGAGGCCCCTGGTCTCACAAACACTCTTAACATCTAAGTTGTGTTTAAAAAATGTTCAAAATGAGGCCCCTGGTCTCACACACACTCTTAAGATCTAAGTTGTGTTTAAAAAATGTTCAAAATGAGGCCCCTGGTCTCACCTTGCAGTAGCAGCAGCCCCGTCAGCAGTAGTCCCACTGTTGGGTTGTGTAGCTTTGCCATGTCCTCTGCTCTCTGAGCTGCTGTGTCTCTGCTCTGAGTCTCAAACGGAGGGGAGGAGCATTAATTTGCCCATCACACTCATACACACACACACACACACACACACACCACTTCCTCATAAGATGACATAGTGCTAAAGTACTTTCCGCTGCCTCCCAACCACTGTGTGTATTTCTGTTGATCTGTTGTTCTGATTCCTCGATTATTGTGAGGTAACGATTAGTAATAATATTTACCACTAATAATATTTAATTGCAATTCAATTATTTTTCGTAACAGTTTTTGCCATTATCATTTTCGGATCATTGCACATTGAGCGCCACTGTAGTGTTGCTGAGTGACAGCATGTGCTGCAGTTATGTCAACGTGAGTCATTTTAGCTGAAGCAGGAAGAGTTTAGGTGGCTGTAGTACTTTTGCATGTAGTTTTGGACCAAATGTTAACTGATGTGCTCAGTTGCGTGTTGGTAAACATGCTGCCTCAAGAGTTTTTAAAAAGGATACGTACAGCTCTTCAGTGTCAAACTATATGTATAAAACGAATATGCAGTATTTTTAAGACATCATCTTATTTGGGTTGCAACATATGTGACTCATGTGTGTGTCTGTGGTTGCAGTGGACTTGCCACCTCAGGACTCTGTGTGTGGTCAATGTTTCTGTTGAGAACTAAAGTTAAACCACACACCCTCATCCCGCAGTGGTGAGTCACTCTCTGTACTGCTGTTCTCACGCAGTCTCAGAATAGACACCCCAGCAAAGCTCAGGACTAAATAATTGTAAGACCTCTAAGCTCAGGTCTAAATGTTCTAAAGACCTACATAGTGTTTTACTCTTGAGTAAGAAGAGGAGGGAAACATCTGCAGTCGAGTTTCAAGTTTCCATCCTAAACCTCTTTCCCTTAAGCATATATGGCCAAAATGCATCACCACCTTACCAGGCCTGTACTGAATGTTTGTGAATTAGGAATGAAAGCCAATGATTTTCAGATGTGATTTAACATGCAGTGAGACATATCCCAACTTCCTCCATCCCATGGATGTGGGCATCATTGTTGAAGGAGTCACAGTCCTCGACAACATTGACGTTGTTGCCTGTGCCACCGCTCTCCTCTTTGGTGTCATTGACGTGTTGAACCTCAGCTACCCTTCTGACCACAGGTACACGTTTGAAGTTTTTCACAAGGTGCTGATGGAGATCGATGAGCGGCGCCTTTCCAACAAGGTCCAGGTTCTCCAAAACAAACTTTGTGAGTAAACAGTCCTGTTGTTGATTCTTTTGGATTCTTGGACCGTGCACATTGGTGCACCTGTGTTATTCAGGTCTGTGTCACTGTAAAGCACTTCCTAAACACAAACTTAAAAAACAAAAACATACTTTTTTTTTACTCAAAACAGTTTTCTGACATTGTGTCTATATATATTTTTATAAGGGTGTGTTAAAATGCCTCAGCGCTTTGATTTTCTTGTATTCACCAATAACTTTTGCAAATTTGACTAAATGCAGTTTTGGTTTCTGACTATGGTGAGCGGTTCCCTTCTGCAGCTTAAGCACTGATTTTACACAACAGTGCTGTGTTTGTATTAAATAACAATTTGATGTCGTGTGGTTCCACACAACGGTGTTGCATAAAAGTAGACTAATTTGACAGTGTATTTCTAAACCATGCAGCTTTAATCAATTGAAGACAACTGTGTCAGTTTGGTTGAACCCATCAGTGTCAATTTGATTGAATTTAACATCAGCTATTAGATTGAATCGAACATCAGCAATTTGATTGAACCTAACTGTGTCAATTTGATTGAACCTAACTGTGTCAATTCGCTGTCAAATAGACCCTTACTGTTACCCCCATGACCCATCTCACTCCTTTGAGTTTGACACTATGTCTGGCCGCTGCTACATTGTCCAGCCATAATTCCTGATAACCACCTATAGACTGACTACCATGTAATGTAAAAGTGGGATAATACTCTATTATGAACTATTATGAACCGTAGCTAAACCATAGGAAACTTATAGTCTGTCATGGTTACTACTGATTGTAATTTTTCTCCATGACCCCTGGCAGGTGGGTTAGCCCCTTGAGTCGTGGATCTGCCCAAGGTTTCTTCCTAGATTAACTGAACATAAGGGAGTTTTTCCTTGCCCCTGTTGCTCTTGGGTGCTCCTTCTGTGAAGCGCCATGAGACAATACTATTGTAAAAGGCGCTGTATAAATAAAACTGAATTGAATTGAATTGAATTTGGCTGAACCTAACAGTGTAATTTTGACTTGATACCAGAACACTAGATACAAGTGATTTAACCAAGTTACTTTGAATCTTCTCAATTTGGTTTTGTAGGATTTACTACATTGTATTGAGCCCATTTTAAAAAATATAATATCATAGAAGCTATGTAACACAGTTTCGTGGAAGCATTTGACGCAACTTTTTGAATGAAATCCAAGGAAATATTTTTTGGAGTGCACACACATACAGTCACAAAGACTCGCACATACTCAAGTCACTTAAAGCTGGAATTCAAACATGGTTACGAGTATATTCCTCTACAGGTGAAGTTAAATTGGCACAGAAGCCTTGGTTAAAATCCAGAGTTAAAAACATTGGTGTAAAGCAGTGGTTCCCAAACTTTTAACTGCCATGTAATACTGAGACATTCTATGTCCTACCACGTACCCCCTGCACCACAGACAGCTTGCTATTATAATTCATATTTTTCTAATTATTATTGCTGCATATACAAATGTGAACTCATATTGATATACAGGCTACCATGTAGTGGCAATTGTGTTGTATTGGGGACAATTTGAGTGCAAGATCTTTGTCCACGTATAGTCTGTACCTGAAATTCATGTTGGTGAGACCTGAGAATCTATTCACAGACTTTTTTTGTGTACCCCCTTGAATTGATCCAAGTACCCCCAGGGGTACTCGTACCTCAGTTTGACAACCACTGGTGTAAAGAATGCTCTACTCCTTTTGCCGTTGAGATTTTGAAGTCAGCGGCGCCATTTCGAGGAGGCTGGAAACGAAAAGGTGGGTGTCTGAAGTCATTTAAAATAACATCTAAATGTCTCATGTGTTCATCCTCACACAAATGTGATCTAATATGAGATGTCTAAATTGTATATAGGTCCGTGTAACGCTTTGCAGTGCTTTTTGCTATTTGAAGATTTTACATGAAAAGTATGAAAAATTGGCTTAGAACTTCGATTATCCATCTTTTAGACTAGTCAGCAAATTGATAACCGATGTTTATGTTTTGTATTAAGTATGCTTGGGGTTTTCTGTTCAGAAGTTCAAAAAGTCAAACAATGATTCAACATTCAAATTTCTCAAGTTTTTGCGCTTGGAGTTGGACTGAACTACGAGGGCCGGGGGTTATCGTGGACAGGTCCGTTGTGGCCCAGAAGTTTCGGTTCAGCTGATGGCTGCTTTGCTTGTGAGGTTGAGGTCATTCATCACCCTACTCGTACTATAGTAATAATTCAAAGGCTTCTGCGGCTCTGCGGCAATAGCAGGCAAATCATCAGCTTTACGAGACTGATATTGAACATGGTTAGCTTGGTTAGCGAACAGTTTCACTCCTACATAGTACCCAAACATCGGCGACACTCAACAAGTATCACCTTCTCTTTACCCCTCTTTAACACAATCCTGAGACTGATTGTGCGAGGGACCGAGACGTTTCAACTGTGGTCTAACCTGCAGCCTATGGTTCAAAAGGCCTTTTGTAATTTTCATATCCCTAAAACATGAAAATATTAACCTGTGCGACAACTTTAAGAGTTGCCTTGGCCAAGCAATATGCCAAAAGTACAAGTGGCAAATTAGGCTATGTAAAGGTCTATAGCCTGAACATCAAGGGGTCCCTCCTGACCTGCCAGGTTAAGACAAACCACTAAATTAACGTTTGATACTGTATGATATCCGTATCTTAGCTAATCGTTAGCCTTGAATGATTTATGAGCAGCTGAGTCAGAAGAGTAATTTTATCCAGATCACTTGAAAGTTTACCACAACAATGACGAGCATCTTTTCAATATATAATCCAACAACTGGGTACTACATTGCTATATTCACATCAGCAGTTAACAAGTTCAGGCAAAGCCCCTTGGCTAATCATTATGCTACTGTGTATGCTAGCGGCAATTTTATCCGCATTTAAAGGCAAACCACACAAAAAAGTGGCAGTACAGTAAGATACATTTTCTATTTTAGCCATGCTGAAAATATGTTAAAAATGGGCCCCAGCAGACTCACGCAAAAGTCTGTTGATTTCAATTACACGGGAAGTGATGTTAAGAGTCCAGGGGATCAGGTTCTTTTGGATAAGTGATGTTCAGTAATTCCTATGGAAGGCTCTATCTCCATCTGCTGGCGATAGGGCGTAAATTCTGTAAATTCTTAACTTTGATAGGTTAAATGCATATTTGCCAGTATTTTGTATGGCAGCAAGGAAATCGATTACACACTCATTGCTTCATGAAACTGCTGTTACAGTTTTATACATGTATCTCAAAGGTCAAAGTCTTGCTGGCATAAACATGTCTATTGGCATTATACATACTGTAAGCTTGGACAAAGAATGTTGGGCATTCTACAGTAGAATCTTTGGGGTTAGGTATGAACCAGAGCCATTCTCTGGCATGAACATGACACAATAATGACATGATGTATCAGCATTATGACATCATTAAAGCACTGTAACTTTTCTAGACTCTAGTTTTGACTCTGTTCATTTCTGATATATAGGGCAACCACAGAAGACAACGTTTTTCCCTTCTCCAAATGCTTATATTTCTAAACAAAGTGCAAAATATATAAAGTGAGGTAAGTGTTGTGTTTTACTGAGACCTTCCTTTAGGCCTATTATTTAATTCAAAATGATTAATTTAACCCATAATTAATGTGAAATGATATTGGAAGAACAACAAGCTAAATTGTAATGCAATATCAATTTATTTTTGCAACTACTGTTGGACATGAATAAAAAGATCATGTTAATCAAAATCATCAGACGTGAATAACAAGTCTATGTAGTTAGTGTTGATATTAATAACATCAGCAAAAAAAAATATTTTCCTGGATTAGAATAAATTATGCACCTTTTAGTCATGCTAAAAAATATGTTTCAGCAGACCATGTAAATACAGTTCAATATGTATTTTTTGTTTGTTTATTCATTTGTGATTCTAGAAAACAATGAGGCCCAGTGAGGGGGCCATCCAAAAGGAAGTGAGCAGCACCTTTGATGCTGGTAAAGTTTCTTTAAATTGGCTTACAGTGTAATTATTAAGAACAACCAGAGATGTACTTCAGTTACACTGCATCCAAATGAAGGGGACACAACTGAGTTGTGTTTGAGCTCAAGGGAGCAGTATGAATTTAAACATTATAATCAAAAAAGGCCATCCAAATGATCATACAGTATGCATGTTTACCTCTGCCAGCCAACCTTACCTTGGCTCCTTCTCGGGCTGATTCATTTGTCCATGAGGCATCGTTGAAGAGAGATCTGCCTACACCCCCCATCATGCCACCAGATGAGTTTTCATTTCTCTGCGAATACCTTAAGGACCTCTCAGAGACGTATGATTATTTTTTGATTTCATAACACTGTTTGGACACTGTTTGCTCATACTTTCCTCAAGCATTAATGGTCTTTTTTTTCAATAGGGACTGGGCTACGTTCTGTGAGGCAATGGCTGATCCTGTGAATATCTTCAATGCTATGTTACATATATTCCTCATAATTAGTCGGTGCAACAAAAGTTTGATAACAAAAGTATGATAATGTTATTTTCACCCCACAGGTGACAAAACTGCAGTTTGTCACACTCTGCCAAAAAATGATGAGTCATGTGAAAGAGAGTGCCATGACATATCTTCTCCCAGCACTCATGAAGATGTTGGAAGAGGACCCACAACAACTCCTGTCTCTCAAAAAGAACATTCAACGTGTTGAGCCTGCTTGCTCTCGTCCAGAATCAACTGTGGCATTCATTGAAGATGAACACGACTTGGTCGTAATCAAGGATGGGGTTCTGAACAGAATCATTTCAAAAGCGAGAAACATCTGTTGCTTCCGTACATCCAGCCATCCTTCACTTTCCTCAAAAACAAGGTATGTGGCACATCGCAACTAGGCCATATTCTATGAATGAATATTACTGGAATGCACTGGTAAAGCTAAAAAGTTGATGGCCCATCAGGCTATGTAGAATTCAGGCTTAAATTAGATAGTATGCTTTCTTTAGGTCCCAGTCCACACTGCTGCAACAACTTGGCATCACAAAGGAGCAGGTACAAACCAATGTAGAGGAGACCTTGAGGACACTCGGTGTGATGGGATCCGCCGCTGGCTCAGAGAGTTTAAGTGCTGACATCGCTAAGGAGGTAATGATGAGGATCGATTCCACCTTGGTGGAGAAGAAGCGCTCAGTTTCACTTGGGTCAGATGTGTCTGCTATCAAGCTAACCAAGAGTGTTAACAAGCTGATTGAAGATGTCAGTCTCAAGATGAGTGGAAATGTAGAGATGCCTGGAAAGGTTCTTACAACAGGCCAGATCAGCAGTTCTCAGACAGCGATCCATTCATCCCTGACTTCAGCTATGGGAGGAGCTATAAAAACAGTCATCAACCACATGGAGTCCTATTTGGTTGATAACAACAAAAACACACCTGCAAAAACGTGGCTAGCCACGATCAAAAAAGTGTTGATTTGTCAGTGCGGTTCCTTAAACATTTGCTCAATGAATGCCAAAGATCTAACACCTGAGCAAATTAAGAAGGCAGTTTCTACAGAGGAATTTCAAAATAAGGCCAAGAAAGCAGTTAGTGATGTTCGCATCAGGACAGATTTGAACTCTACTCCCTCAACGGATAGCAGTTTGCATCCAAGTGACATTGCAACTTCCCATGGTTCCCTTGTTGCTTCTGTCCAAAGCCACATCTCTCTGCAATCCTCCCCTCTTAATGAGATGGATGCCTTGCCAGATATGCCATGGGATAAGTTCACCTCTAAAGACCTGGATTTGGTTGCCGCAGACATTGTTGACCAGTTTTTGACTGACATGAAGATGAGCACTGAGTCCCTGAAGCAGAGCACAAAAGATAACAAATGTAGTTTGGAGAACAAACAGCCTGAGACTCGTGCAGCTGAAGGCTCCAGCTCCACTGGCACTGACGACATTGTCACGCCTTTGACTGAGGTCATCCAAAAACTGTTCCGCAACAACATTAAAACCAGAGTTACAAAAGATGTGCGCCATGTTCTGCTCCAGACAGCTCGAAAAATCATGGGTCAGTCCTCTGGCTGCAAACTCTACCGCGTTAGATGTGGTCGTTGAAGTTGTTGGAGGCATGCAGACGCTGCTGGATTTCCAATCCAGCGATACTATGGACCAAACTACCCTAGAGGCCAAAGGGAACAAAGAGAGGGTGTCATTAAAAGCATCTGAAACACCTCAGCAAAGTCCAGAGGATTTTAATGTTATCTGGACAAACTGTGTGAAGATGTTGGAAGGTCTACAGGGAAAGGTTCTGGATTTCCTCACCAAATGCCAACAAGTTGGCACTAAACTCAAAGGCAATACCAACACATATGGCAAAAAAGTAATTAGTGACGTCCTTATCTGCATTAAGAAGGGCCTTCCGAAGTCAAAGGGTCCAGACAGATCAGAAGACGTAGAGATGATTACTGACATCTTAAATGCAATGCTTAAAAACATTGGTGTCGACAATGATCAAGAGCTGACCCCAGTAGTAGAGATAGCTGCCTGCTCCTCATCACATTCAAATGTAAGTGAATGGTCAGAAAACATCGACAAGGTTTTACCTGTTTCCATTTCTGAGCTCACAGCTGATGGGACCATTATCAAACACACATACATTGATATGAGTGACCACACCCAGTGTGGACCACCTGCATGTATCTCCAGAGAAACCATTGAAAAGATCGTCAAGACTGTCAATGAAAAGCTTGATTTGGAACAAGTGTCTGGGTCATCCTCACAGCATGGAGATCTCCACTCAGTTGCGGTCAGGCTGGACAAATCTCTATCCAGCAGCTCACTCTCTGATGACCTCACTGGGAGGGTTTATGGCCTATTCAAGAAGAGCAGCAGAAGGACCACGAGCAAGTCTAAATCAGATACAGAGCTGCTGAGCGCTGGGAAAGGTGAAGTTATGAGGAAGCGCATTGCCTCTCAGTTTGTGCACACCTATGCTGAGGAAACCTTGAAGCACTTCCTTCTCCCTTGCTTTAAGCTACCTTCTCCCTGCAAAGAAAAGCCACACTCCTTGGTTCCAGCATCCGCATCAGCCTCTTCACAGATACTGACTGACCTTCTAAATCTGCTGACTGAAGCGATGGTCAAGGATGTGACGGCCAGTTTTTCTCAGTCTGACATATGTCGAGAGGATCATGCACCACAGGCGAAGGAGAGGAGGGGAATCGGGAGGGGGATCCTAAGATTCCTCCCAAAAATTCCTAAGATCAAGATATTCTCTAAGGTAAAAATTGAACCTATAATTAGATATGTTTTAATTGCTTTCCTATGAATTTAATATTCACTACTCTAAAACACCCAATTCTAAATGAGTATTTTATTTATTTTAATGTATTTCACACAGAAAACCAAATCAGCAGCCGATGACCCATCCTTTCACAACTACTTGAATAAAAACATGACTGATACTGATATAGTTTCAGGTAAATATGAGTTACAATATTAGTTTATGATGATGTATTTATTGGGAATACAAATATGTAAACATAATTTTGCATAGTCCGTGGATATAATTGCAAACCTTTTCTTGTCAGAATCCACTGTCCCTGTTCCACTCCGTCAGACTCCCTCAACTTCAGAGCAGAGTGAGGAAGAGCATCAGGCTAAGAACTGCTTTCCTTTCATGCGATTGGTCACTGCACTGAGGAGGAGGAAGTGAATGGTCAACCTGGATTAATTACACACATGGCTAGAAACCACACTAGCGGTCACAGTAGCCTACTTATAATAAACTATTGAGCATTTATGCCATTTGTATGGTTTTGTTTATTCAGTGGCTGAGTGCAACAAAAACCTTCTTCCTGCAGTAGATGCCCTCTTGCGGGACTGTTCGGCACATTAGCCTACTTCCTTCACTCCCTCTCTGGAGACCAGGCTGTTGTGCTGAAGGATGCTTAATTTCACAAGCCATTCATTCACTCACTAAAACAAGCACCCTGTCTCTCTCTCAAACACACATACAGACTGCATTATTGTCATGCTTTAAAGCTAAGCTTTTCTGTTGTCGCAGACCTTTGCAGTCCATTATAATATAAAATATAACAGAAAAGACTGTCTGGCCTCGTCGATGTCTCCTTGGATTTCCTACGTGTCAGTCGTGTTTCCTCCGTCTCCCGCGATCTCCGGTGTTGAACGCCCCGTGAGCCTAAGACTCCCCAGTCGGTATTGTTATTCTCAGTGTTTACTCGTAGTTTAATCTGTACTTTTGTGTTTCGCCTCCTTAATCTCCTGTGTGTTCGATTTTCCCGAACCTCTGAGCGTTGTGCTTTTCAGTTCTCTTCGTTATAGTAACGGACGCGGCTTTTGTTATCCCTTGTTCGTTTGCTTTAATAAAAACTCCTTCTTTGAATATCTGCCTCCGCCCTGTCTGTGCCTGACAGGTGTGTTTTAGGCGTAACAAACAATTAACCAATCAAAATGTATACTCTCATTCCCTTTAAAAGCCAGTGGGGCATTTTCATCATTTTTGTCTCCACATGAAAAACTTTTGTATAAACCCTGCTGCGCGCTCCTGCTGATGAGAGAAGCAGGGTGTGCGCGCATTGTGCACGCTTTCATATCCCAAAGCGCTGTGCGCCCCTAAATTAGCTTTTCAGCAATGCGCAACTGACGACAGACCAGGGTTTTGTTGGTCACTGGCGGATTTAATTTTTGCGTCCTTATAATAGCATCTGGCACTCTTTGCGCCAGACCGCGCCTCTTCTTTTCGCGGACACACCCGTGACGGCACATTGTCATCTGCTATCTAGACAACGTGGTTTTTTGCCGGAAAAAATGAACGATGCGCTGGCACAGAATAGTAATGACACCATGCGCATGTCGCGAATGCACAGTGCGCCGCGGCATGATAGGGCCCTTAGTCTTCAAAGCCCACTAAGCTGGTTTGAGTCTTTTTGAAGTCTCAGATGCAGGTTTTTAAGCCCCTGATCTACTCTGTGTTGTATAAAGTATCCAAAACTACTTAAGTAAAAGTTACAAAGTACAAGTTTGTACAAGTAGTACAAGTACAAGTAAAAGTTGTAAAGTACATTACCCCCTCAAAAAAATACTTTTGGTAGAAGTTCAAGTCACCGACGAGTATGTTACTCAAGTAAAAGTATACAAGTATCTCTTATTAACTGTACTTAAGTATGAGTCTATAATTAACTGTACTTAAATAATGCAAGTAAAAGTACAAGTAGGCTAAAATAAAGTCTGTTTAAAACATGTAGTTCACAACAGACAATAAAAATAACACCCACGCTCAGACAGAATGAAAAATGGTGCCTACATCACATCTACACTTGGCCAATGACGAGTCAGCTTCCTCAAAACTTTGTTGCTGTCACTCACTCGACCACCAAATTTAATTTCATCTGATACTTGTAAGTTTGCTGCTAACTGAAAATGTAGTGGAGTGAAAATATGAAATGAACTCAGGAAATGTAGTGAAGCAAAAGCTATCTTTACTCAAGTAGAGTACAGACGCTCCCAAAACATACTTAAGTACTGTAGTGAAGTATTTATACTTAGTTACCATACATCTCTGAATCTACTGATTCCTCAATGGTTTATTTCATGCAATTAGTCTTAAAAGCCCATTTAGCTAGTTTGAATCTTCTTGAAGTCTCAGACACATGTTTCCATGCTCCATCCTTTGATCTACCGTATCTCATCTGGTCTAACACACACTCAAAGATCTAAGTTGTGTTTAAAACTGTTTAAAAATGTTCAAGTGATTGATTCGCTAAGTACTTTTTCCCCCATATTTAGCATGGACTAGAAGGTACGCTACGTACACTCTAAGATCAACTCTTTTTCTGTGCGAACACACACACTTCCTCATAAGATGACCAAGTGCTACATACAGGCCACTGTCACCCAGTTCTGATTTTTCACACCATTTTCATTACTGCATCACTAAAAAAATACAAAAAATATTCCACATGCAGTGCAGAAAAGCTGTGAGGAGACGTGTGAGGGTCATTTGGGTGTCTGTGGTTCCATTGCATGGGCCATCTCAAGACTGTGTGTGTGGTCAATGTTCCTGTTGACAACCACAAACCACACACCCTCATCCTGTAGCGGTGGGTCACTTTCTATACTGCTGTTCTCACGCAGTCTCAAAATAGACACCCCAGCAAAGCTCAGGACTAAATGTTCTAAAGGACATTCAGTGTGTTTCACTCTTAAAAAAGACACTTACAACCAGTGGCGGAATAAGTCAAAAAGTCAAAGTCAAAGTGCACTTTATTGTCAATTTATTGTAACAGGCATTACACAGAGGACTGAAATTGCGTTTCACCAGACACCAAATGTGCAATTTAAACTAGAAACACACACACACACAGACACTCACGCAAAAAACACACAGCTACACTCATGGACATGAAGTGCACACAGACATCCACAATAAATAGACATAAGACATACGACATACAGGTAAACATATACGCTTCCAGCAAGAAGGAAGGAAAGTTTGAGGTAGCACTTCTTGGTAGCTGGTGTAGATTGGAAAAAGTGAATGTGCAATTTGTAAGGTGCAATAAGTGAAGGTGCAATTAAGTAAAGTGCAGTGTGCAAGCACCATGGACCTCAGTGTGTGTGAGATTTGTTTATGGATGTCAGTAACATATTCATGGAATGTTCATGGAATCTTCTTCATTGTGTTGATTAGCCTGATGGCTTGTGGGAAGAAGCTGTTTCTCAGTCTATTTCTCAGTCAGTGTGTTTCACTCTTAAATAAGACACTTACAAGCAGTGGCGGAATAACTGGACCCAAGGCCCCGGGGCAAAACACAATCAGATTGGCTGTCCCTCCCTAGACAAAAACTCGAAAGTTTTAGTGGCTAAATTGCGTTTTCTGCGTCTTTTTCAGACAGGAGGAGATTTGTTTGGCTACGCCTAGAAAGCAACGAGTGTGTGTAGGCCGTCAGAGTTTTACCAACGAGTGTGTGTAGGCCGTCAGAGTTTTACCAACGAGTGTGTGTAGGCCGTCAGAGTTTTACCGAGGACAAAAAAATCTACCTCCAGCCGCCTGCCCATCTCATCAATTTCTGTTGCAAAAATGACAGTGTGTTACTAAGTGAAAAGGGTACAGGATAATTAGGATAACGACGCACTGTCGTTCTCATTCCCATAATGTGCCCATGCATCAAGTTATATTTAATGTCATGTAGCCTAACTTTTTACACAATTTAGACAGCACAGAATCATTAACCTGCTTTAATGCATGTATACAACCACATATTGTCACCACCCCGTCCTGTCTGCCTCTGTTTCCTCACTTTTTCCCCCCTGTCTTCTCCGTTAACTGGCTTCATTGGTTTCAATCCCGCTATCTCACTTCCTCATTTCCCCGTTAATCACTGGATCCTTTTCACCTGTTTTCACTGATTTGTTCCCCAACTGTGTCTTGTCTTCCCCGATTGTCCGTGGTTATTTATTCCCCTCTGTTTCCTTCACTCCCTGTCGGAGAATTAGCGAACCTGAACGCGTCAACTGCTGAAGGCAAGCACTCGAATTCTGACTCCTGTCTGTTTCTCTGTGTTTCTCCCCGTGATCGTTTACCTGCGTCTGTTTCCCACAAGGGTTCTGTTTCCCGGTCTGTTTTCCCGTTCTGTCTCTGTTTGTCTGTCTCTTGAAGATCGCCTGCCTGTTGCCGAACCCGGACTGCCTGCCCACGACACTGCCCTGCTCTCCTGCCCACGGCTCTCCGACCTGCCGTTTGCCCACGACTCTGCTCAGCTCTCCAGCCCCGGCTGCCTGGCTCAACGCCCGAAGAGCATTCGCACTCCCTTTCCCCTTCCCTCTAATCCGTAATTAAAGACTGTTTGCAACTTGCTGCAACTGCGGTCCACCCTGTCTGTTTCCTGACACATATGTCCCATATTTTGACATCAGTGATGCAGTGAGGATACAGCCTCTTTATTTCTCGATGCCAACCCTCGCCATTAATCCGGGCTTAAGCGGCTGGGTTAGGCTAAACTATGTACATATTTACAAACACTATGATAAAAACATTCCGAAATGTAGTCTAACAAAAGGCAGCCTACCTGGCGAGATTGCAAACAAATGGCTGCAGGGACTGTGTGTTTGTTCTTGTTTTTTTTATAGGCCTACGTAGCCTGTATTCTCCATTGGTCGAATGAACTTCCCTGTCACACATACATGTTTAGAAGAGTTTATTACACTGATCCACGCCTTCATCACCTCCAGACTCGACTACTGCAATAGCATCTAGTTCGGCCTCCCCTCCACTGTTCTGCAAAAACTGCAATACATTCAGAACTCTGCTGCCCGACTGCTCACTCGCTCTCCCTCCAGAGAACACATCACCCCCATCCTCCATCAACTTCACTGGCTTCCCATAAAACAACGCATACACTTCAAGATCCTCCTCATCACCTACAAAGCCCTCAACAACCTTGCACCCTCATACTTGGCAGACCTCCTCCATCGCTACTCTCCAACCCGCCGACTACGCTCTGCCGACGCCAATCTCCTCACTCCCATCACCAATACCAAATACCGCACTCTGGGTGACAGAGCCTTTGCCATTGCTGCCGTCACCCTCTGGAACTCCCTCCCCCTGGCCATCCGAAACTCTGATTCATTGCTGTCCTTCAAACACCATCTCAAAACCCACCTCTTCAAGACTGCATACAACTGCTGACATGCCATCTCCCTGCACCGCCCTCCTTCCCTCCCTCCTGATCTGTTTTGTCCTGCTGTTTTCTCTACCTCTGTTGAACCTTTGTATTTGTTTGTATATGTCTTTGTATGTCTTTGAGTGTTCAGAAAAGCACAATATAAAACCTATTTATTATTATTATTATGTTTCTGTTAAGAAGTACAAACCAGGCCGGACATAGTGTCAAACTCAAAGGAGTGAGATGGGTCATGGGGGTAACAATAAGGGTCCATTTGACGGTGGTTTCTGCTTGTGTTAAAAGTCTCTGGCTTTGGGCTTCTCGTCTCCACCTTGGACAGAATGCGTGTGGTCAATGGTTCTGTTGAGAACTAAAGTTAAACCACACACAAACCTCATCCTGTAGTGGTGAGTCACTCTCTGTACTGCTGTTCTCACGCAGTCTCAGAATAGACACCCCAGCAAAGCTCAGGACTAAATAATTGTAATACCATGCAGAGAATGCAAAACACCTCTAAGCTCAGGTCTAAATGTTCTAAAGACCTACAGAGTGTTTTACTCTTAAGTAAGAAGAGGAGGGAAACTTCTGCAGTTGAGTTTCAAGTTTCCATCCTAAACCTGTTTCCCTTAAGCATATAAGGCCAAAATGTGTTTCCACATATGGACCTGTACTGAATATTTGTGAACATACACAATTTTTTTTTTTTTTTTACAGTGATAGAGGTGAGAGTGGGACTTTTGGTATGAGATTGCCCTACCCTGTGCACTCACATCATGCACTAAAACACACAATGCCCTCGGTTCAACTGTGTGGCGTTACTTTTAGAAATTCTGCATCTATTCTGCTATTTATATGAATCTATTTAATTCTGCAATCTGTATTAAAGATTAAAGCCACAACATGTGTTTGGGTTAGTACGTTTATTCAAAAACACAGACGTTCACAATATGCAAAGCAGGTAAATAAAAGCTGCCTCTTGGAGGCCCCTGGTCTATAGTAATCCTATTTCGGTGGCTCAAAAACATGGTGAGTTCGATCGAAACTACAACAGCAGCAAAGCAGAGGTAGTCTAGACATGATCTCGAAGGTGTTAGCCTATGTGGTGAGTCTGTGGAGGCCTAAAAAGACCTAGACATAGCAGCAGAATGTGAAAAACAACCATACTGATGTTAATCTCATAAAGCTGTTTTGTCCAGATATAGGCCTGTACTGTGCATTGAAGTTAGCATGCAAACCATGTAGCGCTAAGCTTTACATTTACGTTTACGCATTTAGCAGACGCTTTTATTCAAAGCGACTCACATTTGTCAAAGGTCTCTTGTAATACTGCAGGAAAATGCAAAAGATATTTACTTTAAGTCACTTCAGTCCTAAGTCATGGCCCTGTAGGCTGCCTCTCCTAGTGGGAATGAAAAGCCTTATAATGAAAAGAGAATGAAATGTCACTGTGACGTTACACATTTGATGAACTTATGAAGATGAGATACTCTTTCTCTGCTTTAGGCCTTATTGGTGATGTTGACGTAGGTTACACTGTCTGCAGCCTATTGGACATTTAGGCCTTATTGGTGATGTTGATGTAGGTTACACTGTCTGCAGCCTATTGGACATTTAGGGCTTATTGGTGATGTTGATGGTGGCATTAGTCATGTTGTCTGCAGCCTGTGGGATGTTTAGGTCTTATTGGTGATGTTGATGGTGGCGTAGGTTACACTGTCTGCAGCCTGTGGGATGTTTATTACATGGTTATAACACATGATCATGTTGGTATGTCAGTATATCACCTGTAACCATAGTAACTCACTCAGTCTACACAGCACACTCACGTTAGGAGGGGAGGATCGAGCTTGAGGGTGATGGGCAACCTCAGCATATGTTACATCTGATGGCTTGTTCTGCAGAGAAACACACAGCAAGAAATGACAAGCTGGTTTTACATGTTTCTTCAGTACAAAAGAGTAAATTGATGAAATGTGTTTAAATTTCAAAGTGAACAAATAATGAAAATGATACGAAAATAAAGAGGAATGACGTGAACCTGTGAGTTGAGCAGATTGTGAGGGAGTCATAGATGATATGTGTCTTTGACTCACTAGGTCTGTGTTCTCCTTACAAAACACTTGAGGCCTACAGTTTAGTACTATAGTAATCCATGGTGATTAGCTGTTAGCTAATGAGCTGTAGCTAGTTTAGTCCTAATGGCATCTGGGTTGGGCTGAGAAAGATTATCTGGGGAGCCAGATAAAGTTTGAGGAGGGGTGGGGTAGTGTAGCGGTTAAGGAACCTGGCTAACGTGCAAGTAGCCTGCAAAGTTGTGGGTTCGAATTGAACTTAACCCTTAGTTGCTGTAGGACAGACTGGCCCTGAACAATTGATAGTTGACAAAAAAAATGTAAGTCGCTTTGGATAAAAGCATCCTCTAAATGCATAAATGTAAATGTAAAATGTCTGTTTGACTCACTGTGCTTATCTGGGTCCGGATTCCATCTCTTGATCCATCTTCCCATTGGGGTCCATAATGAAACAAAAAAAGATGTAGTCATTGATCAAGGGGGTATTCCAAGAAGGTGGTTCAGTGGCAAACGAAAATAAGTTGAAGGAATACGTCACCCCCAGGTGAAATTGAGTCTACCCCCGCAGTCCCTAGAGTTGGATAAGAGAGCAGAACCGGACCTGCCAGATTCGGACAATGGCTGGGGTCAGCTGGAAAACGGTTCTGCTCACTTCTCCAACTCTAGGGACTGCCGGGATGGACTCAATTTCACCTAGGGGTGGCGGATTCCCTTAATCCAGAGGTAAATCTGATAATAGAAGAGCCTGGAATAATAACCCTCTTAGTCAAATAAACCAAATAGCACTAAATCCATGATCCATGAAGTGTCTACATCCCAGAGATGTAAACAAAAATACATTAAATTTATTGACTATTATTATTTTATTTTTTTTTAAATTATTATTATTTATTAACTAAACACACAATCAGTTCAAATAAATGCGTGATGTGTAGCTGTCTGTGGGCCAAACCACCACTCGTCAGTCTAGAATAACTATAAATATGACTTTAAATAATAAAAATTATACATAAGAATTTTTTTTGAAAGCTCACAAAGTACTGTAGATGTAAATGATTATATCACATGTCAGCGCATAGTGCACATCCCTGTCAGCATGTACAGGATAATGTGTGTAATGCATCTCAGACACTCACGTGCTCCCGTCCTCTTCTTGAGCACCAGAAGTGCAGCTCCACAAATGGCCACTAGGGGCAGCAGCCCACAGCTAAGAGCAATAGGGAAGACTGAGAGAAAAGGTGTGGGTCACTGGTGTTGTTTTGGGTGAAGGTACTACTGTTTGCTGTGTTGTTAGCGGAGATCACGGCGGTGACGGCTGTGCTGGTGCTGGTGTTGTCGTTCCTGCGTAATTACTGCCTGAGGACGGAGATGAGAACTGCATAACTTACCTGGGCCAAACCCAGAACTTGGAGTTGGAGTAAGAGTGCTTTCGGGTGGTGTTGGTGGAGGCTGCGGTGGAGTTTCTGGTGGTGTTGGAGTTGGTGAAGCGGTTGGTCGTGTTGGTGGAGGTTGTGGTGGTTCAGGTTGTCTCGTCACCACTGGAGTTCTTGTTGGTTTCACTGCGAAAGTAGGAGTAGAGTGAAGTCTGGTAGATGCTACTGTAGTTACTGTCAAAGTCATGATCAATCCCATACAGCACTCAGCATGTGTCTGTCATAGGAGAAGCCCATCATCACTGACCTGCCACTCTGATGGTGTGGGAGACAGAAGTCTGCACCTGCCAGTCTTTAGTCACCTGGCATCTCCATGTCCTCTGAGTGTGAGTGGGGTTTGGATCTCTGGGCTTCACATTCAGTGGGATGGAACAGTGAGATGTGGTGAAACACTGGCTGTCAGCGGTCTGCAGCTCAGTCCCTCCATCATCCACCCAACTCAGACGAAAGTCTCTGTTATAAAATACAGTCTTCAAATCCCTATAGAAGTGCAGGTGGCAGTAGAGGGTCTCATCCCTGTCTGTCTCTCTCTCAGTCACGCCTGAAGCTAGAAAACAGATGAAGAGAGAAAGAGATACAAGTACGACATGCAGCTGGATTAGACGTGTGATGCTAAAACCATTTCAGTGTTATGAGATTGTCTGTTTAATCACACTTACTAGTAAGAACAGAGAAGTAAACTTGAGTATCAGGTTCATATTGAGGTCCTCCATGTGGGTAGTGCCTACAGGTGTAGCGTCCAGCATCCTCAGTGGTGACATCAGTAATGTGGAGAGAAGAGTCAGACTGCAGACTCAGTCTCTCAGCTCTGGGGGTGTGATGTGCTATGATCTGCCCAGCTTTGACTTTTGAGACAATAATCTCTCCATTCCGATTGTAGAGCCACTCAGTAAAGGAAGTGTCTGTGTAATATGAGTCCACATGACATGGTAGAGTGGCAGCCCCTCCTACACTGCAGAACACAGCAACACGTTTCTGTCCTTGGACACCTGAGAAGAACAGCATTAAACAGTACAACTATTAAAACCTGCAATAAAACGTCATCCTCACAGTGTTTCTGTTCTAGGCCTGTGGTCCAGGCATACAGTGTTTAGGAGTAAGCAAGGCCATAAGTTTATGCTGAACATTGCGGGGGATTAAGATCTCAGTCTATAGACATCAATAAATATGTATTTACACCAGCAGACCACCGGCATTTGTGCTTGTCGGTTCTCCGCTGCTGTTTTGCCATATATGGTATTTCCCAGATAGCAGAAAGACCACACATGGTGAAATAGGGGCGGACCGTTGGAGAACCGACAAGCAAAATACCAGCAGACCACCAGTGCCAGCCTGCAGTCAGACCGCCAGCGTCTCGCTATCTGGGTACACTCACACAATCAAGTTAGAGTGATGTCCTTGTTAGAGAGACAATTCATGATTTTATTCAAAATGATTGATGTGTTCTTCAAACTTTTGTTTTTATTTAAAAAAACACATTTTATAGCAACTGTATCATTTGTGAGGTGCACAACAAATGAAAAAATCCAAGAACAGTTTGGATGCAAGAACAGAACTTAATGCCAATTGTGAGATGCACAACCAATAAACGGTTCTAATGCCATCCGTCAAACATGGTGGAGGTGGTGTGATGGTCTCCTTTGGAAGTGATCTTCTGTCCTTAAAAAAGACTGCATGTCTTTTTGATTTGCTATGTTTCCTATTCACAAATTTTAACTTTTGAGACCAGTGTGTGTGTGTGTGTGTGTGTGTGTGTGTGTGTGTCTCCTGTGCCGTCTCTCATCAGACCATGAGCTACTCTCTTCCTGTTTAGGTACTTTCATTCCAGACCCATGAATAATCAAAATGATCTCCAGCACCTTTCAGTTAGTGACCAGTTAGCTTGCGTTAAGCCAAACACACCGGCAAACTAGCCACAGTAAGTGAAAATACCAAATGCTAAGTGGAAAGAAAGACGATGGGTTGGGTTAAACCAAGTCCTCTACAGGGGGGGAGAGTAAACATGTTACCTCTCTTATGAAAATAATTCAAACTAATTATTTATGTCAGATACTTAATATTTTTTAATAAACACAGTTATATAATTTTGGGGTGTTATGTTGGTTGGATTTGCATTTTGGACCCCCTAAGCCACGAGGAAATTACACACCTGTGTGTAAATTAGGCATTTTCTCATTATCGGTAATTAGCTGATGCATTTTGTCAAATCTGAAAGTTCACATTATATTTTATTGATGGTTATGAATTTGTATTTATTAAGGTAGGGGATTTTGTATCTCCATAAATAAGAAAATCTGCCAACACATCTTACAGCAGTTTACAGCAACCACTTCCTGGAGCGGTGGTTAACACACACAATGCACATCTTAAAAACAGAATAATTTATTTGTTCTAAATGAACTAAAACATACAAACAAAACGTAGCTCCATCGCATTCACTCAGTTGAAAAACGTTTTGACACTTACACTCTACCTGGCTATCAAGTGATTGATTTGCTAAGTACTTTTCCCCCCATATTTAGCATGGACTTGAATGTACACTACATACACTCTAAGATCAACTCTGTGTGGAAAAAATGTTCAAAATGAGGCCCCTGGTCTCACACACACTCTTAAGATCTAAGTTGTGTTTTAAAAAATGTTCAAAATGAGGCCCCTGGTCTCACCTTGCAGTAGCAGCAGCCCTGTCAGCAGTAGTCCCACTGTTGGGTTGTGCAGCTTTGCCATGTCCTCTGCTCTCTGAGCTGCTGTGTCTCTGCTCTGAGTCTCAAACAGAGGGGAGGAGCATTAATTTGCCCATCACACTCATACACACACACACACACACACACACACACACACACACCACTTCCTCATAAGATGACATAGTGCTAAAGTACTTTCCGCTGCCTCCCAACCACTGTGTGTATTTCTGTTGATCTGTTGTTCTGATTCCTCGATTATTGTGAGGTAACGATTAGTAATAATATTTACCACTAATAAAATTTAATTGCAATTCAATTATATTTCGTAACAGTTTTTGCCATTATCATTTTCGGATCATTGCACATTGAGCGCCACTGTAGTGTTGCTGAGTGACAGCATGTGCTGCAGTTACGTCAACGTGAGTCATTTTAGGCGAAGCAGGAAGAGTTTAGGTGGCTGTAGGAGTTTTGCATGTAGTTTTGGACCAAATGTTAACTGATGTGCTCAGTTGCGTGTTGGTAAACATGCTGCATCAAGAGTTTTTAAAAAGGATACGTACAGCTCTTCAGTGTCAAACTATATGTCTAAAACGAATATGCAGTATTTTTAAGACATCATCTTATTTGGGTTGCAACATATGTGACTCATGTGTGTGTCTGTGGTTGCAGTGGACTTGCCACCTCAGGACTCTGTGTGTGGTCAATGTTTCTGTTGAGAACTAAAGTTAAACCACACACCCTCATCCTGCAGTGGTGAGTCACTCTCTGTACTGCTGTTCTCACGCAGTCTCAGAATAGACACCCCAGCAAAGCTCAGGACTAAATAATTGTAAGACCTCTAAACTCAGGTCTAAATGTTCTAAAGACCTACAGAGTGTTTTACTCTTGAGTATGAAGAGGAGGGAAACATCTGCAGTTGAGTTTCAAGTTTCCATCCTAAACCTCTTTCCCTTAAGCATATATGGCCAAAATGCATCACCACCTTACCAGGCCTGTACTGAATGTTTGTGAATTAGGAATGAAAGCCAATGATTTTCAGATGTGATTTAACATGCAGTGAGACATACCCCAACTTCCTCCATCCCATGGATGTGGGCATCATTGTTGAAGGAGTCACAGTCCTCGACAACATTGACGACGTTGCCTGTGCCACCGCTCTCCTCTTTGGTGTCATTTACGTGTTGAAACCTCAGCTACCCTTCTGACCTCAGGTACACGTTTGAAGTTTTTCAGAAGGTGCTGATGGAAATCGATGAGCGGCGCCTTTCGAACAAGGTCCAGGTTCTCCAAAACAAACTTTGTGAGTAAACAGTCCTGTTGTTGATTCTTTTGGATTCTTGGACCGTGCACATCGGTGCACCTGTGTTATTCAGGTCTGTATCACTGTAAAGCACTTGCTAAACACAAACTTAAAAAAAAAAACCATACTTTTTTTTACTCAAAACAGTTTTCTGACATTGTGTCTATATATATTTTTATAAGGGTGTGTTAAAATGCCTCAGCGCTTTTATTTTCTTGTATTCACCAATAACTTGTGCAAATTTGAGTAAATGCAGTTTTGGTTTCTGACTATGGTGAGCAGTTTCCTTCTGCAGCTTAAGCACTGATTTTACACAACAGTGCTGTGTTTGTATTAAATAACAATTTGATGGCGTGTGGTTCCACACAACTGTGTTGCATAAAAGTAGACTAATTTGACAGTGTATTTCTAAACCATGCAGCTTTAATCAATTGAACACAACTGTGTCAGTTTGGTTGAACCCATCAGTGTCAATTTGATTGAATTTAACATCAGCTATTAGATTGAATTTAACATCAGCAATCTGATTGAACCTAACTGTGTCAATTCGCTGTCAAATGGACCCTTACTGTTACCTCTATGACCCATCTCACTCCTTTGAGTTTGTCACTATGCCTGGCCACTGCTACATTGTTCAGCCATAATTCCTGATAACCACCTATAGACTGACTACCATGTAATGTAAAAGTGGGATAATACTCTATTATGAACTATTATGAACCGTAGCTAAACCATAGGCAACTTATAGTCTGTCATGGTTACTACTGATTGTAATTTTTCTCCATGACCCCTGGCAGTTGGGTTAGCCCCTTGAGTCGTGGATCTGCCCAAGGTTTCTTCCTAGATTAACTGAACATAAGGGAGTTTTTCCTTGCCCCTGTTGCTCTTGGGTGCTCCTTCTGTGAAGCGCCATTAGACAATACTATTGTAAAAGGCGCTGTAGAAATAAAACTGAATTGAATTGAATTGAATTTGGTTGAACCTAACAGTGTAATTTTGACTTGATACCAGAACACTAAATACAAGTGATTTAACCAAGTTACTTTAAATCTTCTGAATTTGGTTTTGTAGGATTTACTACATTGTATTGAGCCCATTTTAAAGAATATAATATCATAGAAGCTATGTAACACAGTTTCGTGGAACCATTTGACGCAACTTTTTGAATGAAATCCAAGGAAATATTTTTTGGAGTGCACACACATACAGTCACAAAGACTCGCACATACTCAAGTCACTTAAAGCTGGAATTCAAACATGGTTACGAGTATATTCCTCTACAGGTGAAGTTAAATTGGCACCGAAGCCTTGGTTAAAATCCAGAGTTAAAAACATTGGTGTAAAGCAGTGGTTCCCACACTTTGAACTGCCATGTAATACTGAGACATTCTATGTCCTACCACGTACCCCCTGCACCACAGACAGCTTGCTATTATAATTCATATTTTTCTAATTATTATTGCTGCATATACAAATGTGAACTCATATTGATATACAGGCTACCATGTAGTGGCAATTGTGTTGTATTGGGGACAATTTGAGTGCAAGATCTTTGTCCACGTATAGTCTGTACCTGAAATTCATGTTGGTGAGACCTGAGAATCTATTCACAGACTTTTTTTTGTGTACCCCCTGGAATTGATCCAAGTACCCCCAGGGGTACTCGTACCTCAGTTTGACAACCACTGGTGTAAAGAATGCTCTACTCCTTTTGCCGTTGAGATTTTGAAGTCAGCGGCGCCATTTCGAGGAGGCTGGAAACGAAAAGGTGGGTGTCTGAAGTCATTTAAAATAACATCTAAATGTCTCATGTGTTCATCCTCACACAAATGTGATCTAATATGAGATGTCTAAATTGTATATAGGTCCGTGTAACGCTTTGCAGTGCTTTTTGCTATTTGAAGATTTTACATGAAAAGTATGAAAACTTGGCTTAGAACTTCGATTATCCATCTTTTAGACTAGTCAGCAAATTGATAACTGATGTTTATGTTTTGTATTAAGTATGCTTGGGGTTTTCTGTTCCGAAGTTCAAAAAGTCAAACAATGACTCAACATTCAAATTTCTCACGTTTTTGCGCTTGGAGTTGGACTGAACTACGAGGGCCGGGGGTTATCGTGGACAGGTCCGTTGTGGGCCAGAAGTTTCGGTTCAGCTGATGGCTGCTTTGCTTGTGAGGTTGAGGTCATTCATCACCCTACTCGTACTATAGTAATCATTCAAAGGCTTCTGCGTCTCTGCGGCAATAGCAGGCAAATCATCTGCTTTACGACACTCTGATATTGAACATGGTTAGCTTGGTTAGCGAACAGTTTCACTCCTACATAGTACCCAAACATCGGCGACACTCAACAAGTATCACCTTCTCTTTACCCCTCTTTAACACAATCCTGAGACTGATTGTGCGAGGGACCGAGACGTTTCAACTGTGGTCTAACCTGCAGCCTATGGTTCAAAAGGCCTTTTGTAATTTTCATATCCCTAAAACATGAAAATATTAACCTGTGCGACAACTTTAAGAGTTGCCTTGGCCAAGCAATATGCCACAAGTACAACTGGCAAATTAGGCTATGTAAAGGTCTATAGCCTGAACATCAAGGGGTCATCAAGGCAAACCACTAAATTAACGTTTGATACTGTATGATATCTTAGCTAACCGTTAGCCTTGAATAATTTATGAGCAGCTGAGTCAGAAGAGTAATTTTATCCAGCTCACTTGAAAGTTTACGACAAAAATGACGAGCATCTTTTCAATATATAATCCAACAACTGGGTACTACATTGCTATATTCACATCAGCAGTTAGCAAGTTCAGGCAAAGCCCCTTGGCTAATCATTATGCTACTGTGTATGCTAGCGGCAATTTTATCCGCATTTAAAAGCAAACCACACAAATAAGTGTCAGTACAATAAGAGACATTTTCCATTTTAGCCATGCTGAAAATAATATGTTCAAAATGGGCCCCAGCAGACTCACGCAAAAGTCTGTTGATTTCAATTACACGGAAAGTGATGTTAAGAGTCCAGGGGATCAGGTTCTTTTGGATAAGTGATGTTCAGTAATTCCTATGGAAGGCTCTATCTCCATCTGCTGGCGATAGGGCGTAAATTCTGTAAATTCTTAACTTTGATAGGTTAAATGCATATTTGCCAGTATTTTGTATGGCAGCAAGGAAATCGATTACACACTCATTGCTTCATGAAACTGCTGTTACAGTTTTATACATGTATCTCAAAGGTCAAAGTCTTGCTGGCATAAACATGTCTATTGGCATTATACATGACAAACTGTAAGCTTGGACAAAGAATGTTGGGCATTCTACAGTAGAATCTTTGGGGTTAGGTATGAACCAGAGCCATTCTCTGGCATGAACATGACACAATAATGACATGATGTATCAGCATTATGACATCATTAAAGCACTGTAACTTTTCTAGACTCTAGTTTTGACTCTGTTCATTTCTGATATATAGGGCAACCACAGAAGACGTTTTTCCCTTCTCCAAATGCTTATATTTCTAAACAAAGTGCAAAATATATAAAGTGAGGTAAGTGTTGTGTTTTACTGAGACCTTCCTTTAGGCCTATTATTTATTTCAAAATGATTAATTTAACCCATAATTAATGTGAAATGATATTGGAAGAACAACAAGCTAAATTGTAATGCAATATCAATTTATTTTTGCAACTACTGTTGGACATGAATAAAAAGATCATTTTAATAAAAATCATCAGACAGGAATAACAAGTCTATGTAGTTAGTGTTGATATTAATAACATCAGCAAAAAAAATATTTTCCTGGATTAGAATAAATTATGCACCTTTTAGTCATGCTAAAAAATATGTTTCAGCAGACCATGTAAATACAGTTCAATATGTATTTTTTGTTTGTTTATTCATTTGTGATTCTAGAAAACAATGAGGCCCAGTGAGGGGGCCATCCAAAAGGAAGTGAGCAGCACCTTTGATGCTGGTAAAGTTTCTTTAAATTGGCTTACAGTGTAATTAATAAGAACAACCAGAGATGTACTTCAGTTACACTGCATCCAATCGAAGGGGACACAACTGAGTTGTGTTTGAGCTCAAGGGAGCAGTATGAATTTAAACATTATAATCAAAAAAGGCCATCCAAATGATCTTACAGTATGCATGTTTACCTCTGCCAGCCAACCTTACCTTGGCTCCTTCTCGGGCTGATTCATTTGTCCGTGAGGCATCGTTGAAGAGAGATCTGCCTACACCCCCCATCATGCCACCAGATGAGTTTTCATTTCTCTGCGAATACCTTAAGGACCTCTCAGAGATGTATGATTATTTTTTGATTTCATAACATTGTTTGGACACTGTTTGCTCATACTTTCCTCAAGCATTAATGGTCTTCTTTTTCAATAGGGACTGGGCTACGTTCTGTGAGGCAATGGCTGATCCTGTGAATATCTTCAATGCTATGTTACATATATTCCTCATAATTAGTCGGTGCAACAAAAGTTTGATAACAAAAGTATGATAATGTTATTTTCACCCCACAGGTGACAAAACTGCAGTTTGTCACACTCTGCCAAAAAATGATGAGTCATGTGAAAGAGAGTGCCATGACATATCTTCTCCCAGCACTCATGAAGATGTTGGAAGAGGACCCACAACAACTCCTGTCTCTCCAAAAGAACATTCAACGTGTTGAGCCTGCTTGCTCTCGTCCAGAATCAACTGTGGCATTCATTGAAGATGAACATGACTTGGTCGTAATCAAGGATGGGGTTCTGAACAGAATCATTTCAAAAGCGAGAAACATCTGTTGCTTCCGTACATCCAGCCATCCCTCACTTTCCTCAAAAACAAGGTATGTGGCACATCGCAACTAGGCCATATTCTATGAATGAATATTGCTGGAATGCACTGGTAAAGCTCAAAAGTTGATGGCCCATCAGGCTATGTAGAATTCAGGCTTAAATTAGATAGTATGCTTTCTTTAGGTCCCAGTGCACACTGCTGCAACAACTTGGCATCACAAAGGAGCAGGTACAAACCAATGTAGAGGAGACCTTGAGGACACTCGGTGTGATGGGATCCGCCGCTGGCTCAGAGACTTTAAGTGCTGACATCGCTAAGGAGGTAGTGATGAGGATCGATTCCACCTTGGTGGAGAGGAAGCGCTCAGTTTCACTTGGGTCAGATGTGTCTGCTATCAAGCTAACCAAGAGTGTTAACAAGCTGATTGAAGATGTCAGTCTCAAGATGAGTGGAAATGTAGAGATGCCTGTAAAGGTTCTTACAACAGGCCAGATCAGCAGTTCTCAGACAGCGATCCATTCATCCCTGACTTCAGCTATGGGAGGAGCTATAAAAACAGTCATCAACCACATGGAGTCCTATTTGGTTGATAACAACAAAAACACACCTGCAAAAAGGTGGCTAGCCACGATCAAAAAAGTGTTGATTTGTCAGTGCAGTTCCTTAAACATTTGCTCAATGAATGCCAAAGATCTAACACCTGAGCAAATTAAGAAGGCAGTTTCTACAGAGGAATTTCAAAATAAGGCCAAGAAAGCAGTTAGTGATGTTCGCATCAGGACAGATTTGAACTCTACTCCCTCAACGGATAGCAGTTTGCATCCAAGTGACATTGCAACTTCCCATGGTTCCCTTGTTGCTTCTGTCCAAAGCCACATCTCTCTGCAATCCTCCCCTCTTAATGAGATGGATGCCTTGCCAGATATGCCATGGGATAAGTTCACCTCTAAAGACCTGGATTTGGTTGCCGCTGACATTGTTGACCAGTTTTTGACTGACATGAAGATGAGCACTGAGTCCCTGAAGCAGAGCACAAAAGATAACAAATGTAGTTTGGAGAACAAACAGCCTGAGACTCGTGCAGCCGAAGGCTCCAGCTCCACTGGCACTGACGACATTGTCACGCCTTTGACTGAGGTCATCCAAAAACTGTTCCGCAACAACATTAAAACCAGAGTTACAAAAGATGTGCGCCATGTTCTGCTCCAGACAGCTCGAAAAATCATGGGTCAGTCCTGTTCTCTGGCTGCAAACTCTACCGCGTTAGATGTGGTCGTTGAAGTTGTTGGAGGCATGCAGACGCTGCTGGATTTCCAATCCAGCGATACTATGGACCAAACTACCCTAGAGGCCAAATGGAAACAAAGAGAGGGTGTCATTAAAAGCATCTGAAACAACTCAGCAAAGTCCAGAGGATTTTAATGTTATCTGGACAACCTGTTTGAAGATGTTGGAAGGTCTACAGGGGAAGGTTCTGGATTTCTTCACCAAATGCCAACAAGTTGGCACTAAACTCAAAGGCAATACCAACACATATGGCAAAAAAGTAATTAGTGACGTCCTTATCTGCATTAAGAAGGGCCTTCCGAAGTCAAAGGGTCCAGACAGATCAGAAGACGTAGAGATGATTACTGACATCTTACATGCAATGCTTAAAAACATTGGTGTCGACGATGATCAAGAGCTGACCCCAGTAGTAGAGATAGCTGCCTGCTCCTCATCACATTCAAATGTAAGTGGATGGTCAGAAAACATCGACAAGGTTTTACCTGTTTCCATTTCTCAGCTCACAGCTGATGGGACCATTATCAAACACACATACATTGATATGAGTGACCACACCCAGTGTGGACCACCTGCATGTGTCTCCAGAGAAACCATTGAAAAGATCGTCAAGACTGTCAATGAAAAGCTTGATTTGGAACAAGTGTCTGGGTCATCCTCACAGCGTGGAGATCTCCACTCAGTTGCGGTCAGGCTGGACAATTCTCTATCCAGCAGCTCACTCTCTGATGACCTCACTGGGAGGGTTTATGGCCTATTCAAGAAGAGCAGCAGAAGGACCACGAGCAAGTCTAAATCAGATACAGAGCTGCTGAGCGCTGGGAAAGGTGAAGTTATGAGGAAGCGCATTACCTCTCAGTTTGTGCACACCTATGCTGAGGAAACCTTGAAGCACTTCCTTCTCCCTTGCTTTAAGCTACCTTCTCCCTGCAAAGAAAAGCCAGACTCCTTGGTTCCAGCATCCGCATCAGCCTCTTCACAGATACTGACTGACCTTCTAAATCTGCTGACTGAAGCGATGGTCAAGGATGTGACGGCCAGTTTTTCTCAGTCTGACATATATCGAGAGCATCATGCACCAGAGGCGAAGGAGAGGAGGGGAATCAGGAGGGGGATCCTAAGATTCCTCCCAAAAATTCCTAAGATCAAGATATTCTCTAAGGTAAAAATTGAACCTATAATTAGATATGTTTTAATTGCTTTCATATGAATTGAATATTCACTACTCTAAAACACCCAATTCTAAATGAGTATTTGATTTATTTTAATGTATTTCACACAGAAAACCAAATCAGCAGCCGATGCCCCATGCTTTGACAACTACCTGAATAAAAACATGACTGATACTGATATAGTCTCAGGTAAATATGAGTTACAATATTAGTTTATGACGATGTATTTATTGGGAATAAAAATATGTAAACATAATTTTGCATAGTCCGTGGATATAATTACAAACCTTTTCTTGTCAGAATCCACTGTCCCTGTTCTACTCTGTCAGACTCCCTGAACTTCAGAGCAGAGTGAGGAAGAGCATCAGGCTAAGAACTGCTTTCCTTTCATGCGATTGGTCACTGCACTGAGGAGGAGGAAGTGAATGGTCAACCTGGATTAATTACACACATGGCTAGAGACCACACTAGCGGTCACAGTAGCCTACTTATAATAAACTATTGAGCATTTATGCCATTTGTATGGTTTTGTTTATTCAGTGGCTGAGTGCAACAAAAACCTTCTTCCTGCAGTAGATGCCCTCTTGCGGTACTGGTCGGCACATTAGCCTACTTCCTTCACTCCCTCTCTGGAGACCAGGCTGTTGTGCTGAAGGATACTTAATTTCACAAGCCATTCATTCACTCACTAAAACAAGCACCCTGTCTCTCCCTCAAACACACATACAGACTGCATTATTGTCATGCTGTAAAGCTAAGCTTTTCTGTTGTCGCAGACCTTTGCAGTCCATTATAATATCAAAATATAACAGAAAAGACTGTCTGGCCTCGTCGATGTCTCCTTGGATTTCCTACGTGTCAGTCGTGTTTCCTCCGTCTCCCGCGATCTCCGGCGTTGAACGCCCCGCGAGCCTAAGACTCCCCAGTCGGTATTGTTATTCTCAGTGTTTACTAGTAGTTTAATCTGTACTTTTGTGTTTCTCCTCCTTAATCTCCTGTGTGTTTGATTTTCCCGAACCTCTGAGCGTTGTACTTTTCAGTTCTCTCCGTTATAGTAACGGAAGCGACTTTTACTATCCCTTGTTCGTTTGCTTTAATAAAAACTCCTTGTTTGAATATCTGCCTCCGCCCTGTCTGTGCCTGACAGATGTGTTTTGGGCGTAACATACAATTAACCAATCAAGATTTATACTCTCATTCCCTTTAAAAGCCAGTGGCGCATTTACATCATTTTTTTCTCCACATGAAAAACTTTTGTATAAACCCTGCTGCGCGCTCCTGCTGATGAGAGAAGCAGGGTGTGTGCGCATTGTGCACGCTTTCATATCTCAAAGCGCTGTGCGCCCCTAAAATAGCTTTTCAGCAATGCGCAACTGACGACAGACCAGGGTTTTGTTGGTCACTGGCGGATTTAATTTTTGCGTCCTTATAATAGCATCTGGCACGCTTTGCGCCAGACCGCGCCTCTTCTTTTCGCGGACACACCCGTGACGGCGCAGTGTCATCTGCTATCTAGACAACGTGGTTTTTTGACGGAAAAAATGAACGATGCGCTGGCGCAGAATAGTAATGACACCATGCGCATGTTGCGAATGCACAGTGCGCCGCGGCATGATAGGGCCCTTAGTGTGGAATCTGTGTAACCCTAGTAGGATGTGAGCGACAAGAAGCATTAGCTTTCTAATGTATTTTAATGGAGTTATGTGGCTTTGAAACACAAGATTGATCAAGTGTGTGACTTTGCACAGAAGTATCTGCTTGCTGTGATACCAGTCAGCAACACCTTAGCTTTAGCTTTTCCTTTAAACAGGCACAAGATTGTTTTTGATTCACCATATGAAAAACTTTTGAGGGGCAGGAGTGGGAAATAAATACAAGGATGTGGCTGGGAGCAGGGGCAGTACAGAAAATCATTTTGCAGGAGCAGAATGGTTTGGGTGGCAGGGTGGTGGTGTAGCGGTTAAGGAACCTGGTTAAGGAACCTGGCATGTGAGTAGCCTGGAAATTGTGGGTTGAAATCCCAGCTGCTGTTGTTGTGCCCTTGAGCAAGGCACTTAACCCTTAGTTGCTCTAGGGGAGACTGGTCCTGATGTAGTTGAGAGTTGACAAATGTAAGCAGCTTTGAATAAAAGCATCTGCTAAATGCATGAATGTAGAATCAAATTCATTGGCCAAGTATACTTACATACACAAGTATTTCACTTCAGTAGATGTTAGCTCTCTATACATTCAACATATAGACATGTATATGCATTCAAGAGAAGATACTCTCTGGGCACTTGAATTCCAGTTCCCTTCTCACCCCACTAGGGGGAGCAGTATCTATCTGTCCAGAGAGCTGAGGGGAGATGAGAGGACTGTCAGGCAGCTGCTCTGCAGTAGCTCCCCTAGTGTCCCATCAGCACCACTACACCTACACTACACCAGAGGAAGGAGGCCCATAGACTCCCATTCAGTCCTGTAGGGGGCAGCAGTACTCTAACAGCTCCACCTGCTCAATAGAGACTCGGGGGATGTCTGGCTTCTCCAGACTCACTCTGTTTCCCTTCATCAAGACAGTCTGGAGTCTCTCTATTGAGGAATGTTTCCAACCCCAGCACTGGAATGGGTGGAGACTCAGCATTAACTCTGATATCATTGGTCTGGCTTAACCAATCAAATTGATCAATGGTTTATTAGTAAACAATCTGCTACACATGCACATATTCTTCCTACTGCACATTTCTGATGTTCACACTTAGCCGTTACTACATCTGTTTCCCACCAACACTTTGGGTTTCTAAACCAGTGTCCCCTTTTTGAGAAGACTTTGGAAATGTTAGAATCACAGTAAAATGAATGAGCAGATAAACACACACAGACACACAAGCACACACACACATACTTACACACACACTCACACACACACAAACACATTGCTATTGCAAATGCTATTGCTGATGCAAAATGTCCCAAGCTGTACTTTAAACCACTGTGTATGAAAAACTGTGTTTTACAAAGACCAAATAGGCTCCAAATATTCAATGGGTATCAAAGTCATTCAGGTCATCCTGAGGTCCTGATGTCAATTCAAGTCATCCTGAGGTCCTGATGTCAATTCAGGTCATCCTGAGGTCCTGATGTCAATTCAGGTCATCCTGAGGTCCGGATGTCAATTCAGGTCATCCTGAGGTCCTGATGTCATTCAAGTCATCCTGAGGTGCTGATGTCAATTCAGCACCTGTAGTTCCATGGCTGGGGTGTCCTCTGTGGACGGACACAAAACAAAGAGTCAAATAGAAGAGAAGCTGAGACACAATCAGAAACCACTGCAGCCCAGATAAGAACATTATTCCAGCCAAAGGACAATAGAGCAGTTAATAGAGCAGTTGCAAGGGATGAAGTCTTCAGAATCTTTGAGAGAATTAGTATGTGATTTATTAACTGGCTGCAGCCTACTGAAGTAATTTCTCTTTTTGAAAGTATATTCTTTGTGCTTTTTCCCCTTCAATCAGATACACATAGCAGTGAAGGTTTAGACGAATGATCTGGCCTAGAAGGAGCATGTAGATGGTGAAGAGAAGGGGCACTAGCACAGACCCCTGGGGTATGCCATTACTGATAGGGGCTGGAGTAGACGTGGCATCGTTTATGGAAATGGATAGGTAGGAGTGAAACCAGGAGAGAGACAAGACAGCAAAAATATGACAGGAAGAGAGAGTCAAGGAAATGACCCCGGGCCAGAGTCAGGTCCCTGGGTACATGGCAGGGACACCCCAACCAACTGTGCCAATACAGGAGACACTTCTAATACATATTTGTGTGTGTGTGTGTGTGTGTGTTATTCTCACCTCTACAGGTCTGCTTCCTCCTCCTCACCAAGTGAACAGCTCCAATGAGCCCAGGAACAATCAGCACTATGAAGAAGACGCTGAGTCTGATGGGAACCTCTGACACACACACACACACACACACACACACAGACCACTAGAATGATGCTATAATATTTCATTAAAGTGTAAAAAACATCAGAGTTTTGGACAAAAAGTAGCAGTGGTAGCAGTCTATGCACTGAAATGGTATGCTAAAGCAACACCTTACAAACAGGAGCAGCCTCACTCATGTAGAGAAGCAAAAGCTATCTTTACTCAAATAAAGATAGCTTTTTGATAGCTTCTTGGTAGCTGGTGTAGATTGGAAAAAGTGAATGTGCAATTTGTAAGGTGCAATAAGTGAAGGTGCAATTAAGTAAAGTGCAGTGTGCAAGCACCATGGACCTCAGTGTGTGTGAGATTTGTTTATGGATGTCAGTAACATATTCATGGAATGTTCATGGAATCTTCTTCATTGTGTTGATTAGCCTGATGGCTTGTGGGAAGAAGCTGTTTCTCAGTCTATTTCTCAGTCAGTGTGTTTCACTCTTAAATAAGACACTTACAAGCAGTGGCGGAATAACTGGACACAAGGCCCCGGGGCAAAACACAATCTGATTGGCTGTCCCTCCCTAGACAAAAACTCGAAAGTTTTAGTGGCTAAATTGCGTTTTCTGCGTCTTTTTCAGACAGGAGGAGATTTGTTTGGCTACGCCTGGAAAGCAACGAGTGTGTGTAGGCCGTCAGAGTTTTACCGAGGACAAAAAAATCTACCTCCAGCCGCCTGCCCATCTCCTCAATTTCTGTTGCAAAAATGACAGTGTGTTACTAAGTGAAAAGGGTACAGGATAATTAGGATAACAACGCACTGTCGTTCTCATTCCCATAATGTGCCCATGCATCAAGTTATATTTAATGTCATGTAGCCTAACTTTTTACACAATTTAGACAGCACAGAATCATTAACCTGCTTTTATGCATGTATACAACCACATATGTCCCACATTTTGACATCAGTGATGCAGTGAGGATACAGCCTCTTTATTTCTCGATGCCGACCCTCGCCATTAATCCGGGCTTAAGCGGCTGGGTTAGGCTAAACTATGTACATATTTACAAACACTATGATAAAACGTTCTGAAATGTAGTCTAACAAAATGCAGTTTAAAGAAGGCAGCCTACCTGGCGAGATTGCAAACAAATGGCTGCGGGGACTGTGTTTTTTTTTCTTGTTTTTTTTTTATAGGCCTACGTAGCCTGTATTCCTCCATTGGTCGAATGAACTTCACTGTCACACATACATGTTTAGAAGAGTTCATTACACTGATCCACACCTTCATCACCTCCAGACTCGACTACTGCAATAGCATCTTGTTCGGCCTCCCCTCCACTGTTCTGCAAAAGCTGCAATACGTTCAGAACTCGTTCACTCGCTCTCCCTCCAGAGAACACATCACCCCCATCCTCCATCACCTTCACTGGCTTCCCATAAAACAACGCATACACTTCAAGATCCTCCTCATCACCTACAAAGCCCTTAACAACCTTGCACCCTCACACTTGGCAGACCTCCTCCATCGCTACTCTCCAACCCGCCGACTGCGCTCTGCCGACGCCAATCTCCTCACTCCCATCACCAATACCAAATACCGCACTCTGGGTGACAGAGCCTTTGCCATTGCTGCCGTCACCCTCTGGAACTCCCTCCCCCTGGCCATCCGAAACTCTGATTCATTGCCGTCCTTCAAACACCATCTCAAAACCCACCTCTTCAAGACTGCATACAACTGCTGACATGCCATCTCCCTGCACCGCCCACTCTCCCTCCCTCCTGATCTGTTTTGTCCTGCTGTTTTCTCTACTCTGTTGAACCTTTGTATTTGTTTGTATATGTCTTTGTATGTCTTTGAGTGTCTTTGAGTGTTCAGAAAAGCACTATATAAAACCTATTTAATATTATTATTATTATGTTTCTGCTGAGAAGTACAAACCAGGCCGGACATAGTGTCAAACTCAAAGGAGTGAGATGGGTCATGGGGAAACAATAAGGGTCCATTTGACGGTGGTTCTGCTTCTGTTAAAAGTCTCTGACTTTGGGCTTCTCGTCCCACTTTGGACAGATTGTGTGTGGTCAATGTTTCTGTTGAGAACTGAAGTTAAACACACACAAACCTCATCCTGTAGTGGTGAGTCACTCTCTGTACTGCTGTTCTCACACAGTCTCAGAATAGACACCCCAGCAAAGCTCAGGACTAAATAATTGTAATACCACGCAGAGAATGCAAAACACCTCTAAGCTCAGGTCTAAATGTTCTAAAGACCTACAGAGTGTTTTACTCTTAAGTAAGAAGAGGAGGGAAACTTCTGCAGTTGAGTTTCAAGTTTCCATCCTAAACCTGTTTCCCTTAAGCATATAAGGCCAAAATGTGTTTCCACATACGGGCCTGTACTGAATATTTTGTGAACATAGACAATTTTTTTTTACAGTGATAGAGGTGAGAGAGGGACTTTTGGTATGAGATTGCCCTACCCTGTGCACTCACATCAGGCACTAAAACACACAATGCCCTCGTTCAACTTTGTGGCGTTACTTTTTGAAATTCTGCATTTATTCTGCTATTTATATGAATCTATTTAATTCTGCAATCTGTATTAAAGATTAAAGCCACAACATGTGTTTGGGTTAGTACGTTTATTCAAAAACACAGACGTTCACAATATGCAAAGCAGGTACATAAAAGCTGCCTCTTGGAGGCCCCTGGTCTATAGTAATCCTATTTCGCTGGCTCAAAAACATGGTGAGTTCGATCGAAACTACAACAGCAGCAAAGCAGAGGTAGTCTAGACATGATCTCATAGGTGTTAGCCTATGTGGTGAGTCTGTGGAGGCCTAAAAAGACCTAGACATAGCAGCAGAATGTGAAAAACAACCATACTGATGTTAATCTCATAAAGCTGTTTTGTCCAGATATAGGCCTGTACTGTGCATTGAAGTTAGCATGCAAACCATGTAGCGCTGAGATTTGCATTTACATTTATGCATTTAGCAGACGCTTTTATTCAAAGCGACTCATATTTGTCAAAGCTCTCTTGTAAACTGCAGTAAAATGCAAAAGATATTTACTTTAAGTCATTTCAGTCCTCAGTCATGGCCCTGTAAGGCTGCCTCTCCTACTGATGTTTTTAAAGTGGGAATAAAAAGCCTTATAAGGAAAAGAGAATGAAATGTCACTGTGACGTTACACATTTGATGAATTATGAAGATGAGATACTGTTTCTCTGCTTTAGGCCTTATTGGTGATGTTGATGTAGGTTACACTGTCTGCAGCCTATTGGACATTTAGGCTTATTGGTGATGTTGATGTAGGTTACACTGTCTGCAGCCTATTGGACATTTAGGCCTTATTGATGATGTTGATGGTGGCGTAGGTTACACTGTCTGCGGCCTGTGGGACGTTTATTACATGGTTATAACACAT
>PYXC01001677.1:0-17500 GCA_015244755.2 Tenualosa ilisha
TACCGGGTTGTTTTGAAAACGTTTTAGTCGCGGACACTCTCACGGTCTGTCTGCTGCTAGGGTGACGGCGGGGCAGAGAACTGTGTAGGACAGTAATTCTGCTACCTGGACCAAACTCTGGTTCGTCAGGAACAAGCCGAGTTTAAGTGACGGTCAATGTTCCTAGAAAGGAGCTGGCCTAATTTAATTAATTTGCTTCCTCTGTCCACAATCATCTCTGCTGAGTATCATCCCTGCCTCTTTCCGGTGGACTCCTGTCACCCTCCCCTCCTGAATGGACTGCAACCAACCTAAAGTGGAATAATACTCTGGAACTATTATGATCCTTAGCTAAAACAATGGACAAATTGTAGTCTATCATGGTTACTACCCCTTGAGTCGTGGATCTGCCCAAGGTTTCTTACTAGACTAACTAAACATAAGGGAGTTTTTTGCCTCTGTTGCTCTTGGGTGCTCCTTCTGTGAAGCGCCATGAGACAATACTATTGTAAAAGGCGCTGTATACATAAAACTGAATTGAACTGAGGTGAAACAAAACAATATAACACACTGTAACACAGTAACAATATAACCCACTGTAAAACAGTAACAATATAACCCACTGTAAAACAGTAACAATATAACCCACTGTAACACAGGGGGTGGTAGCTAACTTACAGTTTTTCCCAGTTGATTCCAGGAACGAGACCACTAAACTGAGGATATATCTGGAATATGAACAGTTGATTCCAGGGACGAGGCCTCTAAACTGAGATTATATCTGGAATATGAACAGTTGATTCCAGGGACGAGGCCTCTAAACTGAGATTATATCTGGAATATGAACAGTTGATTCCAGGGACGAGGCCTCTAAACTGAGATTATATCTGGAATATGAACAGTTGATTCCAGGGACGAGGCCTCTAAACTGAGATTATATCTGGAATATGAACAGTTGATTCCAGGGACGAGGCCTCTAAACTGAGATTATATCTGGAATATGAACAGTTGATTCCAGGGACGAGACCTCTAAACTGAGATTATATCTGGAATATGAACAGTTGATTCCAGGGACGAGGCCTCTAAACTGAGATTATATCTGGAATATGAACAGTTGATTCCAGGGACGAGGCCTCTAAACTGAGATTATATCTGGAATATGAACAGTTGATCCAGGACGAGGCTCTAAACTGAGATTATATCTGGAATATGAACAGTTGATTCCAGGGACGAGGCCTCTAAACTGAGATTATATCTGGAATATGAACAGTTGATTTCAGGGACGAGGCCTCTAAACTGAGATTATATCTGGAATATGAACAGTGCCATAAATCTCACTCAATTTGCGCTGGTTTGTTTGTTTGAGAAATGAGGACCAGTGTGTCTCGGAAGAGAGGAATGTAAACCCTTACTTGAGGATGAGGAGATTTATCAGTATAACTGATCAGGAGAAAACCTGTGAGAGGGTGGGAGAGAGTTGGGCAACTAGTATGTGTGTGTGTGTGTGTGTGTGTGTGTGGTGTGTGTGTGTGTGTGTGTGTGTGTGTGTGTGTGAAAGAGTGAGTGTGTGTGTGTGTATAAAAGAGTATGCATGTGTGTGTGTGTGTGCGAGAGAGGGAGAGGGAGAGAGTGTGTGTGTGTGTGTGTATAAAAGAGTATGCACGTGTGTGTGTGTGTGTGTGTGTGTGTGTGTGTGTGTGTGTGCGAGAGAGAGAGAGAGTGTGTGTGTGTGTATAAAAGAGTATGCGTGTGTGTGTGTGTGTGTGTGTGTGAGAGAGAGAGAGAGAGAGAGTGTGTGTGTGTATAAAAAAGAGAGGGAGAGTGTATGCATGTGTGTGTGTGTGTGTGTGTGTGTGTGTGAGAGAGAGCGAGAGAGAGAGAGTGTGTGTGTGTGTGTGTCCCTTGTGAGCAGGGCTACTTGTTTTCTCAGGATGTAATTGATTTGTGTGCTTCCTCTCTCACTCATGGATCTACTGTTCCAGCCTAGGTTACGCATGCTGCTCCATGGGCACACACACACACACACATATGCGCACACACACACGCACACACATGCATATGCGCACACACACACGCACACACATACACACACACATGCATATGCGCACACACACATACACACACACATACACATGCATATGCGCACACACACACACACACGCACATGTGTACACACACACACACACATGCACACGAATGCATATGCGCACACATACACACACACACACACACACACACGCACATGTGTACACACACACACACATGCACACGCATGCATATGCGCGTACACATTTGAATTCTTTATTTGAACCCATCAATCATATTTCTTTACAGACAGGATTCAAATATTTTCAGAGGTGAAATACAGCTTTGACACTCATGGGTACAAAAAACATCGCCTGTGCCACACAGCAAGGCTGTCTATTACTACTGATACAGAGCAGAACACATACACACACACACACACACACACAGCAAGGCTGCCTATTACCGCTGATACAGAGCAGAACTTTGCAAGTTGTTTAGATTTCCCTTTAGCCAGCCCTGCCAGTCTTAACCCACTAATGGTTGATTTGTGGACGTGTCCTAGGCTGCCAAATATCAAAACTACCAACTTCCATGCAAATCTTAAGTCACTGATCTTTGCAAGAATGGGTTGATACTTGGTCATCTTATGATCTTAACACACAGACAGACACACACATGCACATGAGTTTGTCACTATGCCTGGCCGCTGCTACATTGTCCAGCCATAATTCCTGATAACCACCTATAGACTGACTACCATGTAATGTAAAGTGGGACTCTGGAACTATTATGAACCTTAGCTAAAACTATAGGCAACTTATAGTCTGTCATGGTTACTACTGATTGTAATTTTTCTTCATGACCCCTGGCAGTTGGGTTAGCCCCTTGAGTCGTGGATCTGCCCAAGGTTTCTTCCTAGATTAACTAAACATAAGGGAGTTTTTCCTGCCCCTGTTGCTCTTGGGTGCTCCTTCTGTGAAGCACTGTGAATACTATTGTAAAAGGCGCTGTATAACTAAAACTGAATTGATTTGAATTGAATGTGTACACACTCATACACACACACACACACACACAACGACATAGAAGCTCTCTCTCACTCACTCATGAACTCACCAACCAACTCCTCTTCCTCCCACACACACACACACACATACACAAAGACATAGAAGCTCTCACTGTTTCTCATTCAGTCATGAACTCACCAAGCAACTCCCATTCCTTCTCCACACACACTTACACACTTACACACACACACACACACACACACACACACACATCAGATTCAACATCTCCCTTTGTGAGTGTAAATGTGTGTATTGAACGTGTGCTAGTGAGACCACAATAACCAGAGCTATAACTCATTTATGCCTACTTCCATACACAGACTGCTCCAATGGTGCGTGAGTGTGTGTGTGCATGGAGATATATGGAAGCAAGCATGTAATGTGTGCCTGTGTGTGTGTGTGTGTGTGTGGAAGCATGGAATGTAGAACTTGCTGAGGTTTCCTCTAGAGGACAGGGGATCTCTTTAACCACACACACACACACACACACACACACACACACACACACACACACACAAACTCCTTTCTTATCAGAGAGATACATCCCCTGATGGCTTTCCCAGCATCTGTAAATGAGCAGCAGCAACAAATGAAAAGCTGTGTGTGTGTTTGTGTGTGTGTGTTTGTGTTTGTGTGTGTGAGTGTGTGCGTGGGTGTGTGTGTGTGTGTGTATATGTGTGTGTTTGTGCGTGTGTGTGTTTGTGTGTGTTTGTGAGTGTGTGTGTGTGTGTGTGTGTGTGTATATGTGTGTGTTTGTGCATGTGTGTGTGTGTGTGTGTGTGCGTGTGTGTGTGTGTGTGTGTGTGTTTGTGCGTGTGTGTGTATATATGTGTGTGTTTGTGTGTGTGTGTGTGTAGTGTGTGTGTGTGTATGTGCGTGTGTGTGTGTGTGTGTTTCTTCTGGTGTGGGTACGTGTAAGTGCATGCACATATGTGTGTGTACCAGAGATATGGAGCACCTCTGTGAGGGACAGAGGGCATGCTGACATATATGCATGAGGGCTGAGTTTGCGTGTGCGTGTGTGTGTCAGGATAAGAGAGAGTGAGGGCATCTGTATGCCACTGTGTGTGTATGTCCTTGACCTTTTGTGTGTGTGTCATCGACCTTTGACAGTAATGTTCTTGAAACATTCATTAATAAAAACAGAACAAATATGCTTGTGATCCAGCATGACGCTGTGGATGGCCAACTTTCCATTTCCATTTCTGCATTTAGCAAACGCTTTCATCCAAAGCAACTTACATTTTGTCAACTATCAAGTGTTGAGGGCCAGTCTCCCCTAGAGCAACTTAAGTTAAGTGCCTTGCTCAGGGCACAACAGTGGCAGCTGGGATTCGAACCCACAACTTTTCAGGCTACTTGCACGCTAGCCAGGTTCCTTAACCACTACGCTACCGCTACCCCACCCGCCTTGGTGCGCGCTCTCTTATTTGTGTTGCTGTTTTTATTTCCGAGGAGACTAGTCCGACTGTTTCTCAAAAACCTCCAACCACCATCGTACAATGAAAGTCTGAACCATGTTAGTATGGAATAGCGTTGTTCAAACTGCAAAGTTTCAGAAGCATTCTGAGAGTATTAGGACAAATTCGCTGCAAAAATGAATGTCAGTATCATGGGCAGGCATCACTAATGTTGTTTTGTTAGTTAAACTAACAAGACATATTTAATAGCTGTGGATAATATTCACTGACACGACTGTGTTTCATACATTGTACGGACTTTAATTATAGAGGAATATCGGAGGAGTCAGTATTGAAAACATTTCACAAATTGAGGACATAGGAGGATATTGTCAAGACAACATTATGAACGTGCCAGATTAAGCATAGGCAAAGGCTATTTGGCAATGACAACATTCTTTTGTGAGTTTCAACACAAAATGTTTGTTTAAAATAAAAACCTACTTATCTTGATAGACAGATTTTCTGAACTTTAACTGTTCTCTTCATTCACTGGTGTGTGTTCTACTCAACGCAGGAGTTCTCTTCATTCACTGGTGTGTGTTCTACTCAACGCAGGAGTTCTCTTCATTCACTGGTGTGTGTTCTACTCAGCGCAGGAGTTCTCTTCATTCACTGGTGTGTGTTCTACTCAACGCAGGAGTTCTCTTCATTCACTGGTGTGTGTTCTACTCAGCGCAGGAGTTCTCTTCATTCACTGGTGTGTGTTCTACTCAGCGCAGGAGTTCTCTTCATTCACTGGTGTGTGTTCTACTCAACGCAGGAGTTCTCTTCATTCACTGGTGTGTGTTCTACTCAGCGCAGGAGTTCTCTTCATTCACTGGTGTGTGTTCTACTCAGCGCAGGAGTTCTCTTCATTCACTGGTGTGTGTTCTACTCAACGCAGGAGTTCTCTTCATTCACTGGTGTGTGTTCTACTCAGCGCAGGAGTTCTCTTCATTCACTGGTGTGTGTTCTACTCAGCGCAGGAGTTCTCTTCATTCACTGGTGTGTGTTCTGCTCAGCGCAGGAGTTCTCTTCATTCACTGGTGTGTGTCCTATTCAGCGCAGGAGTTCTCTTCATTCACTGGTGTGTGTTCTACTAAGCGCTGGAGTTCTCTTCATTCACTGGTGTGTGTTCTATTCAACGCAGGAGTTCTCTTCATTCACTGGTGTGTGTTCTGCTCAGCGCAGGAGTTCTCTTCATTCACTGGTGTGTGTTCTACTCAGCACATGACCTGTCCCACCTGAGACAATAACACATTGGATCACTGCTACGCGGTTCTTAAAGTGGTATACCAACGCGGCTCTTGGTCACTCTGACTATTGCTTCATCTTATTCCCACTTAAAAACTTAAAAACTGTTTTGACTGTACAGACTGGAGTGTTTTAACAATAAACCATGGTTCTAGTCTTCAACAACAACAAACCATGGTTCTAGCCTTTAACACCAATAAACCATGGTTCTAGTCTTCACACGAATAAACCACAGTTCTAGTCTTCACACCAATAAACCATGGTTCTAGTCTTCACACCAATAAACCATGGTTCTAGTCTTTAGCACCAATAAACCATGGTTCTAGTCTTCACACCAATAAACCATGGTTCTAGTCTTCACACCAATAAACCATGGTTCTAGTCTTCACACCAATAAACCATGGTTCTAGTCTTTAGCACCAATAAACCATGGTTCACTGCGAGACTGAGCCAACTGCGAGGCATACAGCAACGGAGACAGAACTCGGTATCAAACTGAACATCATTAACACGTCATTAACATGGAGATCAGAGCCTTGCTGATGACCTAAATGCCTACTGCAGGTTTGAGAGGGCAACATTCACACCCCTCCCCCGTCTGCCACCTCCTTTAGAAGCAGAGTGTCTGTAAAGCACCAGGGCCTGACGGACCATGTGCTACTGGGAGATGTCCCAACTGGAGCACGGACAACCAGCACTGGTGCACCACAGGGGTCTGTCCTTTGCCCACTGCTCTTCTCCCTCTACACAAATGACTGGACCTCCAAGGACCCCGCTGTCAAGCTCCTAAAATTTGCAGACGACACCGCTGTCATTGGGCTCATCCAGGATGGTGACAAGTCTGCATATTGGCAGAGGTTGATAAGTTGGTGCTCTGGTGCAGTTAACAGAACCTAGAGCTAAACACTCTAAGCTGTACTCTGGTAAGACCAGGAAAAGGGCAGAGAACATCATTAAAGACCCCACGCATTCTGCACACACTCTCTCTAACCTCCCCCCCTCTGCTAGGCGCTACAGATCCCAGCGCACAAAACAACCAGACACAAAAACAGCGTCTCTCCCGCTGCCATCACTCTCCTGAGCTGTGGATAAGTTGGGTCATCCCCACTTTAGCCATTCACACACTTCTCCTACATGTTAAATACTGTATCATTCCAGTATGCATCTTGCACACTGTGTTTACACATTACATACTTTATCATTCCAGTATGCATCTTGCACACTATGTTTACACATTGCATACTTTATCATTCCAGTATGCATCTTGCACACTACTTCTGCACTATTACTTTTGCACTTTACATCGCACTCCATGTGGACTCTGTCTTGATAATTACATCCCACTCCATGTCTCACCGTCTAAGATTCAAGTCTTCTTGTTTGTGTTATTTGTATATTATCTAGAGATGTGCCCATACAGTATGTATATTACTGTCTCTATTGTACAGTATGTGTCTATAGTACTATCTACTGAATGTACACTACTGCTTGTCTATTTGTTGAATGCATAGAGAGTTAACACCAACCAAAGTCAAATTCCATGTGTATGTTAGCATACTTAGCTAATAAAACTGATTCTGATTCTGATAAACTGAATTGAATTGAGAAGGGGCTTCAGATAGAGAGAGAGAGAGAGAGAGATGAGGGTGGAAGGGAGAGATAGAGAGAGGGAGAGAGATAGAGAGAGAGAGATGAGGGTGGAAGGGAGAGATAGAGAGAGGGAGAGAGAAAGATATGAGAGTGGAAGGGAGAGATTGAGAGAGATAGAGAGAGGGAGAGAGAAATGAGGGTGGAAGGGAGAGATAGAGAGAGGGAGAGAGAAAGATATGAGAGTGGAAGGGAGAGATTGAGAGAGATAGAGAGAGGGAGAGAGAGATGAGGGCAGAAGGGAGAGATAAAGAGAGAGAGATGAGGGCGGAAGGGAGAGAGGGAGAGAGATAGAGAGAGAGAGATGAGGGTGGAAGGGAGAGATAGAGAGAGGGAGAGAGAAAGATATGAGAGTGGAAGGGAGAGATTGAGGGAGATAGAGAGAGGGAGAGAGAGATGAGGGTGGAAGAGAGAGATAGAGAGAGGGAGAGAGAGATGAGGGTGGAAGGGAGAGATAAAGAGAGAGAGATGAGGGCGGAAGGGAGAGATAGAGAGAGGGAGAGAGAAATGAGGGTAAAAGGGAGAGAGAGAGAGGGAGAGAGAGAAAAATGAGGGTGGAAGGGAGAGATAGAGAGAGAGAGGGAGAGAGAAATGAGGGTGGAAGGGAGATAGAGAGAGCGAGAGAGAGGAGAGAGAGAGATAGAGAGAGAGATGAGGGTGGAAGGGAGATAGAGAGAGCGAGAGAGAGGAGAAAGAGAGATAGAGAGAGAGATGAGGGTGGAAGGTGATGAAAAAGAAGAGGAGGTGATGGTAAAGAAAAAGGAATGAGAGAGGCAGAGAAAGAGGAGGAAGAGGAAGCTCAGGGACTCACTGCTGAAACCCCCAAACTCTCTCTCACACACACACACACACACACACACACACACACACACTTGCAATTAAAACATGCATGCAAACATACAGTACAAATGTAAAAATGACACGTGTTTCACTTTTGTCGCTGCGCTCACGCTAACAGAGAGTAAAAGCCTGAGAGAATAATGAGTTTTATGAATTTATCTGCCAACTCACACACACACACACACACACACACACACACACACACACACACACACACACTCAGTTTTTCCAGAGGTTCCTTTGTGAGTTTGGTGCCCATTTGACCTGCTGAACCCTGAGGCTCTTTGGCTTCCTTAAACACACCCCAACATCCAAACACACACATACACACACACACACACTCCAACATCCACAAACATCAGAGTGACAGAAATACATCTCATCTCTCCCCTGAGTCTTTGCACACACACACACACATACACACACCAAACAGGAGTGAGTTATATTTCATTCTCTCCACTGCTTCAGTTCCTCATGTGGAGAAGAGAACGGCTATTTGTTCAGCTGGTGCCACACACACACACACACACACACACACACACACTCATACACCCCCCCCCCCACACACACACACACACTCATACACACCCACACACACACACACACACACACACACACACACACACACTCACACTCACACACACACACACACACACACTCACACACACACACACACACACACACACATACACACACACACTCACACACACACACACACATACACACACACACACACACTCACACACACACACACACACACACACACACACACACACACTCACACACACACACACACACACTCACACACACACAGAAGAGTCGTAGGACGGAGTGAGACTAAGATTCTACAGGTGCAGATTGGAATGAAGAGATAAAGCTGTGTCATAGTAACAGTATCATAGTAACATTATCAAAATAACACTGTCATAGCAACAGCATCATAGTAACAGTGTCATAGCAACAGCATTATGTAGCAGTGTCATAGTAACAGTATGATAGTAACAGTATCAGAGTTACAAGTTCATAGTAACAGCATCATAGAAACAGTGTTACAGTAACATTGTCAGCATCATGGTAGCAGTGTCATAATAACAGTATCATGGCACCAGTGTCACAGTGACAGTGTTACGGTAACAGTGTAATTGTAGCAGTGTCATAATGACAGTGTTGTAGAACCTGATTATTACATTGTTATTACAAATGTCACAATAACAGTGTCGTAGTGACAGTGTCTCTTACACACACAAACACAGAAAATGAGTCACCAAGCTTAAAAAGACGTACATCACCCCAGTCACTATGGTTACCATCTGGAAGCAGACGTACACCACCCCAGTCACTATGGTTACCATCTGGAAGCAGACGTACACCACCCCAGTCACTATGGTTACCATCTGGAAGCAGACGTACACCACCCCAGTCACTATGGTTACCATCTGGAAAGCACGTCTGCTCTTTTAAGGCCAGAACTGAGAGACTTAAAAGGGGTTCCTTTCCCCAAGCCATATGGGTATGAATACATATTTTGCCACAAATATTTATTTGATCTTATTGAAATATTGTTTAATTTATTTATTATTAGAAATTCCTTCTTGCACAGATGGGAAAATTAGTCATAATTCGTCTCTATTTCACAGCTCTTTGTACCTGTACATTTCATGTGACAAACACATTTCTTAAATCTTGAAAATCTCAACTATCTGACACACAGACTAACAGCAATCCCTCTCAGTGCCCTGACACTGTGCCAGTCTGTGTAGGGCCCAATCCCACTCAGTGCCCTGACACTGTGCCAGTCTGTGTAAGGCCCAATCCCTCTCAATGCCCTGACACTGTGCCAGTCTGTGTAGGGCCCAATCCCTCTCAGTGCCCTGACACTGTGCCAGTCTGTGTAAGGCCCAATCCCTCTCAGTGCCCTGACACTGTGCCAGTCTGTGTAAGGCCCAATCCCTCTCAGTGCCCTGACACTGTGCCAGTCTGTGTAAGGCCCAATCCCTCTCAGTGCCCTGACACTGTGCCAGTCTGTGTAAGGCCCAATCCCTCTCAGTGCCCTGACACTGTGCCAGTCTGTGTAAGGCCCAATCCCTCTCAATGCCCTGACACTGTGCCAGTCTGTGTAGGGCCCAATCCCTCTCAGTGCCCTGACACTGTGCCAGTCTGTGTAAGGCCCAATCCCTCTCAGTGCCCTGACACTGTGCCAGTCTGTGTAGGGCCCAATCCCTCTCAATGCCCTGACACTGTGCCAGTCTGTGTAAGGCCCAATCCCTCTCAGTGCCCTGACACTGTGCCAGTCTGTGTAAGGCCAATCCCTCTCAGTGCCCTGACACTGTGCCAGTCTGTGTAAGGCCCAATCCCTCTCAATGCCCTGACACTGTGCCAGTCTGTGTAAGGCCCAATCCCTCTCAGTGCCCTGACACTGTGCCAGTCTGTGTAAGGCCCAATCCCTCTCAATGCCCTGACACTGTGCCAGTCTGTGTAGGCCCAATCCCACTCAGTGCCCTGACACTGTGCCAGTCTGTGTAAGGCCCAATCCCTCTCAATGCCCTGACACTGTGCCAGTCTGTGTAAGGCCCAATCCCTCTCAGTGCCCTGACACTGTGCCAGTCTGTGTAAGGCCCAATCCCTCTCAATGCCCTGACACTGTGCCAGTCTGTGTAAGGCCCAATCCCTCTCAGTGCCCTGACACTGTGCCAGTCTGTGTAAGGCCCAATCCCTCTCAGTGCCCTGACACTGTGCCAGTCTGTGTAAGGCCCAATCCGTCTCAATGCCCTGACACTGTGCCAGTCTGTGTAGGGCCCAATCCCACTCAGTGCCCTGACACTGTGCCAGTCTATATAAGGCCCAATCCCACTTCTCCTCCCTTAAAGGGCTACACCACCGTTTTGGTAAATTTCCTTGTTTCCCTCCCTAGAGTTTTTCCTTTCTTCAGTTCATCCAGCTGTTGTCTCAGTCTGACTGTAGTGTTTTTAGCTTCAGGTTGCCGTATGTCACTGAATTGTTTGGTTTTCATGTAAATTTGCCAAGCCAATGTTTTCATCCATCAATGTTTCATCAATGTTTTATCCATCAATGTTTCATCAATGTTTCATCAATGTTTTCATCCATCCATTTCCACCGATAGTAGATTTCCCTCTGTTTGAAAATGCCAGTGCATGTCCACAGGAGCCCACAGGAGTAATACTCAGATTTATCTGTGTTCATATAAACACCACATCCCAAGAATGAAACAGCCCCATAACTGACACTTCTGTTCATGGAAACCCCAGCCTACTCATACTCACTCACTACTGCACCTCAAAATGCTCTCAGCAGATCTTGCAATTTTCTAACGTTCATGTTCTGACAGAATTTCTTTGCATGTGTATCATACTAGATATCCCGACATATTTTGAAATATGCATGCCTGACTTAACAATGGACATTGTGTTTATCTTTTGCCAAGCTGGTCATTCTTCAACTGTTTTCTGGACTCTCGCTGTGTAAATCCACAAGGTATCTGGGGTAATCAACCCTATACTTCATCCCAAATCTTCGCCTGACCTCCCTCCAGCTTAAAGAGTGGTTTTAATGGTAATACATAAATTACACCAACACGAGAACACATACCCTACACCTACACGAGAACATGCACCCTACACCCTACACCCTACCCTTACAATACAACACGCACCCTACACCCTCCACCTACACAAGAACACGCACCCTACACCCTCCACCTACACAAGAACACGCAACCTACACCCTCCACCTACACAAGAACACACACTCTACACCCTTCCCTTACATGAGAACACGCTCCCTACACCCTACACCCTACCCTTACACGAGAACACACACCCTACACCTACACCTACACGAGAACACACACCCTACACCCTACACCTACATGAGAACACACACCCTACACCCTACACCTACATGAGAACACACACCCTACACCCTCCACCTACACAAGAACACACACTCTACACCCTTCCCTTACATGAGAACACGCTCCCTACACCCTACACCCTACCCTTACACGAGAACACACACCCTACACCTACACGAGAACACACACCCTACACCCTACACCTACATGAGAACACACACCCTACACCCTACACCTACATGAGAACACACACCCTACACCCTACACCTACACGAGAACACACACCCTACACCCTACACCTACATGAGAACACACACCCTACACCCTACACCTACACGAGAACACACATCCTACACCCTACACCTACACGAGAACACACACCCTACACCCTACACCCTACCCTTACATGAGAACACGCACCCTACACCCTACACCTACACGAGAACACGCACCCTACAACTACACGAGAACACACACCCTACACCCTACACCTACACGAGAACACACACCCTACACCCTACCCTTACACAAGAACACACACCCTACATCCTACACCTACACGAGAACACACACCCTACACCCTACACCCTACACCTACACAAGAACACGCAACCTACACCCTCCACCTACACAAGAACACGCACCCTACAACTACACGAGAACACACACCCTACACCCTACACCTACACAAGAACACGCACCCTACAACTACACGAGAACACACACCCTACACCCTACACCTACACAAGAACACGCACCCTACAACTACACGAGAACACACACCCTACACCCTACACCTACACAAGAACACGCACCCTACAACTACACGAGAACACACACCCTACACCCTACACCTACACAAGAACACGCACCCTACAACTACACGAGAACACACACCCTACACCCTACACCTACACAAGAACACGCACCCTACACCCTACCCTTACATGAGAACAAAACCGAGTGCTCATGGCAAAAATGAGTGGAAGTGGGACAGGGCCTGTCTGTATATGTGTGTGTTCGTGCATGTGTCTGTGTCTGTGTGTGTGTGTGTGTGTGTGTGTGTGTGTGTGTGTGTGTGTGTGTGTGAGAAATAGAGTCGGCTACCTACAGTAAAGCTAGGATATTAGCGAGCTCACAGCTATTGGCTACTTACAGTAAATTTAGGATGAAAGCATCTGCAAGTTAACTGCAATTCACCACGCAGAGTTTCAAAGTTGCATAAAAGTTTATGATTGCTAACTGAAATAAACACTAGCACTAGTTAGCAAGAAGAGTTGTGATTATTTGTGGTCTGTTATGAGTCTATAGTAATGAATAGGCATAGTAAGTATTTAATGAGCAAATGCACCAAGATCTCAGGATATTCGCTCCTCATCTCTCCTTGCCACATGCATGGATACACACACATACACACACACACACACACACACACACACACACATACATGCTCACACACACCATCTTGCACATTTATTCTCTATTCTCAGATGATTTGTTGCAAGAGATGCATCCCTCATTCCTTTTCAAAAGACAAGAACCCTTTATTTGTGACATTGTGTTTTAATAGTTATTCATGTTATTCATGTTTCACAGTAAATTTACATTATGCTGTGTGTGTGTGTGTGTGTGTGTGTGTGTGTTGATGAGTTTGTCAGATGACACATGCACTAAATGGGCTTAGTTTAGGAGCCAGTAAATCAAAGGGTTTGAGCTTAGATCCAACAATTGAAGTGTGTGGAATAAAAACCTTTCTTGATCAGGAGTAAGAGCCAGTTGCTAGGTCACTTTAACAGCCTTTCATGTTGCAAAACACACTATACATCAAAGTACTTTTTATCCGAATGCTCGATAATGTGCGAGTGTGTGTGTGTGTGTGTCTGTATGTGTGTGTGTGTACATATATGTGTGTGTGTGTATACGTGTGTGTGTATGTATGCGTGTGTATGTGTGTATATATGAATATGTGTGTGTGTGTATGTATGCAGGTGTGTATGTACATATGTGTGTGTGTGTTGTAAAGGTCGTAGACTTTGCTGAAACAGCGCCATCTATAGGTTTGGTGGACATGTGTTGAAAGTTCAGGAAGCTGCAGTTAAGGTGGTGAGAAGAGTCCCACAGGTCAGGCGGGTCAGAGAGGAGGCCATAACCGCTGATTCAGCATCTTGTGTGCGGAAATGACGAGGGTGAGAGTCCCCAACTTCATTTCAGTTATAGAAATATTTAATGTGTGTTTGATATTAGTTTCTTGCGAATTCTAAGATTTATGTCATGTGTAAGTTAAGCAAACAATGCATCACATCGTAACATGATGCACGTAACATGATGCACGTAACGTGACACAACGTAATGGTTAAGGTCAATGCTGTGTATTTCAGTAAGGTTCTGGTCGTAGTGCGTTTGGCACGGTGCATTAGTCACTGTTAGGGTAACTGTGGTGTATTTGCATCTAAATGTGCAGCGTGGAGTCATGAGGCAGGAATGCTGAATGACTCTGTTCCATTAGGGCACAAGATGGCGGCCATGCAGTGCAGTCTGTCTCATAGCCACCAGGGCTACATGTGAGTAGAGAATGATCAGCAAGGTAACTCATGTAGGGTAATGCTGGCCACTGCCAGTATGAGACCCAGTGCATGTAGCCATTTGCATTGGGCCATGGTATTACTTTGCATTGCTAATTGCTACTTATGTCTGTTGTTACAGTACACACACATCCATTTAAGTACAAACTAGAGTTGACTGTTTAGGTACTGTGACTGTGACTCCCCTGTGCATTGCTGTGTATTACAGAGTAAAATACAGTGAAGTAACTACAGACTGACTCCTGTTATATATGTTACTGACTCCTGTTATATATGTTACTGCAGACTGACTCCTGTTATATATGTTACTGCAGACTGACTCCTGTTATATACATTACTGCAGACTGACTCCAGTTATATATGTTACTGCAGACTGACTCCTGTTATATATGTTACTGCAGACTGACTCCTGTTATATATGTTACTGCAGACTGACTCCTGTTATATACGTTACTGACTCCTGTTATATAAGCTACTGCAGGCTGACGGCTGTTATATACGTTACTGCAGACTGACACTTGTTATGTACGTTACTGCGGACTGACTCCTGTTATATACACTACTGACTCCTGTTATATACGTTACTGCAAACTGACTCCTGTTATATATGTTACTGCAGACTGACTAAATACTGTGACTGTGACTCCCCTGTGCATTGCTGTGTATTTTCAGAGGAAAATACAGTGAAGTAACTACAGACTGACTCCTGTTATATATGTTACTGCAGACTGACTCCTGTTATATACGTTGCTGCAAACTGACTCCTGTTATATACGCTACTGACTCCTGTTATATACGTTACTACAGACTGACTCCTGTTATATAAGTTACTGCAGACTGACTCCTGTTATATTAGATTAGATTCAACTTTATTGTCATTACACATGTATAAATACAGGTAACGAAATGCTACTGACTCCTGTTATATATGTTACTGCAGACTGACTCCTGTTATATACGTTACTGCAGACTGACTCCTGTTATATATGTTACTGCAGACTGACTCCTGTTATATACTTTATTGCAGATTGACTCCTGTTATATATGTTACTGCAGACTGACTCCTGTTATATATGTTACTGCAGACTGACTCCTGTTATATACGTTGCTGCAAACTGACTCCTGTTATATACGCTACTGACTCCTGTTATATACGTTACTACAGACTGACTCCTGTTATATAAGTTACTGCAGACTGACTCCTGTTATATTAGATTAGATTAGATTCAACTTTATTGTCATTACACATGTATAAATACAGGTAACGAAATGCTACTGACTCCTGTTATATATGTTACTGCAGACTGACTCCTGTTATATACGTTACTGCAGACTGACTCCTGTTATATATGTTACTGCAGACTGACTCCTGTTATATACTTTATTGCAGATTGACTCCTGTTATATATGTTACTGCAGACTGACTCCTGTTATATATGTTACTGCAGACTGACTCCTGTTATATACGCTACTGACTCCTGTTATATACATTACTGCGGACTCACTCTTGTTATATGTGCTACTGACTCCTGTTATATATGTTACTGCAGACTGACTCCTGTTATAAATGTTACTGCAGACTGACTGCTGTTATATACGTTACTGACTCCTCTTATATACATTACTGCGGACTGACTCTTGTTATATGCGCTACTGACTTTTGTTATATACGTTACTGCAGACTGACTCTTGTTATATACGCTACTGACTCCTGTTATATATGGTACTACAGACTGACTCCTGTTATATACGTTACTGCAGACTGACTCCTGTTATATATGTTACTGCAGACTGACTCCTGTTATATACGTTACTGCAGACTGACTCTTGTTATATATGTTACTGCAGACTGACTCCTGTTATATACGTTACTGACTCCTGTTATATACATTACTGCAGACTGACTCCTGTTATATATGTTACTGCAGACTGACTCCTGTTATATACGTTACTGCAGACTGACTCTTGTTATATATGTTACTCCAGACTGACTCCTGTTATATATGTTCCTGCAGACTGACTGCTGTTATATACACTACTGACTCTTCTTATATATGGTATTACAGACTGACTCCTGTTATATATGTTACTGCAGACTGAATCCTGTTATATACGTTACTGCAGACTGACTCCTGTTATATGCGCTACTGACTCCTGTTATATACGTTACTGCAGACTGACTCCTGTTATATACGCTACTGACTCCTGTTATATACATTACTGCGGACTGACTCTTGTTATATGTGCTACTGACTCCTGTTATATATGTTACTGCAGACTGACTCCTGTTATAAATGTTACTGCAGACTGACTGCTGTTATATACGTTACTGACTCCTCTTATATACATTACTGCGGACTGACTCTTGTTATATGCGCTACTGACTTTTGTTATATACGTTACTGCAGACTGACTCTTGTTATATACGCTACTGACTCCTGTTATATATGGTACTACAGACTGACTCCTGTTATATACGTTACTGCAGACTGACTCCTGTTATATACGTTACTGCAGACTGACTCTTGTTATATATGTTACTGCAGACTGACTCCTGTTATATACGTTACTGACTCCTCTTATATACATTACTGCGGACTGACTCTTGTTATATGCGCTACTGACTTTTGTTATATACGTTACTGCAGACTGACTCTTGTTATATACGCTACTGACTCCTGTTATATCTGGTACTACAGACTGACTCCTGTTATATACGTTACTGCAGACTGACTCCTGTTATATACGTTACTGCAGACTGACTCTTGTTATATATGTTACTGCAGACTG
>PYXC01001677.1:30000-37500 GCA_015244755.2 Tenualosa ilisha
ATTGTCCTACTCATACTTACATTTATGTCCTACTCATACTTACATTTATGTCCTACTCATACTTCCATTGTCCTACTCATATTACATTTATGTCCTACTCATACTTACATTTATGTCCTACTCATATTACATTTATGCTTTTAGCAGACAAAAAGAGGATTGCCATTAACACAATTAAAAACCTCACTAAGATTGCAACTTGCTAAAAGAAAATGAAAAAGTGCAGGAGTGTGATAAAAGTGCAGTAGAGTGTGTGTGTGTGTGTGTGTGTGTGTGTGTGTGTGTGTGTGTGTGTGGAGGAGGGGGTGCATTACAAGTGCATTCCAGTTCGTCAGAAGTATTAAGCCAGATACTCTGGGAAGGGCTGGGTGTTCAAGAATTTCTTGAAGGTGGAGAGGGTATGTGTTGCTCTGGTAGCACTTGGAAGGTCATTCAGAACCCAATACTCTGGATTGACCTGTGCGAGGAGTCGGCAGTGCTAGACGACGTTCCTTTGAGGAGCGGAGTGAACGGGGGTAACATAGGTCTTTGAGAGGGTGGTAAGGTAGCCGTGAGCAGATCCATCTTACCCTGCGTTTCTCAAAAAAAAAACGAAACGAAAAAAGGATCGGCTTAGACTAGACAGACCCTTTCCTCGAAGAACGCGTGTCAAAGACACTAAGAAATGTGTGTGTGTGTGTGTTTATGATGGTGATAGAGTGAGAGAAAGACTGAAAACGTATATCATACCTCAAATATTTGTGCATGTGGTCCAGGTGCGACCCTGGCATTGAATTAGGAGAAATTCTCGAGTGTTTTCTTTTCAGGAGCGCATGAAACAGTTTTAATGCACACAGCGACGCGCGAGCCGAGTGCAGTTCTCGCGCATGTGCGCACACTGGCGAGCGGAGTTTAGTCCGCGCGCATACGCCAAGTTACGTTTGTGGATGTGACGCCACGGTTGGTTTAAGCCTAGTCTTTCTCACGGTTGTTCGGCTGAGATCCTTTGAAACTGGCAAATGCCGGTTTAGATAGGCAATGCTGATATGCGTGAACAAACAAACTGTAAAAAGAGCTTCAAGTTGAATTAAATAAAGCATGAAGTTGCACCCAGCTGACAGGAATGTGCCCAGACGTTTCCCTCCTCCAAAGAATGGCTGCAATGTTGGCTTCCTAATTGTGACCACACGTATTCAAACTGTAGGCCGTAGACAAAAGTAGACCTCTGCAAAATACAAGCAAAAATACCTTTTCGTTATGACAAAACATCCACATCAACATATACCCTCTTTAGCTGTGTTTCATTGTGACATGCCAGGCAGGGCGGCGTCTGTTTAACACTGACAGACACAGGGCGAGGCCTGTGTCTCCGGTGGACATGAAAGAACGCAGGCCACACAAAAAGAAGGGACTGAATTTGACCAGCCCCGTGCGCGGCAGCCCGAAACACAGCGTGTGGAAGGAGTCGCGCCCATGGCCCGTTTAGGTGACATTTCGCAGCCCCCAAAGCCATTTCCTCTGCCAGTCAAAGCCAAACGCTCCTAATTGGCCTAGACATCGATGGCAGTTTGGGAAAATGTTTGTGATATTCCATGTGCTCCTTTCCCTCTTTATCTGTCCACTCAGTCGGGACAGTGTTTACCATCCCGAGGAGAAAATTGGTTTACTCCAAGTGCAATTTGGATATGACACCGAAGTAGTTCCCTTGAACCATTGCGCCCCATTGGAAATGCTTTGTAGCCTAATGGCCATTCATTACGAGTGTCAAGATAAGTTTACCTTGTCATTACATTAGATTGTACACAGAAACAAACATTTCACAAAGGCCGGCATATCTGCCGACTGACCAAAATGATATCACATTTCAGCAGTTGAGCTGCTGATAGCAATCTCTCAGCTGCGACTACACTAAGCGGCTAATTTCGCAGATACAAATCTTGGGAATTTTCTCTCATGTAAACGAAAGCGAGCAGATTTTAGTGTGGTGTGTAGCAGAACCAGAATGGGGTCCCCGCAGCACAAAGCAGGAATTTCTTTCCCCTTCCCGTGATGCACCAACCTAGCTGAAAGCGGCTCTAAGGAGAGTGCACACGAGATGAAGCGACGCTGGGGAAACAAATATTCTATCTGAAGACAAAGACGACGGGTTTCGGCTACTGATGGAGTTGTGTGCTTCTACTGTGCCCAGTATGTGTGTGTGTGTGTGTGTGTGTCTGAGCGCGCGCGCGCGCGCCTGTGAGTGTGTTGACAAGTGGGAAAAAATGTCAGGGAAGGCGAGCATGTGGCGTTCAGATGTTGGTGACAGGTAGCCCGTGAATGCGGCGACAAAAGCCTTTTTAAAAAATCACAAAATGGTGAATGATGTGTCAATAGCGTGCCTGTCACGCCCCTTTCAATTTGCGTGAACGCACAATTTCAGGCGCAGGGTATTTCAGATGACATTAAATCAACTACCGAAGCACCACATCTGTTGGCCATTAGGGTGCGCGGCCCGCGGGGCTTCGGTGTGCTCGCTGTTCTCCGGGAGAGCCGTAGAGCGCGAGAATTTGGCAAGTTTGGCATTTAATCATTTAATAACGCCGTCCTAACGCAGAGACGCAATGCATGAACGCATTAGAAGACCCGAGCCCCATCCGATCGAATTGGTGCGTAATCGGCAGTCAGTAGCGCGCACAATTTCACAGAGTCCCCGACATACTTTGTATACTTTACATAACTCATGCTTAAGCCTTGTTAGATTTGACTCCCGTGACAAAACCATCTGGTTTTCAATTTTATCCGCTGCATATAAAATATTGATTAGGAACAGTCGAGACGAGAGCCCCTTAAAATATGAATGGCGCAGTTTTGCCATATAGGGGAAAGAATTTGCAGAGTTTGGCCAGCGTATCTGGAAGGTGAGAGAGGAGGAGAGGAGAGCGGACGCGGCTGTTTCGCCCGCAGCCAAAGGAAATTCTTCCTGTTTTTTCTCCTCTCTGTTTAACTTCGAATGACTTGCCTCCGGCCCGCTGAGCACTAGCCCAGAATGGGGGGGGCTCACACGGTTTCGTCAGTCAGATCAAAGGTGAGCTTACGCAGGCCATTGGACCCTCTGCACACAAACAGGCGGCTGTGCGTTGGCATCGGCTCCCTCCGCTCATTAGGGATGGGATTTCACCGTTTGCAAACACTCTTGACACCGCTTGATAAGCATGTAAACCGGCAGACTGAGGGTTGTGTTCCACCGCGCCCATTCAAAGCATGTCTAATCGACAAATAATGCAACAGGACACAGAACAATTACTACAAGGAGTAGCTCTGTTAAGTTATTTCTTCTGCGAGGTTCTGCATTGAAAGCAGAATGCTTCATTTACTTTAGTAATCCAGGCGAGTCGGGAAGTCAAAGGTTAGGCCGCTCATGTGCTCGAAGCCCGCGCTGGATAGCGGCGCGTTGATTGCTTTATGGGCGCGTGTTGGCTTCACTCCTCTTTCTCCTCAGCGCGCGGGCAAAGCCACGGGCCTTGTGACGGGACTTAAGGCTTTTTCTGCCGAGCTTTCAATCTTCACCTTTCACACCGCTTGCGTGGCATTCGATGCCGATTTGCGGCAGACATCTCACGGGACCTGTCTAAAGCAGTTAAAGCGCGCGCGCACACACACACACTTTGAAGCAAGCACACACAGACACATGGACAAACCAAAACGCAGGATGGGGGGTAGAAAAGAATGAAACTCTAACCAAAGCTACCCATAATGCGCACAGATGTCTCCATAAACCACCTGGGACTCCGGGGTTGTTTTCACAGAAAAGAGCATTTGTAAGAGCCATGAGATCATGCTATTGATACCATCATTTCCCCAATTTTGTGAAGGGAAAAACGTCAAGATCTCTCTCGTGAGCACTTCAGTCTTCCACTGCTCCGCGAGGTGCACAGCAACATCTGGTTGAGGATCGAGCTTATTTTGAATACAGAGATGCATTGACGGTCCGGGAAAAATGCACACACACACACACACACAAAGAGACAATTAAACAATTCCAAAAGTCCACCAATTTTTCTTTGCTTATAATAAGACAAGACACAGAGCCACTTTCTCACCAACCACACAATCATACAACTTCGTGCTATGGGCTAAATTCGTCATAAATTTGGTAATATTACAATACAATATTACAATAGGCCTATGGAATTGTGAAATTGTAGGTGTGACTCACAAAACATATTTCAATCTCTGTGTGTGTGTCTGCGTGTGTGTGTGTTTGGGGAAAAAAATCTTTGTCGGCAAAAACTTTTATCCTCAGTAAAACCAACTCTCCTCGACTCTATCCCTTTTTCAAGTTGTGCCTATTTTGTATGAATGTTCATTTGACATGGATTCACATGGAGAGAGAGAGAGAGAGAGAGAGAGAGAGAGAGAGAGAGAGACTTATTCGTTATTAGTCTTGTTTCACTTGTAGTTTTAGGGGATATCTGACTGGATAAAATAGTATAAAACATTCATGTGATTGGCCTCGCTCGTCCCTTCCCAACCCCAGCTGCCAACCCGCAGCGGTCTGTCTCTTCTCCTCTCTTCATTCTGGAGCTCAATAATGCCCTAACTAAAGTGTTTGTGCTGCAGATGTATAGGCTACAGGCCAAATTATCTCGTTTTTTCTATAAAAGGAAATTAATCATATAAATTATAGGCTACTGAAAAATGAATCATAATATAAGCAAATGTGGAATACCAATTACAATACGAAACAACATGTAAGTTAAAGTAAACTAATTTTGTACACTTAGCAAAATCTCTAGGCTATTAAAGCTCCCATCTGGACGATCCATCACTAAAATGTGTGAACTTTAAACTTTTTAAAACCCATATTTTGCGGGAAAAAACATGTGGTCTATTTGCCTACAAAACAAGTCCGACAAGAACTCAAAAATATTGCATTCTGTAATCATAAATATTATACTAAAAATAATGAATACGTGAATTATAAATTAGGACCATGCTAAACCACATAAAATCCCTGTGCAGTGATTAGCATACACTGAAGATTTAGAGGACAAGCCGAAAGTCATATGTTGTTTGATTATTGTTTTGATAGCGAAGTGGCATTTTGGTCCATTTTCGTTAAAGTTCTAGTGGAACAAAACGAAATCAGAATTCGCACCGCAAAGACGCCCTCCATTCCTGTGCCTCCCCCTGGAGATCGCGTGCACAGAGCTCTAATCACCGTCCGTTCGAGGGGTCACGGATTAACGGGTCATGACTGCCATAATCACTGCTGACGTTTCATAGCCATATTTAAATACGGTCATATGAACAGCTTTCTTTACACCTCGATGCTTTCAGAAACATGTCAATCAACTGTGTTATCACACTACACATTTATTGTTTATTATTTGACTATTTGATATTTGAGGTTATAAATGACAAAAAGGCAACAGAAAAAAAAGAAAACGAGTGTGAGTGTGTGTGTGTGTGTGTGTGAGTGTGTGTGTGTGTGTGTGTGTGTGTTTATGTATATTTTACAACACTGACAGGTGTCATGCTGCTGATGCCCACCCTAGCTTATACCCTCCTGTCCCCTTACAAAAATTAACGACCTCAAGTCGCCCTCTTAGTTCCCATTCATACGAAATGCATTTTTTTGGATTCAGTCGGCCTTCCTTTACTGCATGTTTTTGTCTAATGAAAGAAGTTCTTTTCTAAGGGCGGATCCTATCGTAGATGGGTTTATGCAGCGAATAATACAATGGAAGCCAAGATACGATTTTTAAGTAGCGGTCTTTCTTCAAGGAAATGCGATCTAAATCGCGCCTCTGAACAAATCGGACGGGCATTTCTATTTAGCCCAGTGCCCGTGAAAAAGTCTCCTGGCTAACTGATGGGCTGAGGGTGCAGAAGGAGGACGTCCCTCTGCAGGAGCACCTCTTAGAAAACATTTTTCTCCTTGGCCAACCGCCCTCATTCAATTAGGCTACCCGAAAGTGGGCGGGAAGTCACTTTTCATTTCAGCAGAAAATGTCCTGCCATAAGTACTTTCTTTATCATCCAAGAAGCTAACCGTAAAACTTCAAAGTTTTGATTAAGTCCCCCTTCCCAAGCAGTGTTTTTTTCCAAACAGATGTTTCGCAACAAATGCGATCTGCACATGGTTTGGCAAATAACTCCCTGGAGCCAATTCTATCCGCCGACATAAATAACTACCATAAAATCACAGGTCTTCTAATTACGGTTGTAAACTCTAACTAGATGATCTTAACTGCAGATGTCATCAGATCATCTGCATCTCCCCGTGTTCTTCACCCGGGACGAGGAAATAGGTTTCCCGAGTGCTCATGAAGTGGTGTCTGCAAAAAGGATGTAGGCCCATGTCGAGAAAATACAGGAACAGAAGAGACGAGAAACTAGTGGAAGTGTTTAAAAGCACCCAGTGCGGTCCCTCCCTACAATAGATTTTACAGACTGCACATTTAACTCCAGACAAGTTACGCAAGTCTTGCTGCTGAGCACGGAAAGCGACTGTATTAATGTATGGCTTTCTGTGCAGCTCGTTTTAGCGACCCATATCAATCAGTCTGCGTGTTTTATTATTGCGTTGCGATCAGATTCAATTCATAAGTATTCTCATTATTAAGAATAAATAGGACATAGACTACTGTACATTAGGGCATTAATGTGATCTTAGAAACAGGGGCCTGCTGTATTTAACTCGCACGTAAAACCAACGTTTTTATACCCTTTTAAATATGATACTCACAGGTTTAGATAAGCGGAGCACCGGGGCTTCAAAAATAGCACATAACCTGCAAAAAGTTTTTTTTTTTTGAGGGGGGGCAAAAGTGCATTACTGGCAATGAACTGGTCCCCCAAATGGTGACCCTGACAAGCAGAGAAATAACCTTCAAACCTCGGTCGAGGCAGGTCCCCCTTTAACGATATTTCACACAATGGAGCTCTAATAATATTTTCCTTGCCGATTTCCAGGCGCTTGCCCTGGTGCGCCCACGGACACGCTCGTCCCGCCGCGGAGTTTTGAGTGATGATTCGTTTATTTTTCATTGGGATGATTTCAACATCAGCTTCGTGGTGTTGTTGCAAGACTTGCGGCTGATAAAAAAGAGAAGTACTTCAGCATACAAAACATAAGAAAAGAATTTCAAATATTAGTCCGTTGTGTTGTTATAGCAAACACCAAAATTGACTGCGATACAATGATAAACGATGCATTTACACCAATTGTTTCCGCCTGTTAAAATCAAACACAGCCTTTAGAAGATTAGTGTTCCCATATCCATGTGAAATCTATTATTAGACACTCATAAATTTCAAATTAATTTGGGTAAAAACAATGTGCTACCAAAGGTACAGCATGGTTTCAAAGACACACGTACTTTAAAGCCTTTAAGGAACAACTTCAACTTAAATAAAAACGCCACAAATGTTTGAAATTTCTAGGGATATATTGTATCTTTTCACATAGTAAGTGTTCCCATCTCTTCCCTATTCAGCAAGGGGTGTTTCAGTGTCCTTCAGAACCCCAGAAAGTCC
>PYXC01001677.1:42500-52500 GCA_015244755.2 Tenualosa ilisha
TAACATGACACTAACTAAGAGTGCATACTGCTATCATGAAACTAACTAAGAGTGCATACTACTAAGAGTGCATACTGCTATCATGAAACTAACTAAGAGTGCATACTGCTATCATGAAACTAACTAAGAATGCATACTGCTATCATGAAACTAACTAAGAATGCATACTGCTATCATGAAACTAACTAAGAATGCATACTGCTATCATGAAACTAACTAAGAATGCATACTGCTATCATGAAACTAACTAAGAGTGCATACTGCTAACATGACACTAACTAAGAGTGCATACTGCTATCATGAAACTAACTAAGAGTGCATACTACTAAGAGTGCATACTGCTATCATGAAACTAACTAAGAGTGCATACTGCTATCATGAAACTAACTAAGAGTGCATACTACTAAGAGTGCATACTGCTATCATGAAACTAACTAAGAGTGCATACTGCTATCATGACACTAACTAAGAGTGCATACTGCTATCATGAAACTAACTAAGAATGCATACTGCTATCATGAAACTAACTAAGAATGCATACTGCTATCATGAAACTAACTAAGAGTGCATACTACTAAGAGTGCATACTGCTATCATGAAACTAACTAAGAGTGCATACTGCTATCATGACACTAACTAAGAGTGCATACTGCTATCATGAAACTAACTAAGAATGCATACTGCTATCATGAAACTAACTAAGAGTGCATACTACTAAGAGTGCATACTGCTATCATGAAACTAACTAAGAGTGCATACTGCTATCATGACACTAACTAAGAGTGCATACTGCTATCATGAAACTAACTAAGAATGCATACTGCTATCATGAAACTAACTAAGAGTGCATACTACTAAGAGTGCATACTGCTATCATGACACTAACTAAGAGTGCATACTGCTATCATGAAACTAACTAAGAATGCATACTGCTATCATGACACTAACTAAGAGTGCATACTACTAAGAGTGCATACTGCTATCATGACACTAACTAAGAGTGCATACTGCTCTCATGACACTAACTAAGAGTGCATACAGGTGCTGTTCAGGGGGATGGATGTGCAGGTGCTGTTCAGGGGGATGGATGTGCAGGTGCTGTTCAGGGGGATGGATGTGCAGGTGCTGTTCAGGGGGATGGATGTGCAGCTGTGTGCATGATTTGCTGGTAGGGAAACGACAGACCAAAAATGGATCAGAGGATTTTTACCACAGAGCTCTGCTAGTATCTAGTGGCTGAGGTGATTTTTTAACAGGAGAGTGGGTTTCCTAGCCTGACCAAGCAACTGCCACAAAACCGAGGTATACTCTCCATCTCTCTCTCTCTCACACACACACATACACACACACACACACACACACACACACAAACAAGGACCTTTAAGGCCCACTGCAAGAATAAGCAACCAGCCCAAAACCAGTGGTGATGGTGAAAGGTTGAAGTTTTCTGGTTAGAACTGGGAAGGGGAAAGAGCCATTTTGCTTGTATTGTTTCTGCTCCAAATTCAATACTGGGAGTCAAAGTGTAATGTGTGTTTAACGATATGTTCTCCAAATGTTTTCCAGTGTTTAACACACAATTGTATTGAGTGTGTCTGCGAGTGTGTGTGTGTGTGTGTGTGTGTGTGTGTGTGGTCTTGAGTGTGTCTGGGAGTGTGTGTGTGGTCTTTCTTTCTCTCTCTCATCTTTAGAAGACGCTTCCTAACGCAGCTTTCCTTCCCTGGTTTGATGTGGGACTGATAAGAGTCTTATTGTGGAGATCAGTGTTACTGTTTACTGCTCCACCACGCAGAGGAAAGTGCTGGAGAAACTGGTTTATGTTACGCTTGGAGAACTGCCCCCCCTTCTGCTGAGGGCTCTTCCCCCCAAAACTGTCTCTCTCTCCCTCTCTCCCACATACACACACAGGCACATGTGCTCACATACACACACACGCACACACACACATCAAAAGCAGAGGACAGGGCTCTTAAGTGGAGAACATTAGCAGACCTGGATCATGAAATGAGAAAAAGCCAAAAATAGGAAGTGCACAGGTGCTTTAAACACAGGTGATTCAAACTGATGTGATCCTCTCTGCCCTCTCCGCTCCCTAAAGCATGGCAACCTCAACACGTCTTTGCCTCTCATCAGTGGGAACTGAGCTCCGTTCACCTCTGCATGGATTAGTCATGGAAAAAGCCTTCTGTTTCTCCTCTGCGTCTATCAGTGACTGATTCTGGCCTGTTTGTTCCCGCTCTCTCTCCTTGCATGTCCTCTCGTGGATTCAACATGCCGCCAGCTGCATCTTGCCTAGCAAGTCTTTGTGGTGAAACTACATTTCTTGATAAAGTAGAAGTCTATCTGCCTGCTGCTCAGTTGGATTCAGTTGTTGTGGTGTCACCACCAACAATATCAGTACTGGAACCACAGTCAGAAACAGAAATAAGAGAACGGCCAAGATGACAGAACATGACATATTTATGTTTATATTTATATTTATGACATATCTATGGATTGGAAACTAAAGCAACCTAAAATACTCCATGTTTTATCTGTGCAATGACCTGAAGCCTCATCTGCATTGTTACCTTGGCTTTGTTGAAGTAGGAGGGGTTACGCATGGCCAGAGAGCTGTCTGCATTGTTACCTTGGCTTTGTTGAAGTAGGAGGGGTTACGCATGGCCAGAGAGCTGTCTGCATTGTTACCTTGGCTTTGTTGAAGTAGGAGGGGTTACGCATGGCCAGAGAGCTGTCTGCATTGTTACCTTGGCTTTGTTGAAGTAGGAGGGGTTACGCATGGCCAGAGAGCTGTATGCATTGCCATTTAGCCAAAACTAACCATATCAATCCCCAGCCAAAATATAAAGTTTTAATTGGGCTTGTAATATTGCATTAAGTTGAATATATTCTATATTAACCTCAGGGAAACATCCATCCTATGTCCCCTATATTGGAACAAATGAGTTACTAATCACTATCAGAGCAGAGAGCAATGAGTTACTAATCACTATTAGAGCAGAGAGCAATGAGTTACTAATCACTATTAGACAGAGTAGAGAGCAATGAGTTACTAATCACTATCAGAGTAGAGAGCAATGAGTTACTAATCACTACTAGAGCAGAGAGCAATGAGTTACTAATCACTATTAGACAGAGTAGAGAGCAATGAGTTACTAATCACTATTAGGCAGAGTAGAGAGCAATGAGTTACTAATCACTATTAGACAGAGTAGAGAGCAATGAGTTACTAATCACTATTAGAGCAGAGAGCAATGAGTTACTAATCACTATTAGACAGAGTAGAGAGCAATGAGTTACTAATCACTATTAGGCAGAGTAGAGAGCAATGAGTTACTAATCACTATTAGACAGAGTAGAGAGCAATGAGTTACTAATCACTATTAGAGCAGAGAGCAATGAGTTACTAATCACTATTAGACAGAGTAGAGAGCAATGAGTTACTAATCACTATTAGAGCAGAGAGCAATGAGTTACTAATCACTATTAGACAGAGTAGAGAGCAATGAGCTACTAATCACTATTAGGCAGAGTAGAGAGCAATGAGTTCCTAATCACTATAAGAGCAGAGAGCAATGAGTTACTAATCACTATTAGGCAGAGTAGAGAGCAATGAGTTACTAATCACTATTAGGGCAGAGTAGAGAGCAATGAGTTACTAATCACTATTAGGCAGAGTAGAGAGCAATGAGTTACTAATCACTATCAGAGTAGAGAGCAATGAGTTACTAATCACTATTAGACAGAGTAGAGGAGCAATGAGTTACTAATCACTATTAGAGCAGAGAGCAATGAGTTACTAATCACTATTAGACAGAGTAGAGAGCAATGAGTTACTAATCACTATTAGAGCAGAGAGCAATGAGTTACTAATCACTATTAGACAGAGTAGAGAGCAATGAGTTACTAATCACTATTAGAGTAGAGAGCAATGAGTTACTAATCACTATTAGAGCAGAGAGCAATGAGTTACTAATCACTATTAGACAGAGTAGAGAGCAATGAGCTACTAATCACTATTAGGCAGAGTAGAGAGCAATGAGTTACTAATCACTATTAGAGCAGAGAGCAATGAGTTACTAATCACTATTAGGCAGAGTAGAGAGCAATGAGTTACTAATCACTATCAGAGTAGAGAGCAATGAGTTACTAATCACTATTAGAGCAGAGAGCAATGAGTTACTAATCACTATTAGACAGAGTAGAGAGCAATGAGCTACTAATCACTATTAGGCAGAGTAGAGAGCAATGAGTTCCTAATCACTATCAGAGCAGAGAGCAATGAGTTACTAATCACTGTTAGGAAGAGTAGAGAGCAATGAGTTACTAATCACTATTAGGCAGAGTAGAGAGCAATGAGTTACTAATCACTATCAGAGTAGAGAGCAATGAGTTACTAATCACTATCAGAGCAGAGAGCAATGAGTTACTAATCACTATTAGACAGAGTAGAGAACAATGAGTTACTAATCACTATTAGAGTAGAGAGCAATGAGTTTACTAATCACTATCAGAGCAGAGAGCAATGAGTTACTAATCACTATTAGACAGAGTAGAGAGCAATGAGTTACTAATCACTATCAGAGCAGAGAGCAATGAGTTACTAATCACTATTAGACAGAGTAGAGAGCAATGAGTTACTAATCACTATTAGAGTAGAGAGCAATGAGTTACTAATCACTATCAGAGCAGAGAGCAATGAGTTACTAATCACTATTAGACAGAGTAGAGAGCAATGAGTTACTAATCACTATTAGACAGAGTAGAGAGCAATGAGTTACTAATCACTATTAGACAGAGTAGAGAGCAATGAGTTACTAATCACTATTAGACAGAGCAGAGAGCAATGAGTTACTAATCACTATCAGAGTAGAGAGCAATGAGTTACTAATCACTATTAGAGCAGAGAGCAATGAGTTACTAATCACTATTAGACAGAGTAGAGAGCAATGAGCTACTAATCACTATTAGGCAGAGTAGAGAGCAATGAGTTACTAATCACTATTAGAGCAGAGAGCAATGAGTTACTAATCACTATTAGGCAGAGTAGAGAGCAATGAGTTACTAATCACTATTATGCAGAGTAGAGAGCAATGAGTTACTAATCACTATCAGAGTAGAGAGCAATGAGTTACTAATCACTATTAGAGCAGAGAGCAATGAGTTACTAATCACTATTAGACAGAGTAGAGAGCAATGAGCTACTAATCACTATTAGGCAGAGTAGAGAGCAATGAGTTCCTAATCACTATCAGAGCAGAGAGCAATGAGTTACTAATCACTATTAGGCAGAGTAGAGAGCAATGAGTTACTAATCACTATTAGCAGAGTAGAGAGCAATGAGTTACTAATCACTATCAGAGTAGAGAGCAATGAGGTTACTAATCACTATCAGAGCAGAGAGCAATGAGTTACTAATCACTATTAGACAGAGTAGAGAACAATGAGTTACTAATCACTATTAGAGTAGAGAGCAATGAGTTACTAATCACTATCAGAGCAGAGAGCAATGAGTGACTAATCACTATTAGACAGAGTAGAGAGCAATGAGTTACTAATCACTATTAGACAGAGTAGAGAGCAATGAGTTACTAATCACTATCAGAGCAGAGAGCAATGAGTTACTAATCACTATTAGGCAGAGAGCAATGAGTTACTAATCACTATTAGAGCAGAGAGCAATGAGTTACTAATCACTATCAGAGTAGAGAGCAATGAGTTACTAATCACTATTAGAGCAGAGAGCAATGAGTTACTAATCACTATTAGACAGAGTAGAGAGCAATGAGCTACTAATCACTATTAGGCAGAGTAGAGAGCAATGAGTTACTAATCACTATTAGAGCAGAGAGCAATGAGTTACTAATCACTATTAGGCAGAGTAGAGAGCAATGAGTTACTAATCACTATCAGAGTAGAGAGCAATGAGTTACTAATCACTATTAGAGCAGAGAGGCAATGAGATTACTAATCACTATTAGACAGAGTAGAGAGCAATGAGCTACTAATCACTATTAGCAGAGTAGAGAGCAATGAGTTCCTAATCACTATCAGAGCAGAGAGCAATGAGTTACTAATCACTGTTAGGAAGAGTAGAGAGCAATGAGTTACTAATCACTATTAGGCAGAGTAGAGAGCAATGAGTTACTAATCACTATCAGAGTAGAGAGCAATGAGTTACTAAATCACTATCAGACAGAGGCTCATTTAGTAGAGACAATGAGTTACTAATCACTATTAGAGTAGAGAGCAATGAGTTACTAATCACTATCAGAGCAGAGAGCAATGAGTTACTAATCACTATAGACAAGTAGAGAGCAATGAGTTACTAATCACTATTAGACAGAGTAGAGAGCAATGAGTTACTAATCACTATCAGAGCAGAGAGCAATGAGTTACTAATCACTATCAGAGCAGAGAGCAATGAGTTACTAATCACTATTAACAGAGTAGAGAGCAATGAGTTACTAATCACTATTAGACAGAGTAGAGAGCAATGAGTTACTAATCACTATCAGAGTAGAGAGCAATGAGTTACTAATCACTATTAGACAGAGTAGAGAGCAATGAGTTACTAATCACTATCAGAGCAGAGAGCAATGAGTTACTAATCACTATTAGGCAGAGAGCAATGAGTTACTAATCACTATTAGAGCAGAGAGCAATGAGTTACTAATCACTATTAGACAGAGTAGAGAGCAATGAGTTACTAATCACTATTAGAGCAGAGAGCAATGAGTTACTAATCACTATTAGACAGAGTAGAGAGCAATGAGTTACTAATCACTATTAGACAGAGTAGAGAGCAATGAGTTACTAATCACTATTAGAGCAGAGAGCAATGAGTTACTAATCACTATTAGACAGAGTAGAGAGCAATGAGTTACTAATCACTATTAGAGCAGAGAGCAATGAGTTACTAATCACTATCAGAGCAGAGAGCAATGAGTTCCTAATCACTATTAGACAGAGTAGAGAGCAATGAGTTACTAATCACTATTAGAGTAGAGAGCAATGAGTTACTAATCACTATCAGAGCAGAGAGCAATGAGTTACTAATCACTATTAGACAGAGTAGAGAGCAATGAGTTACTAATCACTATTAGACAGAGTAGAGAGCAATGAGTTACTAATCACTATCAGAGCAGAGAGCAATGAGTTACTAATCACTATCAGAGCAGAGAGCAATGAGTTACTAATCACTATTAGACAGAGTAGAGAGCAATGAGTTACTAATCACTATCAGAGTAGAGAGCAATGAGTTACTAATCACTATTAGACAGAGTAGAGAGCAATGAGTTACTAATCACTATCAGAGCAGAGAGCAATGAGTTACTAATCACTATTAGAGCAGAGAGCAATGAGTTACTAATCACTATTAGACAGAGTAGAGAGCAATGAGTTACTAATCACTATTAGAGCAGAGAGCAATGAGTTACTAATCACTATTAGACAGAGTAGAGAGCAATGAGTTACTAATCACTATTAGAGCAGAGAGCAATGAGTTACTAATCACTATTAGACAGAGTAGAGAGCAATGAGTTACTAATCACTATTAGACAGAGTAGAGAGCAATGAGTTACTAATCACTATTAGAGCAGAGAGCAATGAGTTACTAATCACTATTAGACAGAGTAGAGAGCAATGAGTTACTAATCACTATTAGAGCAGAGAGCAATGAGTTACTAATCACTATCAGAGCAGAGAGCAATGAGTTCCTAATCACTATTAGACAGAGTAGAGAGCAATGAGTTACTAATCACTATTAGAGTAGAGAGCAATGAGTTACTAATCACTATCAGAGCAGAGAGCAATGAGTTACTAATCACTATTAGACAGAGTAGAGAGCAATGAGTTACTAATCACTATTAGACAGAGTAGAGAGCAATGAGTTACTAATCACTATCAGAGCAGAGAGCAATGAGTTACTAATCACTATCAGAGCAGAGAGCAATGAGTTACTAATCACTATTAGACAGAGTAGAGAGCAATGAGTTACTAATCACTATTAGACAGAGTAGAGAGCAATGAGTTACTAATCACTATCAGAGTAGAGAGCAATGAGTTACTAATCACTATTAGACAGAGTAGAGAGCAATGAGTTACTAATCACTATCAGAGCAGAGAGCAATGAGTTACTAATCACTATTAGAGCAGAGAGCAATGAGTTACTAATCACTATTAGACAGAGTAGAGAGCAATGAGTTACTAATCACTATTAGAGCAGAGAGCAATGAGTTACTAATCACTATTAGAGCAGAGAGCAATGAGTTACTAATCACTATTAGACAGAATAGAGAGCAATGAGTTACTAATCACTATTAGACAGAGTAGAGAGCAATGAGTTACTAATCACTATCAGAGCAGAGAGCAATGAGTTACTAATCACTATTAGAGCAGAGAGCAATGAGTTACTAATCACTATTAGAGCAGAGAGCAATGAGTTACTAATCACTATTAGACAGAGTAGAGAGCAATGAGTTACTAATCACTATTAGAGCAGAGAGCAATGAGTTACTAATCACTATTAGAGCAGAGAGCAATGAGTTACTAATCACTATTAGACAGAGTAGAGAGCAATGAGTTACTAATCACTATCAGAGCAGAGAGCAATGAGTTACTAATCACTATCAGAGTAGAGAGCAATGAGTTACTAATCACTATCAGAGCAGAGAGCAATGAGTTACTTATCACTATCAGAGTAGAGAGCAATGAGTTACTAATCACTATTAGAGCAGAGAGCAATGAGTTACTAATCACTATTAGAGCAGAGAGCAAAACTGTTTGCTTGTTTTGATTTCATTTTTCTATGTGAGATTAATGTTGTTTTGACCTTCATCTGCTTCCCTCCTTCTGTGTTTTACCTCTCTGCTTTCTCTATTTCTCAATCTCTCTCTCTATATCTCCCTCTCTCTATCACCTATCACTCACTCTCTCTATTTCTCCCTTTCTCCATCTCTCTGTCATTCTCTCCACATTTCTTTTTCTCTCTCTCCATCTGCGTTCCTCCCTCTCTCCATCCTCTATATTAGTCTCTCCATCTCTCAATTAGTCTGTCTTTGTGTCTTTATCCCTCCATCTCTCTATCCGTCCATCATTATTTGCTTCTCTCTATCCTTCCATTTGCTGTTCTCCGCCCCTCTACTGCAGAGTCTCTTAATTCCTTGATGACCTCTGACCTTTCCATGTCTATACTAACAGACCATCCCACAGGAGAACTCTGCTGTGCTCTTTACTCACTCCCTGTGTGTGTGTGTGTGTGTGTGTGTGTGTGTGGGGGGGGGGGGGGTGTTTGCATTTGTTGTGAGTGATTTAAGTGGTCCGATTGTACAGTGTTCATGGCCTCTGTGAGTGCTTGGACACAGAGGTTGGGAGGAGTTGTGTACTTGTTTTTTCTTCATCTGTGTGTGTGTGTGTGTGTGTGTGTGTGTGTGTGTGTTTCAGGCAGGGGGGTCCTCAGGGAGTCTCCTGGTCTGTATGTTGGATTTGAATAATGCATCAGCAGGTCTTCCATTCTTCCCCAACTGTGTTTGTCTGTTCCCTTCTGTCTTTCGTTCGGACTGTTTCTTATTCTCCCTCTTTCTACCCCCCCGCTCTACTGCAGCCTCCCTATCTCCCCCTCTTTCTCTCTCTCTCTCTCTCTCTCTCTCTCTCTCTGTCCACTCTCTGGTTTACTGAAGCGTGAGGGAGGGGATGTGAGAGCTGCTTTCTCAGTGGGCTCTGCACGCGATCAGACAAGATGCTGAGAGAGAGAGACAAATAGAGAGAGAGAGAGAGAGAGAGAGAGATGGGGCAGGGCATGTGAAAGAATGATATATTTGTAAGGGGAGCAGGACAAATGAAAATATGGGCTTGAGAATGAAGATCAGAGGTGATCAGGTGACTCATCATGAAGCATCATGAGAGAGAGAGAGAGGAAGAGAGAGAGAGAGAGGGAGGAAGAGAAAGAGAGGGAGACAGAGAGAAGGGGTATGAGCGTGTGAAAACTCCCCATGGTCCC
>PYXC01001677.1:62500-72500 GCA_015244755.2 Tenualosa ilisha
TCAGCGTGACTGGTGTCACTTTGATGATATTGATGATATTGATGATATTGGAGTGATATTGATGATATTGGAGTGATATTAATGATATTGATGATATTGGAGTGATATTCGTTAATTATTACATTATTGCATTTGTTTCATACATCCAGTCAATGGTGTAATCACCATCCCATAATGTAATAACTTCTTACATTATTGGTTTAGTTACATTAGAAAAGGAACACTGTATGACATTGTTGGCAGTTATTACGTAATTGGCCATGATTACGTGATCAGCTGCTGCTGATTGTTTTATTTTACATGAGATTGAAGGCATGTGGCACTTTGGGTGAAGACTTACAGTTTCTACCCCTCGCTTGAGCATCACAGGGACATGGTGACAGTTTCTACCCCTCGCCTGAACACCACGGGGACATGGTGACAGTTTCTACCCCTCGCCTGAACACCACGGGGACATGGCGACAGTTTCTACCCCTCGCCTGAACACCACGGGGACATGGTGACAGTTTCTACCCCTCGCTTGAACACCACGGGGACATGGTGACAGTTTCTACCCCTCGCTTGAACACCACGGGGACATGGCGACAGTTTCTACCCCTCGCTTGAACACCACGGGGACATGGTGACAGTTTCTACCCCTCGCCTGAACACCACGGGGACATGGTGACAGTTTCTACCCCTCGCCTGAACACCACGGGGACATGGCGACAGTTTCTACCCCTCGCTTGAACACCACGGGGACATGGTGACAGTTTCTACCCCTCGCCTGAACACCACGGGGACATGGCGACAGTTTCTACCCCTCGCTTGAACACCACGGGGACATGGTGAGACCAAAGTTACACAACTGGAATTGGCTGTTACTTCATCTTGAACAAAGTGTAACCATACCAACAAGAGCACTGCTTTGTGCCCTTTACACTACACACTGTTTCACACACACACTCCTGCACACTACACACTGTTTCACACACACACTGTTTCACACACACACTCCTGCACACTACACACTGTTTCACACACACACTCCTGCAAACTACACACTGTTTCACACACACACTCCTGCACACTACACACTGTTTCACACACACACTCCTGCACACTACACACTGTTTCACACACACACTGTTTCACACACACACTCCTGCACACTACACACTGTTTCACACACACACTCCTGCAAACTACACACTGTTTCACACACACACTCCTGCACACTACACACTGTTTCACACACACACTCCTGCACACTACACACTGTTTCACACACACACTGTTTCACACACACACTCCTGCACACTACACACTGTTTCACACACACACTCCTGCACACTACACACTGTTTCACACACACACTGTTTCACACACACACTCCTGCAAACTACACACTGTTTCACACACACACACTCCTGCACACTACACACTGTTTCACACACACACTCCTGCAAACTACACACTGTTTCACACACACACTCCTGCACACTACACACTGTTTCACACATCGTTCAAAAATGAAATCTCAGAGAACCATTGGGAAAACACATCTATTCAAAATACAAAAAACACGCCTAGAAACACGCCTGGAAAAACGTACTTACTAAAACTGAACACCAGTCAGCTCGTTACAAAAAGCTCAGCTGTTGTAGCATGAGGGCAGGGGGAGCAAGAAGAAGAGGAAGAGGAAGGTAGAAAGAGAGAGAGGAAGATGTGGTGAAGAGGAAGACAGAGAGAGAGAGAGAAAGATGAGGATGTGGTGAAGAGGATGAAAGAGAGAGAGAAACAGAGAGAGAGAGAGAGGAGGACATGGTGAAGAGGAGGACAGAGGGAGAGAGGAGGATGTGGTGAAAAGGAAGACAAAGAGAGAGAGAGAGAGAGAGAGGAGGATGTGGTGAAGAAGAGGACAGAGAGAGAGAGAAAGAAAGGAGGATGTGGTAAAAAGGAAGACAGAGAGAGAGAGAGGAGGACGTGGCGAAGAGGAAGACAAAGAGAGAGAGAGGATGTGGTGAAAAGGAATACAAAGAGAGAGAGAGAGAGGAGGATGTGGTGAAGAAGAGGACAGAGAGAGGGAGAAAGAGAGAGAGAGAGAGGATGTGGTGAAGAGGAAGACAAAGAGAGAGAGAGAGGGAGAGAGAGAGAAAGAGAAAGGAGGACGTGGTGAAGAGGAGGACAAACAGAGAGAGAGAGAGAGGGAGGAGGAGGTGAACAGGCTATGAAGGACCATTATTCCTGATGACACACTTTAAGAGCACTTTTGGTGGGCCTGACTAAGAGGTAGGCAGTAGAGTATTGTTGTTCAATTCAATTCAGTTTTATTCATACAGCGCCTTTTCCAATAGTATTGTCTCATGGCGCTTCACAGAAGGAGCACCCAAGAGCAACAGGGCCAAGGAAAATCTCCTTATGTTTAGTTAGTCTAGGAAGAAACCTTGGGCAGATCCACGACTGCCAGGGGCCATGCAGAAAAATTACAATCAGTAGTAACCATGACATACAAGTTGCCTGTGGTTTTAGCTGAGGATCATAATGGAGTGTCATCCCACCTTCCATTACATGGTGGTCAGTCCATAGGTGAGGTTGTTCTGTTGTATTTCAACAGTACTGTACCTTACTGTACTTTCTTCTGAAGACCTGGATGAAAGCAGCAGTAATGAAAGCCTGCAATGTTTTATAAAGTAGTAAAGTAGTGTGTTGCTGCTGCTGATCTGAGAGTGTATTCAGATGATGCAAGTGGGTCTCACTTTGTCATCAGAGTAACATTTTGACAAAGGATTGTTTTGATAGCAATGTTTCAATTTGACCTAGATGTGATTGTTTATTGCCCAGCGTTGTGTCCTATTTGCTTGTTTTAACACAATGAGTCAAGTTTTGCAAAATGTGTTCAAGCAACAGGCAAAAACTGTAATGGATTTGTGTGTAAACTTTTGAGAAAAAAACACAGAGCTTGAAAATGTGTGTAAGCAGTTGAAAAAAAAGTGAGTTTAGAGCTTTAGAGTAAGTTTGCATGATTGGCATTCTACGTCCATAATGGTGTGATGCAGTCAGACATACTTATGACATGAGGATATGTGAGACAAAAGCTGTTTAGAATACTTACTGAATACAGTGTTTCCCTCTGCATGACCTGTGAGGAATGAATGGATTTGTGTGTAAAGTCACAGAGCTTTAAATATGTAAGCAGTTGAGAAAAACTCTAAACCACATCAGCAGCCCAAAACCTTTTCCACATAAGCTTATTGCACACTGCCCTGCGCACGCTGTGTGTGTGTGTGTGTACGTGTGTGTGTGTGTGTGTGTAAGTCTGAGAGTGTGTGTAAGTGTGTGTGTGTATGTACGTGTGTATTTGTGCAAGTGTGTGTGTGTGTGTGTGTGTGTGTGTGTAAGTGTGTGTATGTGTGTGTGTGTGTGTAAGCGTGAGAGTGTATGTGTGTGTAAGTGTGAGAGCGTGTGTAAGTGTATGTGTGTGTGTGTGTAAGTGTGAGAGTGTGTGTAAGTGTGTGTGTGTAAGTGTGAGAGTGTCTGTAAGTGTGTGTGTGTGTGTGTGTGTGTGAGAGTGTGTGTAAGTGTGTGTGTGTGTGTGTGTGTGTGTGTGTGTGTGTGTGTATGGAGAAGGAAAAGCATATTAACCTGAGAACAGCACCAGAGAAACACCAGGAGCACTTTCGGTAATTTCAAGCCAATCATCTTCCGACCCTGCGGAACCTTTCCCACCACAACCCCCCGTCTCACACACACTCGCACACACTCACACACACACACACACACACACATAGCACACACTCATTGTGCTAACGACACTTGCCATATTTGTGATTGCAATTCCATAATTCAGCAGCGGTGTGACTCCCTTTGCAAAGGTTAAAGATATAAACCTCTGTTTACTTAGCCCACACAAACACACACACACACACACACACACACACACACACACACACACACACACACAGCACTCTAGTGTTATTAGTCACACACACACAGCACTTTAGTGCTATCAGTGACCAGTGACACCAAACACACACACACACACACACACACTCACACACACACAGACAGCACTTTGGTGCTATTAGTGACCAGCGACGCCAAACACACACACAGACACAAACATACATACACACACACACAGCACTCTGGTGCTGTTAGTGATCAGTGACACCAAACACACATACACACACACAAAACACACAGCACTCTGGTGCAATTAGTGACCAGTGACACCAAAGATGCACACACACACACCGATAACACTCTGGTGTTATTAGTGACCAGCGACACCAAGCGGTTACACACACACACACACACACACACACACACACACACAGATAGCACTCTGGGGCTATTATAATGACCAACAACAGACAGACACACACACACACACACACACACACACACACACACACAGACAGCACTATGGTGGTATTCTATATCAGACAGACAGCACTGATCTAATAGTAGTAGTAATAATCATAATCATAATGATAATATATTTCTTAACAATCTGACGGATTTATTTTCATTCCTACAAAAGATTGGATCATCTTTACTACAGCACTGACTACAGCAGTCTGGCATAGACTACTGAGTTTAAGAGTCTTTATTTTAAAACTCTTGACACACAATTCAATTTAACACAAGAGCTTCTTCAAAGCACTATTCTTTTTTTGTTCATTTACTCTCAATGTCTCCGTTGGCTAAGTGAAAAATGCAGACTTTCAAGGCTGTCATCTCTGGTCTGCCTGCACCTACAATCTTTTAGGACAGTTAAAAAAAGAGGCAAGGCCTTCAGCAAACACTCTCATGGTACTGAAACATGAGTAAACTAATTGCTATTTCACGGCTAGTCACAACTGGGGCTCTGCACACACACACATACACACACACACCCATGTTGACCTCTGCAAAGTAAAAAGTCATACAGGGTCCTTGTGGAAATATGAGCTATAAACAGATGAAGCTGAAATGATTTGGTCTTATTGTTCATATTTTTCCTTGTTAAAGTGGAGTAATTTAACCATTGAGGATGTGGGGGAACAACCTATTTGGTTTGAGGATTTCTGAGAAGCCACTGGCTGGCACCCTCAGGGGTGTGAATAAAGACACACTAAATGCACTCTCATTAAGTCAGTCAGGACAGCAACTCTGAGCTAAACCTTCTTCAAAAGACTGTTGCCATCAGGTGTAGGTCAGTAACCAGCACTGGAGCTCCAAGCCTCTCAGAACTTCATATTTTAGAGAGTTAGCATATTCCTCACATAAAAACAGTACAAATAAATAGTTATTAGGACAACTGTGTTGCACAAATGTAGTATACAGCTCAGGCAACAACTACGACCTGAAGTGTAGATTTGACTGCAAAGCACCTCAATGAAACATGGAAACGAAAGCAGTAAATCCAGCAGACCAATGTGAATATTCCCTGCGCTTATGGCGGCTGAACCACTTCAGAGGTGTGATCATGTGATGACTGCTTGTCGCTGCCTCTCCATGACTCCATCAGTACAAGTGGGTGGAGAAGCGGCCAAAGGAGCTTCAAGTGAACTTACCGCTGAAGCCATGGAGGTCGGAGCGCAGGCCTGACCTGTCCTGCCAGGAGCCTCGGCCGGACCAGGCAGCCTAAAGACAGCAAGACCAGCGTCACGGTGGTCAGTTAGACGACGACCTTTACCGAGGGAGAAACATGTCATGAAATATTTAAAGGACCATAAATGTCACATTACCTCCTAGACGTTGCGCGGACATGTGGAGTCTCGTGATAATGTGCGTACTCCGTTTCCCTCGTGTGTCCGAGACGCTGTTAGCGGCTAACGTTCGGTGTTGGCACGTGTGACCCGCCCCATCCCCACAAACTTCCCGCCGAACGCTCGTGCATTCCCTTCCCGTGCCAACCGCTGCGGCTTAATTAGCCTGCCCGAGATTTACACTGCCAGAAAAATGTGTTTTTAACTTGTGTGCAAATTTTTTGCGGTTGTGCCCCCCACTCTTGAGTGGGCTCTGCTTCCTCCACGACTCGTTTCGAAAACAACTGGCCTCCCGCCCTGTTCGCCGGGTTTGGCTGGCTCACACACACACACATTTGGAGCCACGGCAACATCTGCGTGACGATATGCCACCTCTAATACGAGCAGACGGAACTCAAAAGCACGAGCGTGGCGGCGGCTGGTACACAAATGTGTCGCCTTCCAGCGGATCATCCGTGGGAAAGTTCGTCGTGGCAGCAGGCGCTTGCCTGGGGACGCTTTTGAAGTGCAGCCCAGAATATGAGCTGCAAGCTGCAAATCGTCCACCTTCAGGGAGAAAGAGCCTCAGAGCGGCTGAAAACATCTATTTCATTTTCTCCTACTCGGGCAAATAAGGGCCAATGTGATCCAGAAGTAAAGAAGCCACAAGTGTGGCCTGGGAAAAAGCTCAAGTTGTCATTCGGCAAGTGCTGGATGCTGCGCATGTGAACCTGAGCGTAATTCATAGAGCCAGTCCTCCCGTCCATGACATTCAATCACAATTACAAAGAAACCCAAACATTTTATCCATTACAGGAAAAAGTTGGTGATGCCGTCATTACATTATAAGGATCTTGACCACTAAACAATGTTATTTCAAAATATTGAATCCAAGGATTTCAATTGCAGACTGGAAATGACTCTTTCTTCCCTTACCTAGGCTATTTATAATGATAATAATAATAATAATGGTAACGATGATGATTGTAATAATAGTGTATTACATACAACATTATCTATGAAACATAATTTACAATATAGACCACAGTAGCACAATACCAAAATCAAGGGTTTCAATTGGGTTTTCCATTATTTATATATATATATATATATATATATATATATATATATATATATATATATATATAATAGATTGTGTGTGTGATTATTTCATGTGACAAAGGTGGTTGCATTAACTAACATCCCTCCGAGCCAAGGGGGCATATTGCAGCCAAGAATGTTATCACTGCATACCAAAACAAGACAGATTTTTTCTCTGTTAATCTGCTTTTCCCAGAAGGGCTTATTGGCCTTGAAATGATTTCTAAATGTGTACAGAAAGCTGCTGGAGGATCAGAGAGTCTTAGAGGGAGAGAGAGAGAGGAAGTGAGCGAGCAGGTTGTAGCAGGCTAGGTAAAAGCGTGTGTGCCAGGAAAAGCCTCAAGTGTTGGCTGATGTGTGTGTTGGGTTGGCTGATGTGTGTGTTGGACTGGCTGATGTGTGTGTTGGGTTGGCTGATGGGTTGGCTGATGTGTGTGTTGGGTTGGCTGATGTGTGTGTTGGGTTGGCTGATGTGTGTGTTGGGTTGGCTGATGTGTGTGTTGGGTTGGCTGATGGGTGTGTTGGGTTGGCTGATGTGTGTGTTGGACTGGCTGATGTGTGTGTTGGGTTGGCTGATGTGTGTGTTGGGTTGGCTGATGTGTGTGTTGGGTTGGCTGATGGGTTGGCTGATGTGTGTGTTGGGTTGGCTGATTTGTGTTTTGGGTTGGCTGATGTGTGTGTTGGGTTGGCTGATGTGTGTGTTGGGTTGGCTGATGGGTGTGTTGGGTTGGCTGATGTGTGTGTTGGGTTGGCTGATGGGTTGGCTGATGTGTGTGTTGGGTTGGCTGATGGGTGTGTTGGGTTGGCTGATGTGTGTGTTGGGTTGGCTGATGGGTGTGTTGGGTTGGCTGATGGGTGTGTTGGGTTGGCTGATGGGTGTGTTGGGTTGGGTGTGTGTGGCTATAAGCTCTGGCCAAAGGCCACTGACTCATATCTCTCAGGCTTTTTGTCTTTTACTTTTAAGACTCAATACAAAATTGCTCCACTAACCCATCAGCAGCCCAAACATCCCAAACATCATACTGCATCTAAACACACATACACACACACACACAAAATGCTTTTAAATGTGTGCATCCATGCACACACACACACATACACACACACACACAAACTCACACACACCCTTGTTTCTCCATCTCTCTGTTTAGATGTGTGTGTGTGTGTGTGTGGTGGTTGGTGGTGGTGGTGGTGGGGGGTGGGGGGGTTATAACCAGCACACACTGTCTGCTGACAAGTGTTTGTGGCAGGTGCGTTGACCCTGTAGGGCCTGTATTGAGCACTCTGGGTCAGCAACACTGCGTCACACTCTGCCTCGACCTCGTCGGCCTGAGCCTAGCCACACACACACACACACACAGGGACACACACACTGCTTCGTCCTTATCAGCCTGAGCCTAGCCACAGTGTCCTGAGACACACACACACACACAAACACACACAGACGCACACACACTGCCTCGACCTCATCAGCCTGAGCCTAGCCACAGTGTCCTGAGACACACACACACACACACACACACAGACATACACACACTGCCTCGACCTCATCAGCCTGAGCCCAGCCACAGTGTCCTGAGACACACACACACACACACACACACACACAGATGCACACATACTGCCTCGACCTCATCAGCCTGAGCCCAGCCACAGTGTCCTGAGACACACACACACACACACACACACAGATGCACACATACTGCCTCGACCTCATCAGCCTGAGCCCAGCCACAGTGTCCTGAGACACACACACACACACACACACACACAGATGCACATACACTGCCTTGACCTCATCAGCCTGAGCCCAGCCACAGTGTCCTGAGACATACACACACACACACACACACATGCAGATGAGATGAGATGTGCAGTTTGGAGCCTAATCTGTGTCTGAAGAGACAGACCACCAGGTCATCTTTAGTCAGGAGGCACTGGAGCGCGCCTGACAGGGGGGCGGGGCATGGGGGGTGGGGCGGGGGCCAAAGATGAGCACGGGGGGGTGGGAACAGGCTCAGGCATCCAATCCCCTTACCTGATCTGACCTCATTAAGGAGGAGGAGAGCAGAGGAGAGCAGAGGAGAGCAGAGGAGAGGAGGGAAGCAGAGGTGGAGGGAAAAGGAGAAGAGACAGGAGGAGGAGAGGAGAGAAGAGTAGAAGAGAGAAAAGAGGGTGAGAGAGAAGAGAGGAGGAGAGGAGAGAAGAGTAGAAGAGAGAAGAGAGAGTGAGAGAGAAGAGAGGAGGAGAGAGAATGAGAGGTGGAGAGAAAAGGAGAAGAGACAGGAGGAGGAGAGGAGAGAAGAGTAGAAGAGAGAAGAGAGGGTGAAAGAGAAGAGAGGAGGAGAGAGAAGGAGAAGAGAGGAGTGCACACACTGCTTATCAAACAAATGGGGCCAGCACTGAAGTGTGTTTATAATAGTGTGTGTGTGTGTGTGTGTGTATAATAGTGTGTGTGTGTGTGTGTGTGTAATAGAGAGAGAGAGAGAGTGTGTGTGTGTAACAGTGTGTGTATGTCTTTGTGTGTGTGTATAATAGTGAGTGTGTGTGTATAATAGTGTGTGTGTGTAATAGAGAGAGAGAGAGAGTGTGTGTGTGTGTGTGTGTGTGTGTGTGTGAAATAGAGAGAGAGAGAGAGTGTGTGTGTGTGTATAACAGTGTGTGTATGTCTGTGTGTGTGTATAATAGTGTGTGTGTGTGTATAGTAGTGTGTGTGTAATAGAGAGAGAGAGAGAGAGAGAGAGAGAGTGTGTGTGTGTGTTAAATAGAGAGAGAGAGAGAGTGTGTGTGTGTGTGTAACAGTGTGTGTGTGTGTGTGTGTAATAGAGAGAGAGAGAGAGAGAGAGAGAGAGTGTGTGTGTGTGTGTGTGTGTGTGTGTGTGTGTGTAACAGTGTGTGTATGTCTGTGTGTGTGTGTATAATAGTGTGTGTGTGTGTATAGTAGTGTGTGTGTGTAATAGAGAGAGAGAGAGAGAGTGTGTGTGTGTAACAGTGTGTGTATGTCTGTGTGTGTGTGTATAATAGTGTGTGTGTGTGTATAGTAGTGTGTGTGTGTAATAGAGAGAGAGAGAGAGAGTGTGTGTGTGTGTGTGTGTGTGTAAAATAGAGAGAGAGAGAGAGAGAGAGTGTGTGTGTGTGTGTGTGTGTGTGTGTAATAGAGAGAGAGAGAGTGTGTGTGTGTGTGT
>PYXC01001677.1:77500-107500 GCA_015244755.2 Tenualosa ilisha
CTGCACTAGAACTGTTACCATTGCACCCTTCTGCACTAGAACTGTTACCATAGCACCCTTCTGCACTAGAACTGTTACCATAGCACCCTTCTGCACTAGATCTGTTACCATAGCACCCTTCTGCACTTGATCCGTTACCATAGCACCCTTCTGCACTAGAACCGTTACCATAGCACCCTTCTGCACTAGAACCGTTACCATAGCACCCTTCTGCACTAGAACCGTTACCATAGCACCCTTCTGCACTAGAACCGTTACCATAGCACCCTTCTGCACTACTGTGGGATGCTGTGGGATACCAGCATTTCCTACAGGATAAAGAACATATCATCTATCTATCTATCTATCTATCTCTCTATCTATCTATCTCTCTATCTATCTTCTATCTATCTATCTCTCTATCACAACAGATGACTTCCACTGTACTTTATAACCCTCTCTCTCTCTCTGAATGTCTCTCGCCCCCCCCCCCCCCCCCCCCGCCCTCTCTCTCTCTCTCTCTCTCTGAATGTCTCTTGCTCTTCCTCCCTCTCTCTCTCTCTCTCTCTCTCTGAATCTCTCTTGCTCTTCCTCCCTCTCTCTCTCTCTCTCTCTGAATCTCTCTTGCTCTTCCTCCCTCTCTCTCTCTCTCTCTCTCTGAATGTCTCTTGCTCTTCCTCTCTCTCTCTCTCTCTCTGAATGTCTCTTGCTCTTGCTCTCTCTCTCTCTCTCTCTGAATGTCTCTTGCTCTTCCTCCCTCTCTCTCTCTCTCTCTCTGAATCTCTCTTGCTCTTCCTCTCTCTCTCTCTCTCTGAATGTCTCTTGCTCTTGCTCTCTCTCTCTCTCTCTCTCTCTCTGAATGTCTCTTGCTCTTCCTCCCTCTCTCTCTCTCTCTGAATCTCTCTTGCTCTTCCTCCCTCTCTCTCTCTCTCTCTCTCTCTGAATGTCTCTTGCTCTTCCTCCCTCTCTCTCTCTCTCTCTCTGAATCTCTCTTGCTCTTCCTCCCTCTCTCTCTCTCTCTGAATCTCTCTTGCTCTTCCTCCCTCTCTCTCTCTCTCTCTCTCTCTGAATGTCTCTTGCTCTTCCTCCCTCTCTCTCTCTCTCTCTCTGAATGTCTCTTGCTCTCTCTCTCTCTCTCTCTCTCTCTCTCTCTGAATGTCTCTTGCTCTCTCTCTCTCTCTCTGAATGTCTCTTGCTCTCTCTCTCTCTCTCTCTCTCTCTGAATCTCTCTTGCTCTTCCTCCCTCTCTCTCTCTCTCTCTCTGAATGTCTCTTGCTCTTGCTCTCTCTTTCCCTGCCTGTCTAGTGTTCTTGTTACATCCGCCTGCAGTTGGCTCGTAGATGGTTCTCACACTTTTATATCTTCTTTCGAATGCTTCCAAATGTGCTTCAGTCTTTGTCCAGATGGTGAGTGTTGAATGCTTTATGGTGAAATAACTTCTCACAACACAAAAGTTGTCTCATTTAATGGTTATGTCAAAAATGACACCTTCAGCTATGTTCAAAATCAAATGACTCGTGATTATTTATTTCAGATGTTTTCATAAGATATAGATTTCTTCTACGTTAAGCTGACAATAATGATATGGCTTTTGAGAGGCAAACATTTTACATTCTCATTTTTGAGCCACAGCTAGAGGTAAATAGATTTACAGTTTTTTCACCCTGAAGGAAATGAAGGCCACTTATGTGACTCACACATACACACTCGTACACCCATACAGATAGAAAAAAACACATGTGACTCACACATACACACTCGTACACCCATACAGATAGAAAAAAACACATGTGACTCACACATACACACTGACACACACACATACAGATAGATGAAAGCATGACAAAGATTAAGACAGAAGAAAAAAGAAGATTACCGTTTTTGCCAATCACTTCACAACAACCAGAGACTATGGGGGCCAAACAGTGTTCTCTTTTGCATTGCTGTGTTCAATCACCACTCCTTTCAAAATTCATGAATACTTCTCCTAGTCAATGTTCACCTCCAGCAAAACTATATACAACTACAGCAGGCTTTGCAGACATTTAGACAGTTAACTGTGAAGTCAAAAGCTGAAAGAAGTCAAATACAATATATTCAATCAACATCCAACTCTGTGTACATATTTGCCCTATTTACTGCATTGTAGAACTATTTACATGTGTTACTTTTTGTAGTAGGACATCATATAAGAACCTCAAGTGATGTAGTGCCCATGTCATGACCCCTGACCTTTTTGCAGTGCAACATGCAAAATGTAGTAAATCCACTGGAATAGAATACTGCTGTACTCCTAGACTACAGCAGACAACTTCTAGAAAGTCTGGTACCATTGCTAGATTTTTTTAGATGTATGCCAAGAAAATGCTATTTTACTACTGTACTGGTTTTACATAACAGAGCCGGTGTTACACTTAGGACAATCAAGATTTTAAAAGTTACACTTAGGACAATCAAGATTTTACAAGAATAAAGTTATTTATTTGACACATTTATGGGTGAATAAGTGGCAAAATTAGAAAATGTTTTTCTAAATGCTAAAGAGCTCTACTTCCCGGGGCTCAGGTTTGTGTGTCTGTGTGTGTGTCAGACATGCACTTACATACACAGTTAGTGTGTCAATACAAGGTGGTTTATATTTGCAGATAAAACACATTTCATTTCTGCTTTCCTTTTGTTTCCCTATTTGTGTGTGTGTGGGTGTGTGTGTGTGTTTTTGTCTGTGGCTAGTCTATCCCTGTCCCGGCAAACTCTGTTTCACCACACACTTTTATTCAGAATGGACTTTAAAATCAAGTCTGTAAGCCCTCAAATGAGAGCCAGAAGTCATTCATAAAAACACTGAAGGCAAAGAGAACAGGCCCTCCACACACACATGCACGCACGCACACACACACGCACACACACAAAACGGCCCTCCATGCTCCGCAATGCCGACCTTCCTTCCTGCATTATTTGGGTTGCTAAAACCAAGCTGGAGGACAGCCTGTTCTGAGCCTCTCTATGAGAAACAGAGGCCTGCACGTTTAAAGGGAAAACGCAGAGTTCCATTTCTATGGACATGTTCTACTGCATTACATTTAGGCTTGTTTGTTTAATGGACTGACACTGATCCAGTTCATATTTATGAGAAAACTGAGTAATTACCATTTCAAGATCAATTGATTGTTTCTACTCAACCTATATTGTATACCATTTCAACAGGGCAGTAGTCCAGGCTTCAAAATTGACTGTGCAGGAATAAGATTAAATCTTTCCTGGTTCATTTAACAAGGTTAGCAGTCAAGCTAGCAATCAGGTTTCCACAGCTATGGGGCAGCCGTGGCCTACTGGTTAGGGTTGCTGGTTTGATCCCCGACCAGTGGACCATGGCTGAAGTGCCCTTGAGTAAGGCACCTAACCCCTCACAGCTCCCCAGATGCAACTATAGCAGGCAGTTAACTGCTCCGCGTTAGTGTGTACTTCACTTCACTGTGTGTGCTGTGTGTGTTAGTGTGTACTTCACTTCACTGTGTGCTGTGTGTGTTAGTGTGTACTTCACTTCACTGTGTGCTGTGTGTGTTTCACTAATTCACGATTGGGTTAAATGCAGAAACCAAATTTCCCTCATGGGATCAAAAGAGTAGAGATTGTTATTATTACTCCAAGCTATTGCAACATGAGAATGTGTGTGTTTGTGAAGGGATTCATCACCACTGAGAGAGAGGGGGAGGACAAGTGAATAAAGAGACAGAGAGAGACAGAGAGCTTGTGTAGGGCTCTCCCTGTGGCTAATGCTAATGAGAGATGAAATGGAAACACTGTCCACCTCCCGCATCCAACTCCACTCCCAGACCAGCATTTCCCCACCACAGCATCACAGAGATTGATCCTGAAATGTGTCTTGATCACAAGCCTTTTTCCACACTGTTTTTCATGTTAGCAAGAAGAGGCAGACGTGAGCATGTGTGTCTGTCTACTGGTAGTCTATTTCCCCCCCACTTCAGACTGAAAACCCCGACCTCCTCTCAGCAGTGCTCTCACAGTAGTGCGTGTGCATGTGCGATCGGTGCCGCCTCTGACTCTCGCAGTGAATCTCCAATAAAGCTGCATCAGTCATCATTAGAGGTGGCGCTCGACTGTCTTTACCATAAACATCTTGAGCAGGCTACCCTTAAATGTATCCATGTGGCTATCATAATACAATTAACCTACTGCAATGGTTAATAGGCTTGCAATTCACTATCCAAATAATGATGGCAGATTTGTGCCATTCACGGGGTTACGTAATTGATTCTCCTGTGTGCCGGTTAGTGATACACTTGGACGGTTGTCAGGGAGTAAATGAATGGCCGACCTTGCAGTCACACTTGGAGCAAAGTGAGTTGACGTGGAAACAGACGGCCCGGGTTCACTGGAAATATATGGATCTGCCAAGAGACTTCTAAGCACAGACCAAGAGAAATGTTTTCGCTGTAGCTGATCTCACTGGCCGGGGTTTACGTTCGCGCGCAGGCGACAGAGTTCACGGAACGCTAATTAGCGCGAGGAGGAACAGGCGCGTTGCCATCCATCACAAGCAGCGCGGGAGCCCACGTTAACGAGCGCCGCCGCCTGAAAAGAAAAAAAATAATGGTTAGTAGTTTGCCATTTGTATTGATTTCATGAACCCACTCTTTCCCGTGTTTGCCTTGGTTTGTTTTCTTAAGGTATAGTCATTTTTTTAAACCTAGTCCTTATACTTCCTGTCTAATCCAGGCGGTTTATTGTACAAATACAATTTCAAAGCTATTATGTAATTAAAATCATGTTTTGCTGCTGGAAACTTCAAAGACGCCCCTTTCCGGAGACATAGTTTGGCGCTGATGTCATAATTTCCCTAGGATATTTAAAATAAACACATTAGGACCCAAGAATTCAAAACTTGTCTTGGAGTATAAGGAGGGACCTTTTGATTGGCGTGAATACGGAACGCCGCTATGTGGCCAGTCTGTGAAGTGGTCCAGCGAGGACCTGTGGTTGGCTACAGGCGGATAGGTAGGTCCACTGCCGTCTCCAAGCTCCCATGCAGTGTGAGTTATAGGATAATGGGGTGCAGGCGATGCCGGTCTCTGTTTATTCAATCCATTTCTTCACACAAGTTCCCTGTTCCTTTCCTTTCCTTCGCGATGCGTGGTGGTCCTGTGATCCGCCTGACCCAGGCCATGTGGTTTCACTTTCTTCTCTGATCTCGCCTCCATGACCAGCGGGGAACCAAATACAAATTGAATAGTAACCATTCACAGGCCTCCCCTTCCTCACCGCCGCTCAGGCCGCTTTGTCTTCTCTGGGAGGGGGGCTAACAGATAGGCGGCTGGATGTTCAATGTTATTCTGTCGCTTTCTTTTCACAAAGCCCAACTTCTTTACAACTTGTGTGTTCCTAGGTGGCTTTGTTCGCTTATCTGGCGAGGGCTAATCATTACTTTTCACTGAGTATCACAACATTCAGCGAGGTTGTCTTAAAGACGAACAAGACGAATACAAAGGAAAAACAAAACGCCCAGGCGATTCAATATAGGCCCAACCAGTGACCCCTTTCAGGCTATTCGGGGGCGACTTGTGCGTCCGTTCAGTGGTGCGTGTTTTCTCTGACGCGTCCGCCGCCCCTCTCTGGACCTCGACCTCTCAACGCAGCTTGCCGGACAGCGGCCGCACGGCGGTGGCAGGTTGTGTTTGTTCAGCTTTTATTGAGAGATGTGGTCTGAAGAAGTTAAAAAGAGAGAGCTCTTTTGTTGTTTTTGGGCTCGGTGTTTTCTCTGGAGCTCGTCCACGTGCTGCGTTTCGATGAAAAACGGGAATTCAAGAACTCCGCTCGAGAGGGAAAGAGCGGAGGGAAATCCTCGCTTCCTTGACTTCATAAAAAGAAATCTCCTCTCTCTTAAGAGAAGGCAGAAATGTAGCCTGCTAAACCAAACAAAACCACAGCAAAGGAGGTTATTTATGTTAATGGCGATCGAAGAGACAGCAGTGTCCATTAAGACTCTATTTGAGTTTTTACATTATTTAATTGATTTCAACCAGAATAAGGCCTTGTTATTTCTTTTTAAATACAGAGAACAAAATTTCAACAGCTTCGACCTCCACATAAATTATTATATTTATTGTATATATTTTACAAGTTATGTAAGTAGAACTAGCCTGAAGAAAAATTCCCTCTGTAGCCCTATAACTTTGCAGTAAAAAAAAAAAAAAAGCAATTAGCCCTACTGTCTCTCTTGCAACCATTTCATTTCGTCTTAAACACTTTCATCACCTGTTTCGCATTAAAGTTTCACGCATTTTTCCTCGTTCTTTTTTCTCGCAAATGATTCTTGTAAACTCTGCTCCGTTTACTTAGCCTGGATTTCATTGCGGGCGTTTTGCACGGTTTACCTTTGTTTGCTTTAGTAGCCCGTGGGGTTACTTAAGATAAACATCCCAGACGAATGCTTGGGCTTTAGGTTTCAGATAGCCTGACGTGCCTCCTTTAACTGCCCTGAAAGTGACGGGCTTAACGGTGTCGGGGTTTACCGTGCGCATTTACTAACTGTTCCGCTTGGTAAACTGGAAATTACAAACAGGCTAGAGGGCTACCTGACGTGTTTAGCACAGAAATTCTGTCTAAGACATTTTGTTTGTAAGACGTGACCTTTATTATCATGTCTAGTAATTGTCTACATCACGAAGTTTTAAGACGCGATAATTCATGTGGACAGCAGTCCTGTACGCCGAATTTTCGGCAGTTATTTTAATAAAAGTTACCACAAATTGTAGTCTATGAATGAGCGCTATTATAAAATACAGAACACTTAATACATTTCAAGCACTTTTGCTAACCTTTCCGAGAAAGATGAGAGTCCACATGCATGGTGTGTAATTATTACTGAATGGGTCTGTGTTGAACGCGGAATTTGATAATGGTAACTAACGTCAGATTTGCAGTTTTGCTTTTTTGTTACCCTTATTGCGCATCGGTCAGCTGAGAAACACCATCCTCTGTAAGTACAGATGCAGTAGGAGACGCTGCAAAGAGAAAATCACAGAAAGGGAGTGAGAGAGAAAGAAAGAGAAAGAGAGAGGGGGATGAGAAGAACAGAAAAAGAAAAGAGATCATGGGTGGTCCACCCCACATACTCCTCGGCATCCTGCCGTTCAAGTGCTGGGATATTTTGATGTGTGTTGTGAGTCCTCGCTGTTCTGTGAGCCCACTAGCATACATGAAGGTGACCACAAACTGTGTGTGTGTGTGTGTGTGTGTGTGTGTGTGTGTGTGATCAAAATTGAACTTTTAAAGATAAGATCATCTTGGTCAAATTCAGTTCAGATGCAACTGAAACACACAGAGACAGACAAACACACACACACACACACACAGAGAGAGAGAGAGAGAGAGAGAGGGAGAAAGAGAGAGCAAGCTTCGATGACGCTCACATACACACAAACTGAAAGCAGCTCAGCCACAGAGTGGGAAGCAGCTACTCTAGTCATCTACACAGTCTCAGGAACATTCATTCGCACCAGAATAAGAGTCCCTAAACATCTTTGAAATACAACACAGACCAGGGCATGTTCGAGCCCAGCTGAGGGAATGTGTGTGTCACAGACCAGGGCATGTTCGAGCCCAGCTGAGGGAGTGTGTGTAAAAGCAGGGGGAACAAGCATTTCTCAGGCTGCTAGTGTATCAGTGCAAACTTCTCAATTTTGCTCTCCCTCTCTCTGTCTCCATTACTCTCCCTCCCTCCCTCTCTCTCTCTTTCCTCTGTCTGTCATCTCTTCATCTCATCCGATGGGTGTGTGTGTGTGTGTGTGTGTCACTGGCTCTGTGGAGAGCCCTCTCTCTCTGTCTCCATCTCTCACCCCCCCTCTCGCTACCTCTGAGACCAAGGGTGGCTCATTCAGTATGGTCTAGTTTTTTGGGGTGCAGGGGCAAAGACCCTTTTATCCCCTGACATAGCAACACCCCCCCCCCCACACACACACACACACACACACACACAGCACCACCCCACCACCAGCAACCTCTCTCTTCAGTGACAGAACCTCAGCAATGATCCCCCAGCCCCTGTCAACCCCCTCATCTCCCTGCAGAAAAGCCCTTTTCTTTGGGGACACTGAGGCGCACTGAGACACCATCAAACAGGGACCAGCAGCCTCTCCTCAGACTCTAATGAAGCAGACCAGCAGCCTTAATGAACCAGACCAGCAGCCTTAATGAACCAGACCAGCAGCCTTAATGAACCAGACCAGCAGCCTTAATGAACAGGACCAGCAGCCTTAATGAACAGGACCAGCAGCCTTAATGAACCAGACCAGCAGCCTTAATGAACCAGACCAGTAGCCTTAATGAACCAGACCAGCAGCCTTAATGAACCAGACCAGTAGCCTTGATGAACCAGACCAGCAGCCTTAATGAACCAGACCAGCAGCCTTAATGAACCAGACCAGTAGCCTTAATGAATCGGACCAGCAGCCTTAATGAACAGGACCAGCAGCCTTAATGAACAGGACCAGCAGCCTTAATGAACAGGACCAGCAGCCTCTACTCAGACCTTGATGAAGCATCTTATGTAAACATCCCAGATCCCAGAGATGCAATGGATGCTTCTTCCTGACGGGTATCTCTTTTATTGGCTCTGCCTATCTGTCCTCCAGCTGACAGCATGTCTCTCTCACACACACACACACACACACACACACACACACAGATGAGCTTCTCCTATCTGTAGAGACAAAGAATGACATAAAGTAAAATGTGTGTGTGTGTGTGTGACCATGCTGGGTGACAAACAGATCCTCTTCATCACATCTCAGAACAGTTCTGCAGTGACTGGGGAGAACCGCTAGGATTTCTGTGTGTATGCGTATGTGTATGTGAATGTGTATGCATGCATGTTCTGCAGTGACTGGGGAGAACCGCTAGGATTTCTGTGTGTATGCGTATGTGTATGTGAATGTGTATGCATGCATGTTTGTGCGTGTGTGTTTGTCTGTTGAGTTTTTTTTCCATCAGAGTTGTGGGTCCTTTGTGCTTAGTCAGATGTGTGTATGAGGACCGGCGATGACCTCAGAGATCCTACAGGAGTCTTCAGCCATCACCTGACCCAGAACAACCCAGAAGAGCACCAGCAAAAAAGCCTCTTCCTGCTGTCTTTGGGAAACCAGCTGGACAATGAAGGAATTGCTCTCTATGTCTCTCTCTCCCTCTCTCTCTCTCTCTCTCTCTCTCTGTGTGTGTGTGTGTGTGTGTGTGTGGCATTACTTGCATTGCAGAGTTCCCTTTTCACTGTTGTCAACGGACAGGCAGTCTTTTCTCTTCTCTGTAAAGATTTGAATGCAGGGAGTGTGTGTGTGCGTGTGTGTGTGTGTGTGTGTGTGTGTGTGTGTGTGTGTGTGTGTGTGTGTGTGTGTGTGTGTGTGTGTGTGTGTGTGTGTGTGTGTGTGTGAACAGGCTAATGTCTCTATTTATCTCCTTTTCTCTCCTGCCACCCCAACACCACACAGCAAACATTTCTGTCAGAATGGAAATTCATCAGCTCTGAGCAAGCACAACACTTCTGTGTGTGTGTGTGTGTGTGTGTGTGTGCACGCGCACTAGAGGGAACACATGTTGTCATGTGTGAAAGTAAGATAGCTGGTGACAGAGCAAAAGGATTTGTGCTTCAGAAAATATGCTCAAAATATGTCTGCTTGTGGCGTGTGTGTGTGTGTGTGTTTCCGTAAGCAGCAAGGGTGGGGGCGAGGGGATGACAAAGAGAGAGAGAAGGAGTGTGTGTGTGCGCATGTGTGTGTGTGAGTTTGTGTGGGAAGAAGAGGGAGAGAGCACAGGATAAGAGCAGAGGGAGAAAGTTAAATGCTTCTGATACAGAAGACAGTTTGCTGTGAAACCAGTTGTGGAAAAAGTGTGTGTGTGTGTGTGTGTGTGTGTGTGTGTGTGTGTGTGTGTGTGTGATTTTCTGTAGATTTTCAAAAATCTTCTGGTGATCAATCTTTCTTACAGATTATTGCTCAGATGAATATGATCAGTAATTTATTGCACTAGCTGCATGTTGTTGCACATGAATAGAATTTTCACCAGATTTTAGCTGCAGCACAAACATCATTTCAGCTGAACCTTTTTATCACCACAGGGGAAAGTGGGATTTTGGCTGACAGAACTTGTTCCCAATCCATCTGACTAAATTAAAGAGCAAACTGATTTCTAAAGGGAGACGTGAGGTCAGGGGGCTTTAGAACGCTCCAGTATGGACATGTTAGAAGGTAAGATATGCTTGGAATGTTCCAGAGGATTCCATGGTAAATAAAATGAGATGCTTAGAACACTCCTTGTTAAGCGATGTTAGCAAACAGGCCCCAAGACAAAGAGGAGCTATGCTTATGCTCACAACTGCATGTAAGTGTGCATGGTTCTGTATGTGTTGGGGGGGTGGCATCTCTTTTGCTCTCTCTCGTCTGAGTGTGTGTGTGTGTGTGTGTGTGTGTGTGTGTGTGTAAGGGGTGAAATGTAATCCAAACCCTAGCCCAGGCTGCCCAAACACACTGGGTCCAGGTGTCTAATAGGCTGAAATGACCAGATGACCAGCACAATACAAGATCCACACTGATGACCCCCCTACACACACACACACACACACACACACACACACACACACACACACACACACTCCTCCATCTGCAAAATATTACAGCCATCAGCGGGTGTGTTTGTCCAAGCTCTGCTTTGGATGGGTGGTCTTCAGATAGCTGAGCAAGAGGGCTTCAGTGTCACTCAATTATCCTACGTGTGTGTGTGTGTGTGTGTGTTTGTGCATCTGTGTGTGTGTGTGTGTCTGTGTGTGCATCTGTGTGTGTGTGTGTGTTTGTGCATCTGTGTGTGTGTGTGTGTGTTTGTGCATCTGTGTGTGTGTGTGTGTGTTTGTGCATCTGTGTGTGTTTGTGTGTGAGTGAGTGAGTCTGTGAGTGTGTGTGTGGAGAGTGAGTGTGTGGAGAATGTGTGTGTGGAGAGTGTGTGCCTTTCTCTCTCCTTCTTTCCTTTCCTTCCTCTCTCTCGCTCCTCATTTTCCCTGATTTTTTTTCTTTTTCTTTCATCCCACTCTCTCTTTTCCTTTTTTCTTTTTTCATTTCTCGCTTTTCCCCGCTCTCTTTCTCTCTCTCTCTTCTTTCTCCCCATCCTTTCTTTTGTACTGTTTTTGGTCTTCTCTGTATTTCCCAGACACACAGTTAAGGAATCCTGGATGTGTGTGTGTGTGTGTGTGTGTGTGTGGTGTGTGTGTGTGTGTATTTGTGTCTGTGTGTGGGGGGGTGGGCATAGGGTCGGCGGTCAGACCTGTGAAAATACACACTCATCTCAGCCACATCTGCAAATATTAACACACACACATACACACACAAACACACACACACACACACACTCACTCACTCAAAGACCTCAGACTCAAGTCATTGTTTCAGGTGTGTTCTGTGACCTATGAAAAATATTCTGGGCTCCACTAAATTTCAGACACCTGTAGCTGTACAAGCTCTTGAGAGGAAGACTCATCAATGTGTGTGTGTGTGTGTGTGTGTGTGTGTGTGTGTGTGTACAAGCTCTTGAAGCTGTCAGAGGATGCTGGGGATGGACAGGCATCTTTTAAAGCCCCCTGGTGTTCAGAGGCTGTATTACATATAGTGCACTAATGGCCATTTCTGACATGTTAACTGTGCATGTTAGCTGTACAGGTTAGCTGTGCATATTAGCTGTGCATATTAGCTATGCATGTTAGCTGTGCATGTTAGCTGTGCATGTTAGCTATGCATCTTAGTTGTGCATGTTAGCTATGCATGTTAGTTGTGCATGTTAGCTGTGCATATTAGCTGTGCATATTAGCTATGCACGTTAGTTGTGCATGTTAGCTGTGCATGTTAGCTATGCATGTTAGTTGTGCATGTTAGCTGTGTTTGTTAGCTATGCATGTTAGTTGTGCATGTTAGCTGTGTTTGTTAGCTATGCATGTTAGTTGTGCATGTTAGCTGTGTTTGTTAGCTATGCATGTTAGTTGTGCATGTTAGCTGTGCATGCTAGCTATGCATGCTATGCACTTCTTCTTCCACCAGCAAGTGTTGTTGGAACAGGTTCTCCAATCTGATCAATTTAATATTAAGCTTTAAATCATTTTAATTGATATATTTTTCATTTTTTATTGTCATTAGTCAGATAGGACAGTAGAAATGTGGCAGGAAGTGACTGGGACCTGGGTCCTAGGTTATTTTACCTTTCATTTGAAACATACTTAAATATACTTTTAAATATGCTAAGTATAGTACACACTGCTACAGATGAAAGAAAATAGTAACTGACTAAAGTATAGTACACACTGTTACAGATGAAAGAAAATAGTAACTGAGTAAGGCATATTTAAAAATACAAGAACCAATATCAGGTTTGGAGATTTATTTTGCTATTTGACTATATTAAGCACATGAATTACACACAACATTATGTTTATAACAATATGACAGTCAGCTGTTGTTCAAATGTCCTTGAGAATGTCTCTTAGATCAATCCAACAGAACTCTCTCTCTCTCTCTCTCTCTCTCTCTCTGTCTCTCTCTCTCTCTGTGTGTGTGTGTGTGTGTGTGTGTGTGTAGAGAGAGGGAAACTCATCACAGAAGGACCATTAAGTTCAGGCTGCTTGTCACAACATGTAGTGTCTAAAACACATCACCCCTGCCAGTCTTTAGAATTAGACACATTGGTAAACTGGGGATTAGTGATGGGGGGGGGGGGGGGGGTCTTTGTGCTAAAAAATGAACACACACACACACGTAAAAACACACACACACAATGGAAGAGAGCTTTAACTGGGTATAATCCCTAAAGACTGTGCCCATCTAAAAGACACACACACACCACACAAAGAGGTTTTAAGCGATGTAATGGCTCAACACACAGAAGACAGGGACGAAGGTTACAAGACTGAGGTCACCTTAGTAATGGCACTGTGTGGCCAAGGGTCACCCAAACACAGATCATCCCCCTTCATGTGGGGGGGTAATCTGTCCAGATTGGCTTGGACTACAAAGATTGCACACCCAAAGATGAGCGCTAACTAAAGGCAGATCACACGCACACACACGCACACACACACACTCTCACACACATTGGGAGCAAACAATGGGGACATGCTGGGAGATGCCTACATGTCTCTGCTTACACAAATGAGTTTAGACTGGTGGATAGATGGAAGATGGATAGAAGAGAGAGTGAGAGAGAAAGATGGATAGAAGAGAGAGTGTGTGAGAGAGTGAAAGATGGATAGAAGAGAGAGTGAAAGAGAGAGAAGGTGAAAGATGGATAGAAGAGAGAAAAAAGAAGAAGAAAGAAAGACCCTATTAATAATGTGAGTGAGCCCTGACCAGATGGCTGAGTTTGGCTGGAGCCCTTACTGTACGTACACCTGGAGCCCTCACTGTAGTCTCACCTGGAGCCCTCACTGTAGTCTCACCTGGAGCCCTCACTGTAGTCTCACCTGGAGCTCTTACTGTACGTACACCTGGAGCTCTTACTGTAGTCTCACCTGCTCTTACTGTAGTCTCACCTGGAGCCCTCACTGTACGTACACCTGGAGCCCTCACTGTAGTCTCACCTGGAGCTCTTACTGTAGTCTCACCTGCTCTTACTGTAGTCTCACCTGGAGCCCTCACTGTACGTACACCTGGAGCCCTCACTGTAGTCTCACCTGGAGCTCTTACTGTAGTCTCACCTGGAGCTCTTACTGTAGTCTCACCTGGAGCCCTCACTGTACGTACACCTGGAGCCCTCACTGTACGTACACCTGGAGCCCTCACTGTAGTCTCACCTGGAGCTCTTACTGTAGTCTCACCTGCTCTTACTGTAGTCTCACCTGGAGCCCTCACTGTACGTACACCTGGAGCCCTCACTGTAGTCTCACCTGGAGCTCTTACTGTAGTCTCACCTGGAGCTCTTACTGTAGTCTCACCTGGAGCTCTTACTGTAGTCTCACCTGGAGCCCTCACTGTACGTACACCTGGAGCCCTCACTGTACGTACACCTGGAGCCCTCACTGTAGTCTCACCTGGAGCTCTTACTGTACGTACACCTGGAGCTCTTACTGTAGTCTCACCTGCTCTTACTGTAGTCTCACCTGGAGCCCTCACTGTAGTCACCTGGAGCCCTCACTGTACGTACACCTGGAGCCCTCACTGTACGTACACCTGGAGCCCTCACTGTAGTCTCACCTGGAGCTCTTACTGTAGTCTCACCTGCTCTTACTGTAGTCTCACCTGGAGCCCTCACTGTACGTACACCTGGAGCCCTCACTGTAGTCTCACCTGGAGCTCTTACTGTAGTCTCACCTGGAGCTCTTACTGTAGTCTCACCTGGAGCTCTTACTGTAGTCTCACCTGCTCTTACTGTAGTCTCACCTGGAGCTCTTACTGTAGTCTCACCTGCTCTTACTGTGCGCTCATTGCGAGAGCTACTACAGGTAGAGGAGCATCAAAACTAAGTGGCTAAAAGCAGTTGAGAACTTTCTGGAAATTAGCTATGATGCTTTTTAGAAATTATCAAAATGATCATGAGCAATTTGAGCAACATGAGTGAACACAAATTTTAACAGCAATGCTTTTTGAGTTTCGTAAGTGACCCTACAGCCATAGTAGCGTTTGATGTGAACGTACTCAAATTAGCCCTTACAGCTGTACTAGCGTACTCAAACGTGAACATACTCAAATTAGCCCTTACAGCTGTACTAGCGTACTCAAACGTGAACGTACTCAAATTAGCCCTTACAGCTGTACTAGCGTACTCAAACGTGAACATACTCAAATTAGCCCTTACAGCTGTACTAGCGTACTCAAACGTGAACATACTCAAATTAGCCCTTACAGCTGTAGCTTTGGCAGTGAGCATACTCTTTCCACCCAGACACTCAACTTAGCCCTTACAGATTCAGTAGCTCTGAGTGGGAATATAGATTTAGTAGACATCTTTACTGTGCGTTTTGTCACTCACAAAAATTGCTACTATAATATCTGTGTTCACTTTACATTCACATTTATGCATTTAGCAGACACTTTTATCCAAAGTGACTTACAAAAGAGGATAACATTCAAACTACAACGATGAAAAACTAACAAAGAGTACATATTGCTCACATCAAATTTTCAGTATTTAAGTTGAAAGTGCAATAGTGTAATAAAAGTGCAGTACAATAGTGTAAGAAAAGTGCAGTATACTTATGTCACTTATGCTGCTTTAATCACTCATGACGTGCCCAAGGCCATTTCATTTAAGTCAAGTCAAGTATTTATTTCTATAGCACATTTAAAGACAACAGGGAGGGAGCCAAGGCGCTTCACAAAGAGTTCCTAAAGGAGAAAATACTAACATAATAGAGCCTACATCTACACAAGATTATGTGTGGTAGTTGGAGGCACAACAGCAACAACAACAACAACATAAATAAATAAATATATAAATACAATAAAATTATACGTCAAAAGCAAGTGAGGAAAAAATACGTCTTTAGATTGGGTTTAAAAGAGGTAATTGTAGGGGAGGATTTGATGTGTGGAGGGAGGGTGTCCAAAGCAACAGAGAGAGCTCGGCCATGTGTTTTGAGGCGTGAACGGGGGATGGTAAGGAGTGATTGATTTTATGACCTGAGTGACCTGGATGCAGAGTGTGGGAGCAGAAGTTGAGAAATATATGGAGGGGCTAAACCATTAAGGACTTTAAGAACAAAAAGTTACATTTTAAACTCAATTCTGAATTTGACTGGGAGCCAGTGGAGCTGAGCTAAAACAGGTGTAATGTGTACACTGAAATTTAAGGAGCTGTCTAGTAGAACACCCAGATTTCTGACTACAATAGGTAGGTTTGAAGAATGAGGACCAAGTGCATTGTCAAGGCTAGCGACAGAGGAGGATGAGACAAATAGAATGATAGAATTTGGAGTGAAGGGAAGGTAGAGCTGAGTATCATCAGCATTACAGTGATATTGAATGTTCTGCTTCTCAAGGATAGAGCTCAGGGGGTAGCATATAAGGGGGGAGGAGCAGGGGTCCTAGGATGGATCCTTGGGGGACACCATATTGATTTGCAGCAGCGGAAAACTGTCTGCCTACTTTAACACAAAATTTTCTATCCTCCAAAAGGTTCTGGCTTACAAAAGGTTCTATCCCCCAAAGAGGACCTAAACCAGTTGAAGACAGGGCCTTGCAGCCCTACTTTTTTATGCAGGCTGTGGTCTCGCTTGTGGCAGGAATATTGTAGTCTATAATGTCAAATGCAGCACTGAGATGAAGCAGGAGAGGAATGACGTATGAATTTATCCAAACGTTGTTTAGGTTTGGTTAGTTGGAAAATCACTTTTCCTAAAACCTAAAACCTAAAACCACTTTTTCTTAGTTTATAAATGGGTCTGAATTTTTTGGGATTCATTTGGGTCCAGATTGGCTTTTTTAACAGAGGCTGGACTATGGCATGCTTAAAGCAGAGGGGACAATACCATTAGATACGGAGCAGTTTACTATAGCTATCATAATGGGGAAGAGTGAACCAAAGACTTCCTTGGAAAGCCAAGGGCATGATGTCAGAGATGCAAAATGAAGGCTTACGGTGAGACAGCTAGACATTAAATCTGATTTTGTCAATTATTTCCATGAAGAATTCAAAAAATTCCTCACAGGTAATTGATGCATCATCAGGATTTACAGCAGGGTTAAGGGTGAATTTCTTGAGTTTCTGAGTGCTGATCAACTGAGCTAAATAATCAGCCCTTGTTCTCAATAAAGACTTACAGCTTTACAGACTTACAGACTTACAGCTCTACAGCTTTACAGACTTACAGACTTACAGCTTTACTCACTTACAGACTTACAGCTCTACAGTTTTACAGACTTACAGCTCTACAGCTTACAGACTTACAGACTTACAGCTCTACAGCTTTACAGCCTTACAGACTTACAGCTTTACAGACTTAAAGTTTTAAAGCTTTACAGACTTAAAGACTTACAGCTTACAGCTTGTTGAATCTAATCTAATCTAATCTTTACAGACTTACAGCTTTAAAGACTTACAGACTTACAGACTTACAGCCTACAGCTTTACATGCTGTTGGAAGTTTTAAAGGAGACCTGCAGTTTGTCTTGTTTTACAGCCGAAATGCATCATGTCTAATTTGCATAAAGTGAAGCAGTTTTTAAGCGTAGATTTTGTCACTCTAGTCGCTCTTGTCAATATAAATCAAATTACTTCCAGCGATTTGACAGCATCTGGAATTAAAAGCACATGGACACCATGCCATACTACTGATTGTATTCATATTCTATTCTAAATCTAAGATATGAACATATAGGCTGAGGATGTATATTGTCTGTACTGGATGTGTATGGAGATGGCGTCTGTGTGTGTGTGTGTGTGTGTGTGTGTGTGTGTGTGTAGTGGTGGTTGTTGGCTAGGATTATGCAAATATATATGTAGGACATAATTCCTAGACATCAATATGGCCCTATTTGAGTGTGTGTGGGGGGGATCTCTTAGTTAGCGCTCATGTCTGTGTGTGTAATCTCTGTTGTCAAAGCTAGTCTTTTAGGATAACCCTCCCCCATCTCCCCCTTCCTAAATTAGGGAGGATGATCTGGGAGCCCCTGAGTCACACATAGCCATTGCTACATACATACACTTCACACACACACACACTGACATTTATTTACATATACTTTTATCCAAAGCGACTTACATTTGTCAACTATCAGTTACATCAGGACCAGTCTCCCCTAGAACATCTTAGGGTTAAGTGCCTTGCTCAAGGGCACAAGGGTGGCAGCCCGGATTTGAACCCATAGGCGACTAGCATGCTAGCCAGGTTCCTTAACCGCTATACTACCACATGCACGCACGCACGCACGCACGCACGCACGCACGCACGCACGCACGCACACTTATTTTATTTGAATCAAACTGTATTCTATAAATGTAAACATATGTATTATTTCAACTGCCATTTAAAAGAACATACATTAGTGTATCTGGACAGAGGCAGAGAGGACAGCTGGTGTCTTTGGCCAGCACTAAGCCAGCAGACCTAGAGAAGAACAGGCCGTTAGAACTCAGAACTCTGGAAGATTCTGGAATGTCTGCACATACTTGGGAGCCTAGAGTCCAGGGCAGCTTAGACAGCTTTTAGACGGCGAGGGGGGGGTGATTGAGAGAGAGAGCGAGAGAGAGAGAGAGAGAGAAAGAATGGAGAGATGGCAGATTGAGGTTGTCTGACAGACTAGCAGGGCAAAGCAGGCCTGAGCTGGGAGCTGGGAGTGGGGCTGGGGATGGGCTGTGCTTTGAGCACTGCCTGCCCATAAAGGCTGCCTTCAGCAGGCATAATCTCTTAGCTGAGCCCATTGAAAGCTGGGTCTTGGAGGTTAATTCACCCATCACTCCGCGTTTGAATCAACTGCAAACTCACATTGAGATGAAAAGCACAGAGCCCCTCGGACGAGCTGCACCAGGGGGACCAGTGGGCCTCCTTGCTGAAGCACAACACTGCATGCTCCTCTGGACGGACCTCCGTCTGCAGGGAAACTGAAAAGAAAAACAATAATTAGAGATAATTGCTTGTGTCCAAACATGACCATTACTGCCCACCTCCCCCCGCCTCTCCGCCTCTCCGCCTCTCCACCTCTCCACCGGGCTCTCTACCTCTCTCCCTCTCCTCCTCTCTCCCTCTCTCCCGCCTCTCCACTTCTTCATTGGGTCGTCTCCTCCTCTTTTTCTCTCTCTCCCTCTTTCTCTCTCTTCTTCTCCCCCGCTTCTCCACTGGGCCCTCTCTCTCTCCCTCTCCTCCTCTCTTTCCCTCTCTCTCTCTCTTTCCCTCTCCTCCTCTCTTTCTCTTTCTCTCTCCCTCTCTCCCCCCTATCCTTCTTTGCCCCCACCTCTCTCTTTCTCTCTCTCCCTCTCTCTCTCTCCTTCCACTTCTCCCCCTACTCTTCCTTTGTTTTTCCTCTGCCCCCTCCTCCTCCCCCTCTCTCTCTCTTCTTTTGCAGAACCCCGTCGAACAGAGAGACCATCCCCCTGTTTTGACAGCTGGGCAGGCGAACATAATTCATGACAGCTGAACTGAAACGTCTTTAAACACGGAGGAGAGGAAGAGAAAGGGAAAGGGGAAGAGAAAGAGGGAGAGGGAGAGAGAGAGATAGAGAGAGAGAGAGAGAGAGAGGAGGGAGAGAGAGAGGTGAGGAAAGAGAGAGAAATATGTGGAAGAACAGACACAGTAATAGCTGGTGAAGGGGAGTTAACGGCTCATAAAGCACAAGGAACAGGAAGAATGAGTGTATGAAAGAGAGAGAGAAAGAGAGAAGGGGAAAGGGAGAGAGAGAGAGAGATAGAAAGAGAGAAGGGGAGAGGGAGAGAGAGAGAGATAGAAGAGAGAAGGGAGAGGGAGAGAGAGAGAAGGGGAGAGAGAATAAGAGAGAGAGAGACGAGAGAGAAAAAGGGATCAGCATCAAGAGAGCCGCCACGCTCAAAAAGCGGAATATTTTCCCAACAGATCGCTGCGGAACATGGTGTCATGCCAGCTTTGACGCATTGGCTTAATTTGCTGCTCCTTGACTCTGACCTTTGACCGCAAAGGTCGCCAGAGGTCACCTCAAGCTCAGAATGAGGCAGCCGAAATCATGTCCGTCTGAGGGAGCAGGGTGAAGGGTCACCGGCGAAACTCACCGCGTGTCAGCCAGAACAGGGACCAGATGGGGAAAGGATACACATCTGAAACAAAAATAACTCCTGATTTTCCACCCTCCTTAAACACACACACACACACACACACACACAGAGTTGGACCCACCACAGGCATGTCACCCAAACTCAATAGAATCATAAAGATCAACATTACACAAACTTTAACACACACAGACAAACACACACACACACACACACACACACACACACACACAGACACACACAGACACATTACACAGACGTTAGCATGGCATTGACAGAAGCATGGCAGTGTGCCCTGTAAATTGTCAACGACAGAAGTTTTCCCTGAAGGCAAATACTAGCAGATTATATAGAGTCCCTCTATTCTACACCCCAGAGTCATGAAAGGTGTGTGTGTGTGTGTGTGTGTATCCAGAGTCCCTCTATTCTACACTCCAGAGTCATGAAGGGTGTGTGTATGTGTGTGTGTGTGTGTGTGTGTGTGTGTGTGTGTGTGTGTGTGTGTATGTGTGTGTGTGTGTGTGTGTGTGTGTGTGTATCCAGAGTCCCTCTACTCTATATCCCAGAGTCATGAAGGCTGTGTGTGTGTGTGTGTGTGTGTGTGTGTGTGTGTGTGTGTGTGTGTGTGTGTGTGTGTGAGTATCCAGAGTCCCTCTACTCTATATCCCAGAGTCATGAAGGGGTGTGTGTATGTGTGTGTGTGTGTGTGTGTGTGTGTGTGTGTATCCAGAGTCCCTCTACTCTACACCCCAGCAATGAAGGGTGTGTGTGTGTGTGTATCCAGAGTCTTTCTACTCTACATCCCAGAGTGATGTGTGTGTGCGTGTGTGTGTGCGTGTGTGTATGTATGTGTATGTGTGTATATATATGTCTGTATATATGCAGCACACAGTATTGATCTAAGCTGAAAGCACTTGTCTTGACTCAGTTCTCAGATTGAGGGAGAGAGAGAGCAAGTGAGAGACAGGGGGTAAGAGAGCGAGAAGTGGGGGGAGAAAGGAGGGGGGGGGGGGGGGGTGGACATGGCTTAACTGGATTGAAGCTGGAATGGGCTCGACTCGGCTTGGCTCTTCTGGTCCTGGATCAGTGTAGTCTGCTTCTCCAGACACCATGTGACATGCTAATGTCCCTGCAGCAGCACCATCTGAAACCAATTAAGATCTGACAACTTTATCAGAGTCAGGAACTCATAAACACACATGACACTGTCACACACACACACATGTAGTATCCTTAAGGTGCAGGTGGAAACTCAACTCACACACACACACACACACACACTGTTCAGACAGGCTGGTCATGACCAATGGGGTTTTGACTCTTTGAGTTGAGGAGCTGTGACCTGATGGAGGGAGGTTGTCACTGTTAAACCCAAGACATCAAAAAATAAGAATAATTCACTGGAAATAATTCAATAATATTTCAATTATAATTCAAATAATAACACTGGAAACATTTCTCAACATGTGAAATAAACATGAGTGTGATCATTCTCTGACCAACCGCTGGAATCGTTGCTTTGACAACTAAATAAAACATTCATGGACAAGACAGTTTTCAATCAGTTTTAATGTTGTTCTAAAAGTTGTAATGAGACCAAATCTGAGGATGGCTGTTTGGAGGTGCTGGTTTAGTTGAAAGCCCAGACACACACACACACACACACACACACACCACCCAAGCTCTATTGGGAAAGAGGCAGGGGGCATTTTTGAATGGCTCAAACACCTGCTGTGTCTCTGAGGGCAGGGCAGAGTCTGGGGGCGGGGGGTTCTAACCGTGTGCTGAGGAGGAGCCATAGTGGCTCCAGAGGGGCCAGTTTCTCAAGGCCAATGGCTTTCTCAGGCTGCTGGGTGCGAGTGGCAGGCCAAGTCCATCAGGAGGAGTAATGGCCCACAGCCTCCTAATAGATTCACCAGAAGGTTCATGAAGACCCTGCGGACGCATCCATCTCAACACTCCCCTAGTCACAGCACACACAGCTCACAGCTAATGCTATTTCCCATGGGAACCTTACAAGCATGTTTACCCCTGTGTGTGTGTGTGTGTGTGTGTGTGTGTGTGTGTGTGTGTGTGTGTGAGAGAGAGAGAGAGAGAGAGAGAGCAACTCTTCCTGTGTGATATACTGTCTGTAAATGAGTTGTATTTCACAGCAGTGATCTTCACTGTGTTTATACTTCTCTCTCTCACTGTGTGTGTGTGTGTGTGTGTGTGTGTGTACAATTGTGGTGTGTGTGTTTGTGTGTGTGTTTTAGTGTGCTGTGTGCATTCTTCATCTTTAGTGTGTGTGTGGACTGAGGAACTGAATGTAAATGCACTCCAGCACACAACAGAGTCTGAGACTCATTTCCTGTCCGACATATTGATCTCATCACCCAAGGCTTTACTGTCGGATGTGCCCTAAAGAGTGTGTGTGTGTGTGTGTGTGTGTTTAGTGACTGTGTCACATGTGAGTCTGGGTGTGAGTCAACAGAGGCTTTCAATGAGGCATACATCAAACACAACTGAACTGGATACATGCAAAATAATCCTTTTCCTTTCAGTGAAGACCCGCTATGTGTAGCCTACTGTGTGTGTGTGTGTGCAGAGACGTATAGTAACTACAGTACTTAAGTATGTTTTGGGAGTATGTATACTTTTCTTGTGGTGTTAAAAATCTGCCAACTTTTACTTGTACTTTGCTACATTTCCTGAGTTAGTTGAATACTTTACTCCACTACATTTTCAATTGGCAGCATAGTTCCAGGTATCAGATGAAACTGCATTAGGTGCATTAGGCATTAGGATGAGTGACTGCAGATGGAACTGTGACTAACTAAAACTGAAACTACTACAGAGTCTTGTGTGAAGCTGACTTGTCACTGCACACGTGCAACCAACACATTCTCCACTAAACCTGTTGATGTGATGGAGGCACCATTTTTATCCTGACCGTGTGTGTGTGTGTGTGTGTGTGTGTGTGTGTGTTTGTGTGTTTGAGTGATTTATTTCCAGGCTTTTTTTTTGTTGTTGTTTTTTGTTTTTACATTTTCTGAAGTTTGACCCACTTTTTGTCTACTTGTACTTTTACTTTCATTGCTTAAGTACATTTAATTACAGATTACTTACTGTACTTATATACATTTAATTACAGATTACTTACTGTACTTATATACATTTAATTAAAGATTACTTACTGTACTTATATACATTTAATTACAGATTACTTACTGTACTTATATACAGTAGGTACAAGATACTTTTGGACTTTTACTTGAGTAACATGCTAGTACGGGACTTGAACTTCTACCAAAGTAAAATTTTTGTTAATTTTTGGCAAATTCATGTACATGTACTCAAGTGTGTGTGTGTGTGTGTGTGTGTGTGTGAGAGAGAGTGAGTGTGTGTGTGTGTGTGTGTGTGTGTGTGTGTGTGTACAGTAACATTCAGTGACAAGGCATCTCTGATGTGTGTTGCTGTGTGGGCTAATTATACGTCATAGTGTAGGCCTATATGGCCAAATGTGTGTGTGTGTGTGTGTGTGTGTGTGTGTGTGTGTGTGAGTGAGAGAGAGAGAGAGAGAGAGAGAGAGAGAGAGAGAGAGAGAGAGAGAGAGCAAGAGAGTAAGTATGTAGGAGTATGTGTGTGTTCCCTCGTTCCCGACACCCACCCGTTCCTCTCGTTGGGTGGCGGCAACTCTCGCAACGCGACTTTCACGGCGAACAACAAAAGTTGGGCTAACAGGAAGATAATTTAGATTTGATTGCTTTCACGTGTTTTTCATAAACAACAAAGTCCTCCTCGGCTTTTCTCCACGGCGCTGCCTTGCCGTGGAAACGTGGAAGCTATTTGCCCAGCTTGCTCTCAGTCCTGGGCTCTTGGCGGGGCGATGGGAAGCGTCATCCGACGAGCCCACCACGCGTGGAGATCCTCGATCGCTCTCACTCGCGTCAGGAACGGATTATTCCCATGACAGTGTGAGGCAAGGCGTGAGCCCGCGCCTAAAAATAGCAAGGAATGATCTCAAGACTAAGATAGAAACGTCATCAAAGAAGCATAATTGTTCCCAAATAGGCAGACCCTGTCTCCTTTTTATGTCTTTGACAGTATGTGTGTGTGTGTGTGTGTGTGTGTGTGTGTGTGTGTGTGTGTGTGTGTGTGTGTGTGTGGTGGTGGGGTCTGTGTCTGGTTCATGAGAAACCAATAAGATGTTAACGTTAAGGTTGCAGATGCAAACTGTAAAAGCACGCTTGTGCTCATCCGCATCAGTCCGCATTAGCGCTCTCTGAAGAGGCTGAAATCAACCCGAGTAAAAGAGCATGGCGGTCAGGGCGTGACATACAAGCGGACCTGACCTGAGGACTCGCGGCCCTGTCTTCGGCTCGGATGACACAGTTTCACGGGCTCAGCTTGCGCTCAGTGAGACTAGACTGCTATTAATGTTAACCTCATGGGACAGCAACCAGCAGGCTCAGACAGCAGTGAGTGGAACTAGTTTTGTGTGGGCTATGTTGTTATAATAAGAATAATATAATCACGGACGATTTATTATTATTATTATTATTATTATTATTATTATCAATGATGATTATATCGATAATAATAATAGTAGCCTAGTAGTAATAATAATAATAATGCATCTAATACATATAGACGTATGCCTATCTGGCAGTCAGGTGTTTGCAATAAAATCCTGCTGTTCTTCATTATCCATTTCACCCCGACTCCTCATCGTTCCAGCAGACCCGGTGAATTTAGGAAGTCCTACCTTCTAATTAATCGCCTGTCGATACGGCCGCTGTCATGAGAATTGCGGTTAATCGTTGTGCGCTTTCTTCTCGTTCTCTCTCTCATTTGAACTTGTTTAAACGTTTGACGTGCTCCGTAATGCCGTCATAAAGTGGCGCAAAGGCCATGCAGCGCGCCTATAATGAGCCTTGTCGGCCACCCGCGCTTTATGGCGCTGTGAAATTAATGGGAGTCACATTGGCCTGCGGTTTCTCCACAAAGGCATGGAGCACCAGTTATAGCATACTGTTTAAAATTGTTTTCGAAATAAAGAATTTGCACTTGTCAACTCCTCTTTTTCGGTGGGAACGCACAGCACACTCTCGAACTGTAGGCCTACTTTCATGCAGTAAAAGGCGATCTCTCCCATCTAGTCCTGTCCACAGGTTTCATAAATCAGTAAAGAACAGACGATTTGGTCCGTTTCGGCCAAAGGAAACAAACCAAGCTTCGCTCATAATCGAGATCAAGCAACAGCTTTCAAAACAGAGCTCTACGAAGACATTTTAATTTCATTAATAACGCCGTAGCGGTGATTTCCATTAAGGGTGGCCTTGGTTTATTTAGGTAAAAGATGGATTAAGCGCTCAGAGGATGAGAGAAGCGGTCGTGGCCGGCCTGACCCATTCAAATTAAATCAACACTAAAGGTGAGCCCTCTACCCGTAGGTAATTCTCATTACAGTGATTTAAACTGTTACAATTTATTTAATTTCAGCAAATAAACATCGTCTTATCACAAATAAACCATCGATAAGATAATTTATCACGGAACCTACACAAAATAAACGTCCAACACTAGACTACTCGTAAATGCATTACATACATTAGTCTATACATTAGACCTACAGGGGTAGACAGTTGTAATGAGTACCTTCATTTTTACCTTCACGTCACAGAACACACATTTCACATGTTTACATGAGGTTTGCATATAACCTACCAAACGGCATGTGTTAATATAAGTAGGCTAAGCTACTTTTCAGTTAAAAAAAAAAAAACTTTGCGAGTCTAAATTGGCTTTAAACACATTTGATTCCACTCATTTATTGTTATAAACTCCCCCAAATGTGTTCAAAGAGAGTACAAGTAAGATCCGTGAAACAAACTTGGACTTATTCGTATTTCAGAAGGCCTTTTTTTAAATTTCATTCAGGCCCTGACTGTCAACTGGGAGATCTTAAAAAATCGACCCATGACATCCTCTTTTTTAGAGTCTTGAATGCATTAGTGTAGATGTACGCTATTACAAAAAACGGTGAGAATGTCAGCATATTATATTTATGACCTCGCATGGACTTACAAGCACAAGGTGGCTGACTCGTTACGACTTAGATGAATCCACATGATACACTTTGACTAAATAAATTGCCTTCTTTGGATTGTTGAATTTATCTAGGGAATAATCTGAATTTGAAGTTCGAATGGTGTGTTTATTTTTCCTAGAGTAGTTTATGGATTATAGACTTTGGTCTGGGTGGTATAGTGTTAACCAAAAATGTTTAGATGAACCGTCGAGAATATTTTGCAACTGCTTGTTGATCATCGCTATTAACACACGCACGCACGCGTGCACACACACACACACAAAGACAAAATTATGTATGATTAAGAGACAAAAACACGTAGTATCAATATATGCTATTTTCTTTTCTTTCAACTTGCCTCTTTTTAATATAAGATAATTATGGTTTAGATTTAGAACAATGTTTTAAATTAATTCAATAGGATTATTAAACAAATAGTCTACTTCGCGCATTATTTTCAATGATGAATTGCTCGTAGAACGCTCACTTTCCCTTCTAGTTCAAACTGTTTCTCTTCTTCCTCAGCTGCTATTTAGGAACTATTTCCGCCCCCCTGTGGTCTGCCAGACATGTGAGCGCTGCCTGAGCCTGTGCAGTCCAGACCCGGAGGAGAGCACTCTGCCTCGGCCACTCTACGACTGTGTCCGCGCTGCGGCGCAGGCTTCGCGAAGTAATGAAATTCTACCAAAACTACGAACAGGTACATTTTTAAACACGATTGATCTCCGTGCCCGTTATCAATGTAGAGCTTGATCTTTTACAGTTACAGTCTCCTTTTGCTGATATAGCCACATCCTTGGAGTTAAAGGATCACTGAGCTAAGATCGAGTTTTGAATGTCGGAAATAAATGTGTGTAGGCGACTCCTCTCTGTGTCAACGCTTTTCTTGCCAGGTCTCAGACACAAAACATGCCTAGAATGAAACGAAACAGATTTTAGAAAATATTTTTGGAAACATTAGAAAATATTTTTTCATATTTATAAATATCTTTTTCTTTATGACATTTCAGTATTTGAAATATTTATTATTTTGTGTCAGCCAATATCACCCTTTTGGCCCAGAGTGGGAAATGCTACCAGCCTGCATGGGCGCTGGAATTACCCCACAGCAGCCAATCTGCTCTTAAAGATAATACTCAGCACTGTTCTCTATTAATATTTAATACCGTGTTTATAACCATAGGAAGCAAACAGGAAGCACGTTGGAGTTCAAAGTCGCATATGAGTGCACAGTGTGAGCACGGTCAACTATGGGGTTCTTCATCCAGTGGGGTCGATGATTACACAAGCCGTTTCAAAGCACTTGGCCTCCCGCTGCACCCACACACACAGGTAAACAAAGCCTCACGTCCCTGTTCCACTGGGGCAGGAGTGGAAGAAACACAGGACACACACTTTCATTCACTTGTGAACAGAAATGTTAGGTGTCAACAGCCGAGGGTGGAGATGGGTAGAGATCCTCATACGCAGGAGGGGAGAGGCAGTCCAAAGCATCTTCATCGCTCTTCCTGTCTTCCTCCTCCTCACTTCTCTGCTCAGGGTCTCTGCGGCACATTGAGAACAGCATCAGGACCCAAACACTTTCCCTTTCGACTCAATCAACTCTCTGGACATATACTGCTCAATCCTCACGCACATTAACTCATGGCTAAAAACGTTCCCATTGTCCTCCTGCCTTGATCCAAAACTTTCCCTCTTTGCAATCATTGGCTGAAGTGGTCTTAGTATTAACGTCCCAGTTACAGATTTCTCTGGAGGCCCTGGGCACAAGCCACGGACAGCAGCGGCAGCCAGGGTGCCACAGACACCTCTAGGGCCCTTTAAATACTGTAGTAACACGTCTTAAAGTTGAGGTCCACAGTTAAACACAGCATTATAATAATAGGCCTAACAGGGATGTTCACCTTTAAATATTGCATAATAATAGGCCTTAATGGTCAATTTGTAATGTGTCTTTAACAGGAGTGTCAAAGCAGATGACAGCCCTCACTCTCATGCCCTATGATTGGTTGGAATTGTTGACAGCCTGCAACCCCCCACTCCGCACACGATTGGCTGAAAGTGTTTATGGCTTGGTCTGAGATACTATGTGTGCTTGGCCAGAGAAGCCTTAGTGGACACACTCCACACACACACACCCACACAGCTAAAAGTGCAGACACACTCCAAACACACACAGTTAAAGCATTAGGAGAAACCATCTGCCCACATTGAAATCACTTCACCTTTAATGTTCAACAGACATAAAGTGAGGCTGGGATCAGTACTGATAATCACAGACTGCAGAACAGAGAAGAGTGCATTGGGAGTGTGTGTGTATGTGTGTGTGTGTGTGTGTGTGTGTGTGTGTGTGTGTGCATGAGAGAGGGGGGGTGCATTGGGAGTGTGTGTGTATGTGTGTTTGTGTGTGTGCATGAGAGAGGGGGGGTGCATTGGGAGTGTGTGTGTGTATGTGTGTGTGTGTGTGTGTGTGTGTGTGAGAGGGGGAGGGAGAGAAGGGTTGGGAGTGTGTGTAAGTGTATGCGAGGACAGAGAGAGGAGGACGCCAAGTACCTGCTTTCCTGGCGGCCGGAGGAGACACTGGGCCCAAGGGTGCCACTGGTGCCCATATCGGGGCGTTCCAGTGGGAACACGCTGTGGTACTGTGGAGGGCCGCTGGCACTCGGCAGCTGAGGCTGCCCGCTTAAGACGCTTGTCCCTTGGGTGACGGATGCGTTGGGGGGCGGGATGTACTGGACCACTGTGGCACGATGAAATGTAATTGGCTGATTGATGCCTGCAAAGACAAAGGACTGGCCGTGTGCCATCTCGCCCTCCTCTGCCCCGGTGCCGCCTCCTCTCCCGCCAGACACACAGGACAGCATGTGGAATTTGCAGACACTGATGAGGACGAAGGTGGCCCCCACAGACAGCAGCACCGGCCCCAGGAGCTGTGTCCACTCCAGCGCGTGGCTTTGGTCGTAGTTGACCCAGCCCATGGCCGTGAGGGTCATGCCCACCAAGCCCAGGAAAATTCCGGAGAAGAGCAGCGTGGCGCCGGTCTTCTCCCCATCCGACACACCGCCGCTGTCCAGTCGGCCCTGGGACGGAGCAGGCAGTGAGGTCACCACATTGAGGCCAGCTTCTGTGTGTCCCTGGTGGGGTCTCGACTGACCGCTCATGTCCACTATAGGCCCTGCTGCCTGACCCACAGTCACGGCCTTCCACAGGGTCTTCAACCTCAGGCGCTTCATGGCAGCGCCTCCTCGGAGGGTCTCTCGTTGCAGCAGGTCCAGCAGAGCTGTGTGTGATCTGCTTTGCAGCAGTGGATTGCTAAACACTCTGGACCAGTGTTACTGTAAGATGCCAGTTCAGAGGCCTGGTTAAAAGTTAACACGCATCCTTGGCCGTGTGTACCGGTCCAATGCTTTCATAAATCATTGTAGGATAAAACTCACCCAAGACGTGAAGTGCATGTGATTACTGTCTAGCTAGTTCAAAATGAGATTGAGCTCTAATTTTAAAGCGCCGCATAGTTTTTACTTGAAGCTTTCAGAAGTTGTCGATTTCAAATCCCTGACATCCATCTTATTTTAAAGCTTATTCTAAAATCTCCCTAGGCTATCAGACTTCACCTGACCGCTTGAGTTTTAAATGAACAGGTGCAGTGCAGTCAACGCATTCTTAAATATGCAAGGTAAGCCAAATGTTTTGGTGAAACTCAATGGACCGCGCCAGATGAGTGCAATTCCACATGGGGCGGCGCCAGCGTCAATAATTACCTCTCGTGAGCGCAGCGTTCATCTTGGGGGAGTAGGAGAAAGGTGCGCTGGAGCGCGCTGACCGGATTGTGTGCAGGGAGCGCGCGCGAACAAGCGGGAGAAAGTGGAAGAGGCACGCACACACGCACGCACGCAGACCATGGAACGCGAGCCGCAATCCATCTTGTCAAATATCATTTCACACCGCCGTGTCTCGAGCCGCTATGTTATACATAACTTATCACCGCGAGCCCATACCGCAACAGTTAAACAATCGTTCTTGCACGTCAGGCGGAGAGGCTTTTAAAACACATCGGGATCACGCAATAACGTGTCACCGAGAGTGCGTGACGGGCTTTGGCTGCGAACAGAGAACGGCAGCGAGAGGAAAAAAGGCAGAGATGAGAAAGAAAGCGCGAGAGGGAGAAGGCAGGAGGTGTCGCCTCACACGCAGACTCAACACTTTACACGCGCGCAGAGAGAAACGGTGTC
>PYXC01001677.1:110000-120000 GCA_015244755.2 Tenualosa ilisha
CCACACACACGTACAGCACTGTAATAAAGATATATACTCAGTCCCACACACACACTGGCACACCAACTTAAACATGGACATGGACACACACACACACACACACACGCACACCCTCCCCTGCAAGCCCATCTCCATGCTGAGAATGCAGCCCTGCACAAAGGCCTGAGTTGCACGCTAACCTTCATGGGGCGTCCAGACTGCCATCGTCCACAGGCAAGGGTGTGTGTGTGTGTGTGTGTGTGTGTGTGTGTGTGTGGAGGGGGAGCTGCTTTTAGCGGTTAACTGTGGCACGCTCTCTTCCTCGCTCTCTCTCTCTCCTCCAGTGCATCAGACCATCACTGAGCCCCACCTAATGACATAATACTGTGGCCACACCCCAAAGCCACTGCTCAACCAATCAGCACTGCACAACAGCCATGACCATCCACTTATCAGCCAGTCATGTCACACACACACACCCTGTGGTTCCAGACAGGCCTTCCTGTTCCAGTGCAGGATCCCTGTGTGTGTGTGTGTGTGTGTGTGTGTGTGTGTGTGTGTGTGTGTGTGTGCGTGCACACATTTAAGAAAGAGACGCTTGGCATTTGACGGAGTCTGACATTGTCATTGCCGAAGAGTCTCCTCATCACCACGGGCGACGGCTGAGTGTCGATCTCATTGTCCCAACAATCCCCTTCCACAGCACAACACTAAACACGCTATACCTATGGGAGTGTGTGTGTGTGTGTGTGTGTGTGTGTGTGTGTGTGCGTGTGTGTGAATGCAGGCGAGTGAGTGAGAGACAGAGAGAAGCAGAGAACCAGAATAATTGGTCTAATGCATGTCAACTGGTCCAATTCATCAAAGCATATAATGCACACTTGCACGCATGCACACACACACACTCACACACATTCACACACACTCACTCAGACTAGCCCAGGGAAAAAAAAGCTCTCTGTACGATAACCAAGTCTTTTTTCCCCCTCCATCTCTTGGTAATGGCACACACACACACACACACAAACACACTCAGTAATGGCCTTCTGTCCTAAAAGTCACGCAGAGGGCCGTGGGGCATGTGTGTGTGTGATCCAAACATGAAGACATTTACCTGGAGTCCTGCCCTCATGTGAGAGACACATCCACCCTAAAGAGCAACACACACACACACACACACACACACACACACACACACACACACACACACACACACACACACACGTGCAGAGGTGGGGGCTCACAAAGGGGTGGGTCGGCGAGGCAGAACTTAGGGGGTAGGGTGGATCCCAGAGCATCATGGGAGTTAAAGTGTGGTAATTCCCCAGTGACCCACCCCACCACACCCCACCCCACCCCTGCCTTCTGATGAATCTCCAATGACATCCTTTGCTCTGCCCCTCACGGAAGCTCTCTCTCTCTCTCTCTCTCTCTCTCATTCCATCTCTCTCTCTCTCTCTCTCTCTCTCTCTCATTCCATCTCTCTCTCTCTCTGTCTGTTTCCTCGCTGGTTCCTGCAGAACTATGCTGCGTTGGTCCACACCATTAGAAAACATCACACACACACACACACACACACACACACACAAGCTTGCCCAGTAAGTAAGACAGCAGGCAGGATAGGAGGAAAGAGAATGATGGAGACAGACGACAAGAGGGGCAGATGGAAGAAGAAGAGGAGGAGGAAGAGGAGGAAGAACAATGGATAAAGAAGAGAAGGAAGGAGTGGAGGGAAAAGAGGAGGAAGGAAGAAAGAAAGATAAATAGAATGGAGTGAGACAGAGATAGAATGATGGAATGATGGGAAAGCGGGGTAGAGGAAGAGAAGAATGAGACAGGAAGATGAAGAGGGAGGAAAAAAAGAATGATGGAGGAAGAAGAGAAGGAGGAGAGTGATAAAGAGAAGGGAAAAGAGGAGGAGGAGAGTGTGAGAGAGAAGAGGAGGAGAGTGATAGAGTGATGGAGAGGGAGGGAGGGAGAAGAGGAGAGTGATTGTGATGGAGGGAGAGGAAGAAGAGGAGAATGTAGTTAGATGTGTGTGAGGAGGAGCACCATGTCACTCAGCGCAAGCTATCAGGACGAGCAGTGGCTCTAATTCAGGTCGGCAGATGGCCAATTGTATCAGTGGATTGGAGAGATCCCCCCTCACACACACAGGCCAAATCAGCACACTCCACCAGGGGCTTTTGCATTGAATTGCCTCTGGTGCTTAAAGGAACATCACTATGTGTCGTCGAGACGTTTCCAAGGTGCCTTTGTGATGTCACAGTGAGAGTTTAATAGATGTGTGTGACCTCATCTTTAAAAAGATGCCTGTTAAAGCAGCTGAGGAGGGGGTCATGGGAGTCGTTACCATGGCAGCGGTAAATAATCCATCTGCCAATCATTTCCCCATATTGACCACCCCAGGCTAAAGGCCTCTACTCTCCACACACTTTGGTGTCTTTTTGGGGTCAATAATTCGTCAACAATTTTTTGCAAAATCATATTGCATTTTTGCATCGTCCCTCATGTGAAAATATCTTAATTCATGAATGCTCCAGCTCTGGTAATCCAGCTGGGCCACGATGATTGATGATTTTTGTTCTCTACCCAGAGATGAAAAGTAGATGCTATCCGCTTCATTTTGTTGATTTATTCTTCCACTTGAAGAATAAAGACAGTTATCACTGAGGTTTCTAGAAACATCTCTGGGGATTCTTATAGGCATCTTTAACTAAATGACTAAAAACTAATTGTGAGGGAATATAAACAGCATAGTAACTACATTCGCACAGTTAGTCCCAGCAGCAGCTCTCAAATGGAGTGTGGCAGCCATCCCCTTTAAACCCCAGAGGACGCAAAGCTCAGAACAGGACCAGTAAGAGCAGGACACGACCAAGGCAGCCAATGACATTTATCTCCCTGCCAAAGCAGCTGCAGGGGGTGAAATGCTTGGAGGAAGGATCCACAGATGAGAGACAGAGAGGGAAGGAAGGAGCTTTAGCACACTACACAATAAGGACTCAGTCTAATAAGGACACTACACAGTACTAAGTCTATACCTGGCAGTGCTGTCGTTGGATTGTCTACAGGGCCTATGTGTCGATGACTGCTGGGGTGCCTCAGTGGCCTTGGTCACATGGATAGATTTTCTGCCATTCCGCTTAAACATTCTGGGTCATCTGTTTACACGCAGCAACTCTCCATTCTAATCTGAGTTAAGTGGCCATGTGATGCAGGTGCACATTGGGGGGGGAGCGTCATGCTGATGTCGGCCATTTTTGGATGAGAGGTGGACACAATAAACTGCTGTCAGTTGTCTCACAAAACCATTGTTACCGTGGTGAAGATGTCACCAGCCCACATGGTCCCATAAAAAGTTCAGTTGATCAAGTGTTTCCATGATTGTTCAATTGGAACAGGAACAGAATAAACCACCTCTTCCATTCCAATTCAGTTTTTAGTCAAATCAGATGTTAGATTTTGAATCTGATCAGATGTTAGATGCCATTCAGCGTGTTTCTATGGGTCATTTCTATTGTGACTGCGCTACTTTTGCGTTTCCATTCTGATTAAAAGTGTCCACAAAGTGTTAACAGGGCCAATGCAACACAACTCCCTTTACAAACACACTACAAACACACACACATACACACACACACAGAAAGGGAGAGATGGACCCGCATGATTTGTTAACTGGTGGAAAATACATTATCATAAATAAAACACCAAATCAAACACATTTGCAATACCAAATCTACTTTGCTGTGTGTGTGTGTGTGTTTCTCTTTAAAAGGGGATCTCAAAATAAAGTCAATGTGCTCACGTCACCTGATCCGCAGTGCAGTGCCCAGAGAGGGTGAGGCTAACTCTGTGTGTGTGTGTGTGTGTGTGTGTGTGTGTGTCTGGTCACTCAAGGGGCAAAAGCCGGGCAGAAACCGAAGCAAGGTCCTCCAAGGGTCAGGAGGTCAATTCTAAAAAAGAAATATATAAATAACCATTTTTAAGGGGCACAAATTGTCTGATGGTTGAGTGCTCTTAATGAGGCTCTCTGCTGTGTTTACTGTGCTGCTCTGGGTTCCACAGGAAACACAAACACAACAAAACATAAACACAAACAGAGGGCCATCATTTCAGACACGGCCTGGCTGAACGCTTTATGCACAAACTCCTGTCCTAACAAAGGAGGTTATGCAAGAATATGGGTTTTGTGTGTGTGTGTGTGTGTGTGTGTGTGTGTTTGGATAGCATTCAATGTCCACAAAATGATTTGTGTTTGAATCTTCAGAGCATACCGTCACCTAAGGACTCTTAAACATCTCAAATAGAACTGCCACTCTTCTTCATTAAGTCCACCACACACACACACACACACACACACACACACCATCACTCAACACACCACACACACACCATCACCCAACACACCACACACACACCATCACCCAACACACCACACACACACCACCACTCAACACACTCACTGCATAAAAAACACACCACACACACACCATCACTCAACACACTCACTGCATAAAAAAACACACCACACACACACCATCACCCAACACACTCACTGCATAAAAAAACACACCACACACACACCATCACTCAACACACTCACTGCATAAAAAACACACCACACACACACCATCACTCAACACACTCACTGCATAAAAAAACACACCACACACACACCATCACTCCACACACTCACTGCATAAAAAACACACCACACACACCATCACTCCACACACTCACTGCATAAAAAACACACCACACACACTATCACTCAACACACTCACTGCATAAAAAACACACCACACACACACCATCACTCAACACACTCACTGCATAAAAAAAACACACCACACACACACCATCACTCAACACACTCACTGCATAAAAAAACACACCACACACACACCATCACTCAACACACTCACTGCATAAAAAAACGAGATGGCCAGACAATTCAGATTTAATTTCATAATTGTATATATTTATATATTACACATTTATAACAGACAAAATGAAATCCAAATGAGACAAACAGTGGCAGATATATTTGTCAAAATGTCCATCTCAAGATCAAAAGCAAAAATCATTTATACAGGTTTGTCATTTTCTTTTGTGCTCGACACTCTTTTTCACAGAGACATACAGACACAGAGGAGACAGAAAGAGAAAGAGAGAGAAAGAAAGAGAGAGAAAGAGAGAAGGAAGGATGGAGGGATGGAGGGAGTCAGAATCATTTACAAGAGAAGAAAACTCGGAAAGAAAAAAAAATGCCTTTGACTTTTTTACCAGATGTGTGGCAGCAAGAGCCAGCTTGCTAAACACACTGTGACTATATATTCAGCTGTGTGTGTGGGGGGGGGGGGGGGGGGGGTGCAAACATACTCTGGTCTGGCGGATTGTGTGTGAGTCACAGGTGAGGTGTTGCACCTGCATCTTCCACTCATCCCACCGCTAACTCACTCACACACACACTCACACACACACACACACACACACACCATCTACCACTCATCCCACCGCTAACTCACTCACACACACACACACCATCTACCACTCATCCCACCACTAACTCACTCACTCACACACACACACACACACACAGACACACACCATCTACCACTCATCCCACTGCTAACTCACTCACACACACACACACACACACACACACACACACACACACACACACACACACACACACACACACACCATTTACCACTCATCCCACTGCTAACTCACTCACTCACACACACACACCATCTTCCACTCATTCCATCCCTCTGCTGATCTCAGTCATAGTCCCTCTGACACATACACACATACTCTCTCTCTTGCCACCAAATCCTTGTCTCAGCAATCCTGGCTGCCACCAGACTTGAGAGAGACACTTAAAAACACATTAGTTAGTGCCATCTTTAAAAGCTACCATTAAAACAGGACAAACTGCACCACTAGACACAGACTCTTTACCTCCCCCGCCACACACACACACACACACACACACACACACACACACAACACACACACACACACAGTGTCATTCCCTGGGACTTCTCACATCCATGGCTGTGTGAGTTCCTTTCATATTTCAACCACTTCCTGTCCATTGTCGCTGCACTAGACTGAGACCAGCCGAGCCGTCGTGCTCCACTGGACTAACCACACACCCCACCTGGCTTAACCATCCACATTCAGAGATGACAAACCCCTCTAAAAACAGACTTGCATGTTCCCATGCATGTGTGTGTGAGTGGACATACTAGGAGTGTGAGAGAGAGCAGATAATTCACAAAGCTGTTCAGCTGAAAAAGTTCAGTTGTGGCAGAAGGTGTGAAAACCCATTAGGAACGAGGCACCACATGAGGCACCATAGAGGCACCACATGACAACAAGGCAAGATGGCCGCCCAAGTCTAGGCTTGAGCACTTTGATGTACTATCACCTAAAGCTGATCTACTGCTTCGTCTCCCAGAGAGACTGTCTAATAGTCTCGTCTCCCAGAGAGACTGTCTAATAGTCTCGTCTCCCAGAGAGACTGTCTAATAGTCTCGTCTCCCAGGGCAGACTAGTTTGGCTACTCCGCTGTCTTCGCTGCTCTGCATTGCAGATTTAAGGGTTGCTGGTGTTTTTTTTGTCTACAAAAGGCTAAAAGGTGTGTCTGTTTCAGTACACAACTATGTGAAAGAGCTTTTCCATCTCTTCATGTCTGATACACGCATTTATTAACCTCCTTCTTATCTTATAGTTAGCCTGGTTCTCACACATTTGACATCTTTCCCTTCCCTGAGACCGAATCAACAGACGTAGATCAAAATGCCTCTTCAGGCATTGGACAGGCCTGCAACAAATCAGACCAATGATTGCAGAGAGGAGTAAGAGCAGGGTCACAATTAAAAAACAAAATGTGTTAACCCCTCCCATTGTTGGGGTAAAAGCCAGTGATTGGTCGGTTCAGAAAGCAGTGAGACAGGCCTAGTGGCCAGAGTGAGCTGCACAGCAGATCAGCATGGGTGACAACCAGGCGCTCTGTCAGGAGCAACACTGGGACAAGGAAAGAAGTATACAGAGTGTGTGTGTGTGTGTGTGTGTGTGTGTGTGTGCGTGCGTGCGTGCGTGTTGGCACTTGGCACTGGGAGAGCGATGAATGACCAGAAGCTGTTGCAGGTGGCCTTAGCACAAACTACCCCCCCACAGCAGGGCGTGTCTGTGGTGAAAGGGACTCTGGAGGACGTCCTCACATGTTTGTGATGCGCTCATTAGCTTGCTGAACAACGCAGTTAACATTTTCCCTTCAACATCCAAGAAAATACGAGCGAGACGAACGAGACGCGCGAGATGCGCATGCAAGAAGCAGAGGCAGGAAGGGGCAAAGAAAAGGCAGAAAACACAGACAGACAATGTGCTTCTTCCTCAGCTGCGCTCAGCGTCCCAGCACCCAAAGGGGTCGTCTAGTAGAAATGGAGTCTTATCAAAAAGTGTTTCAGGTGTAGAAAAGAGGCACACTGGTCACTAATGCGACTTGTTTTTGCTTGGTCTTGTACTTAAAGCCCCAGTGGCAACCACAGAGCCGGGCCAGAGCCGGGCCAGAGATGAGCCTTAGGTGAGCCGCATGGTGCCTTGGGTCTGCTGCTATTGGGTGAGAGCCCTTTACTGGAGAAATCCGCCTCCCTGCTCAAATCTTTTAGTGGCGTCGTTCATGGCAGTGGACACCAAACAAACAAACAAACAAACAAACACATTCTGGAGTTTGTTACAGTTTGATAGGTGCAGTCAAGTGCTGCAAGGTCTCTGTAGTTTCAATGAGGACACACTTTGGCTCCCTTCCCTGAAAGACTGTCACCATGGGAACATGGTCATAGACAACACAGGAAGAGGCTTTCCCAAAGACAGGAAGTAGCAAACCCAAGACTTGCAAGGGCACAAAGTGGTCCAGTGACCTCACAAAGCCCTGTGGTTAACACAGCTCTCAGAAACACAAACACAAACATCTACGGTCCAAACGGCTGGAAAGATCGTTAGTGCAGTTCTCTTTTTGCCCTCCTCTCAGCGATATGCAGGACATTTACATATTCATTCATTACAGACCTGTTGACTAGACATGTCAAAACAAGCCCTACCATTCTGACTTTATAAAAGCCCAAGTAGATCACAGAAAGTATTCAAAACTGTTTTTTTCTCTTTTACATTTCAATTATTCAAATTCCTGACATTCTATCTGTTTTAATGCTTTATTTTCTCCTTCCCTCTCAGGACCCAGAGTCTTCAGCCTTCTCTGAGCCCCCAGGGGAGCAGCCTGGCCTGGGCAATGGAATGTCGGGGGGGGGGGGGGGGGTCCAAACCCACAGATGATGAGAATAGACAGAAGTCAAGAGGAGAAGAGAAGGACCCAGAGAGGCGGTCTGCTTTCAGGGGCCTCCCTCTGGTGACAAGTCAGCAGTCGGCCATGTACCGCCCTGTAAGAGGAGACAGACACACACACATACACGCACACACACACACACACACACACACACACACACACACACACAACGGTTAAATGTCTTTAGTTTTCAGTGCGCGCGTGCACACACACACACACACACACACACACACACACACACACACACACACACACACACACAGCTCACCTGTGGCAAACCTCTTCTTGCTGAGGGAGAGCCTGTATCCGCTGCCCAGGAGCTCCATGTCAGTGCCAGAGAGTGTGCTCCCATCACTGTAGAACTGGACCGCCAGAGTCGCCGGGCTGGACGGACCCTCTGACAGCTCAAACTTGGCTCGAAGCGAGCCTGACCCTGGACACACACACACACACACACACACACACATGTGTACACACACATCTTAGCTCACTGAGCATAGCAGAAAGGCATGCCATCTTTCTTAGCAGATTAGGAATCTCCACACTAACCATCATCCTCTGACTTCTCCGAGATATCTCCCAGTTTCCATAGCGATTTACTCTGTTCTGCGTTCCTGTTTGGAGAGGACCCAAGAGAATGGAACACAGACATGAGAGTCATCAGAGTCTAATCCCACAACCAAATCCAAACAAGTGTGGGCAGTGCAGACAAAAGAAAAATAGGTTTAAGGCTTAGAGCCAAGGAACTGAGCAGGGCTTAGCTGAGCACTACTTTGAAAGTTTCATAAATAACTCTTAAACAGGCATTTCTACTGATTAGAGTTGAGGCCCTATCAAAATAAAGTCCTACACAAAACTTAGAACTGGCTTGAAAAGTTCAAACATCAAGTTGTATAAATCCGGATGCTGAACTGGACAGGAACAGGCAGTGAACAACACCTGAATATCTGTTCACTCTTCTGGGACGAAAAGTCCAGAGCCAAAACTAGTGGTGAGATGTCTCTCTCTAATGCCCTCCAGTGTCCCTCCTGTCCAACGTAAAGTCCAGAGCCAAAACTAGTGGTGAGATGTCTCTCTCTAATGCCCTCCAGGAGTGTCCCTCCTGTCCAACGTAAAGTCCAGAGCCAAAACTAGTGGTGAGATGTCTCTCTCTAATGCCCTCCAGTGTCCTTCCTGTCCAACGTAAAGTCCAGAGCCAAAACTAGTGGTGAGATGTCTCTCTCTAATGCCCTCCAGTGTCCCTCCTGTCCAACGTAAAGTCCAGAGCCAAAACTAGTGGTGAGATGTCTCTCTCTAATGCCCTCCAGTGTCCCTCCTGTCCAAAACAAACCTCCTCATGAGGATCTTTATCCCACTGGGGTGCAAACTGCCCAATAGCACCGCCAGCTCAGCAGCAAACTACTTCTGTCTTTGCCTCTCTGTCTCTCTGTGCACTGCTGAGGTGGCTACAGACAACTGGACTAATATTTTCTGTCCCGCCCACACCTGGACATTTCACTGTTATTTGAATAAACTGTAGCTGCCAATCAAAAGACAGTACAACATAATGCCTGAAAAATAACTAATTATAACTAAAAATAGCAGTCCAATTCTGGTGCTTGCACAGATGTGTGTGTGTGAGTGTGTGTTTAGAAGACAGATTGTGTGTGTGTGTGTGTGTGT
>PYXC01001677.1:127500-130000 GCA_015244755.2 Tenualosa ilisha
TGTATGTTGTGTGTGTGTGTGTGTGTGTGTGTGTGTGTCAGAGTTCAGGTGCTGTGCCCTCAATCATCTGTGCTGTGGGTCATGTGCCAGTCGCCTGTCCATCACACCAGTGCCATTCCAAGCCACAGCACTGAACACGTCTCTACGGTTACCGTCGTTATTAAGGCAAGCCAGCGCGGAGACGGCACTGACGTCCGTGGGTGCAGGACAGTCCTCCAGCCTGCAGGTGGGGCTGTCTCGCCTGAGCACGCCTGGCTGGTGAGGGCTGGAGACGGGTGGGGTGAAGCGGCTCCACCCTGCCTGAGCTGGGGGCACTGACTGCGGCCGCCGGAGGAGCTGGGGGGCCCAAGGCTGCCTGGACGAGGACGGGGGAAGCACCCCCTGGCGGAGAGGAGTGGCGCTGTCGCTGAAGGCCACCCATTGGCTCTGGGACCAGGAGAGGGCGGAGAGAGGGTCCTGGGCAGAGAGGGGAGCCGGCGGGGGACTGAAGGGGGGGTCGGGGCGCTCGGGCAGCGGGACGCTGCTGGAACGCAGGGGGTCGTCCGGGACGTCCCAGGGGGAGACGGGGGGGCAGAAGGAGGAGGCAGGGAGGCCTGCGTCTGGCCCACCCTGAGGGGGAGGGGAGGACAACTCCTGCTGCGGCACAGCCTCAGCTGCGGGGGGCGCCAGAGAGAAGAGGAGGAAAAGACATCACACACCAAACATGCAGGTACGCACACGCACACACACACGCACACACAAAAGTATACACACACACACCAACCACAAAGAGTTGAACATACATATATACAGTACATTTACACACACACACACACACAAACACAGGAGTTTAACAGATATACAGTACATTCACAAACACACACACATCAACATCATCAAACTGCATCAGACCAGCACAAAGGTTAAACACTCAAACACACACATTATGCAACAACACAAAGCAGCACACACACAACACACACACACAATCATCCAAATTAGGACAGAGTTTAACAGTATTAGTAGGCTGTGTTCAAGAAAGCATCCAGTATGAACAAATACACACAGAGAGACTCCAGTGTTAAATCACACACACACACTCATGGAGTTTCCCATCTTAGGTGAGGTTTGCACCTCTGGAATCATCTTCCATTAAACATTTTGCATCACTCAGGCAGTGATGGAGGATGGAATTGAATTGCGGTGTGTGTGTGTGTGTGTGTGTGTGTGGTGTGTGTGTGTGTGTGTGTGAGCAGTGATGCACCATGGGCTTATGAAACATTAGGCAACTCTGAAGAATCACTGCAACACTGGCCAACCTATAAGATAAGCTTACCTAAGAGACTGTGTGTGTGTGTGTGTGTGTGTGTGTGTGTGTGCTAGAGGGCTGTAATGGCATTAAGTGTGCCTGAATGAAGAGCCTTTCCTAAGTGCTTTAAGTAAATGTCTACAGTTCCTGCGCGCGCACACACACACACACACACACACACACACACCGCAAGGCTCTCTCGTATCACCTAAAGTGACAGATAAAAGATACGCGTGTGTGTGTGTGTGTGTGTGTGGTGTGTGTGTGTGTGTGTGTGTGTGTGAGAGAGTGCATTAGCTGAACAAACCGCATGCATCATAGCCAGTTGCCACTAGATGCTTTTATGTGTGAGAGGGATAGTGGATAGAAGGATAGAGTGAGAGTGTGTGTGTGCGAGTGTGTGTGCGAGTGTGTGTTTGTTTGTTTATATTGACCTCTAACCCTGACATTACCTGACTCTTCACACAAGTCCGTCTCTCTTATGTGGACGGGAGGAGATGGAGGGAGGGGAGAGAAGAAGAGAGAGGCAAGGTCTACAAACAAACAAACAAACAGAGGGAGGAGAGAGAAATGAAAGGATGAATAGCAACAGAGGGAGGAGAGAGAAAGAAAAGGATGAATAGCAGCAGAGGGAGGGGGGACAAATGAAAGGATGGTAAAAAATGTAAAGGAATGAGATTACTCCTCTTTCAGTCCACCCACTCTGTCCCTCTCTCCATTCTCTCTTTCAAGATGCTCTTTTTCTTGTGCAGTCGCCGCGGTAACAAGATTGTGTTTGACAACATGCGTGACATGGAGGCCCAAAGCCCCGCCCTCTGACCTCCAGAGGTGCCAATTAACTCTGGATTATGATTGGCCCTCATCGGGGTTAGAGGATTATCATTGGCCCTCTGGGTCACAGACGACTCCCCTCAGCCTGTGGTGTCAGAGAGAGGATCAGGAACAGTCCTTTGCCCACCTTACCCCTCCCCCCCAGAGCCAAACACACACACACCACACACACACCACACACACACACACACACACACACACACACACACAAACACACCACACACTAGTGAGGGGGGTGTGGAGAGAGAGACAAGAACAGAAAGCAAAGGAGGGAGGGAGACAGAGAGAGAGAGAGAGAGAGGAGAGAAAGAGGATAAGAGAAAGAGAAAACAAATGAGAGGGGGGGGGTGAGAGAGAGAGAAAACAAAGGACACAGAGAGA
>PYXC01001677.1:135000-142500 GCA_015244755.2 Tenualosa ilisha
GTGTTTATCCAATTTAGTAATAGCACTCAATTTACATGCAATCATCATAAGAATGCAAGCATGTTTAGCTAGCATAGCTAAGCCCTCTGCATCAACCAGATTACCTAGCTAGTTTACCAAGCCTAGCGTAGCAGTAGCACTTGGAGAACCTGATCATGTAAAAATTAGCACTTGATAAGCATGCATGCATATGAACAGAATAATACGGAGCCATAGCAACCTGAATGCCATGCAGGTAGAAGTGATGGTGATGATTTCTGCCCGTTAATAGTCTAAAGGGGAATGACAGCAGCTAGTCTATGTAGCCTCTTCCCTTTCTGCATGCCTGGAGTGGGCTGGAGACGGTGCTTTAGTCAGTGGTGCAAATATTTAGCATTACTGTGTTAGCGCTACTCTCACAAAGCAAGTTCCACAATGTTCTAAACACACTCCTGAAAGCAAACCATGTAGTTCCACCGTGTTCTAAACACATTCCTGAAAGCAAACCATGTAGTTCCACCGTGTTCTAAACACACTCCTGAAAGCAAACCATGTAGTACCACAGTGTTCTAAACACACTCCTGAAAGCAAACCATGTGGTTCCACAGTGTTCTAAACACACTCCTGAAACACACTCCAGTGTTCTAAACACACTCCTGAAAGCAAACCATGTAGTACCACAGTGTTCTAAACACACTCCTGAAAGCAAACCATGTGGTTCCACAGTGTTCTAAACACACTCCTGAAAAGTATTTGGTATATCTGCGCACTGTGTGTTGGTGTCAACAGCACAATGATCAGGCATGACTGAGTTCAATCAACAATTCAACAATGACTGAGTTCAATCTTCATCAGTAGCAATGAGTGCATACTTTGCATCAAAGAAAGAAGATGGCTGCTAGGTGTGTGTGTGTGTGTGTGTGTGTGTGTGTGTGTGTGTGTGTGTGTGCAAGCCAAGAAAGCTGCCCTGCAGGATAGGACATACTGACTGAAATGAAATCAGTCATACTCACCACCTGGCCGCGTGTGTGCGGGGAGAGGGGGTCGTTTGGGCCCCAACGGCGCCCCTATGTGTACGTAGAACACAACACACACGTCAACACACACTCCCCAAACTCACAACACACACATCAACACACACTCCCCAAACTTGCATCTTTTGCTTCAGAAACATGAACAGGTCTGATTGGACTGTTTTAGGAATTAGGATGAAGGCTGTGACTCATCTGAGGGCCTGTGACTCATCTGAGGGCCTGTGACTTACTCATCTGTGACTCATCTGAGGGCCTGTGAGATACTCATCTGTGACTCATCTGAGGGCCTGTGAGATAGTCATCTGTGACTCATCTGAGGGCCTGTGAGATACTGGGCTTAAAAGGATCTGATGGCTGCGCTTGCTTGCATGGCCTGTTTGGTTGGGATGATGTGTCAATATGCAGCCTGGCCTGATGGACAGGCATAAACTAGGCTATTTAAAATTTTGAACAGATTGTTACATTCATCATTTCAAATGTTAAACCATTATCATTTCAGATTTTAATGGGTCGTTCTATGTGGCGTTTAAGATTTTAAAATAGATGGTTGTACTGGCTGGTAATATCAGGAGGCAGAGGAACAGGAGGAGTCCTGGCTGGTAATATCAGGAGGCACAGAAACAGGAGGAGTCCTGGCTGGTAATATCAGGAGGCACAGAAACAGGAGGAGTCCTGGCTGGTAATATCAGGAGGCACAGAAACAGGAGGAGTCCTGGCTGGTAATATCAGGAGGCACAGAAACAGGAGGAGTCCTGGCTGGTAATATCAGGAGGCACAGAAACAGGAGGAGTCCTGGCTGGTAATATCAGGAGGCACAGAAACAGGAGGAGTCCTGGCTGCTAATATCAGGAGGCAGGAGGCAAAGGAACAGGAGGAGTCCTGGTTGTTGTGAAGTGCAGTACAGCAAAGCTGGAGTAAAACTCCACTCAGCTTCCTGGAACCAGCCGACGGAGGATCAGCACTAACATGGCCGAGGGATCACACTTAGAGCATGGAAATGCACATCTTCCCTGGGATCACACTTAGAGCATGGAAATGCACATCTTCCCTGGGATCACACGGAGATGCACTGAAATGCACACCTGCGCTTGTGCTAAAACGGTTTCTGAATCAAATCTACTGGTGACTGAATGGCTGCAAGTGGGAGCAAATGAGATGTTTGTAAATGGTTAATGCACCGTTGTTTTTTTCACAGCATCTCTGGGCTGTGCTGCGAGAGCAATCAAAGTGGTATCTGGGACAGACACTAAGGCTAGAGAGCAGGCCTGTCTGCATAAATCTTCTCCCATTGTCAAGAGTACGCACGAAAGAAGACAATAAATCAAGCAGCTGTCTTCACTTAAAAGACCAAAATTCCACAGAAAATATGTCAAAAATTATGATTGCAAGAAAAAACATAAACATGCAATTAAGCAATTAATCCTGTTTCCATGGCGGCCTCAAAGCGCACTTGTGCGTTTGTTTGCACAGGCCTGGGGTTGGCTTTGGAGACAGACTGAGGAAGACTCATCAGAGGAAGCCAGGCCAGGAAACTCATGCACTCAGAGCTATGTGTGAGTGTGCATATGTGTGTGTGAGTGTGCATATGTGTGTGTGAGTGTATGTTGGGTTCAGGAGAATAAATGTAAAGTGGTACACACTGGAATGGTCCCTCATGCACTGAGAGCTATATGTGTGTGCGTGTGTGTGTGTGTTTGTGTGTGTTTCAGAGTCTGTAGTATAAAGGTAAAGTTGTACTCGCTGAACTGGTCCCTCATGCACTGAGAGCTGTGTGTGTGTGTGTGTGTGTGTGTGTGTGTGTGTGTGTGTGTACTCACTGGATTGGTTCCTCCTCATGTGAACCTGCAGGGAAAAACAAATAAGAGGAATTTAGTATGTAGTACTGTAGTATGCAGTGTGTCAGTCAGCTAATATACTATAGTATGCAGTGTCAGTCTAACGATGCTAAATAGGACAAACACAGCGCCTCTAGTCTAGATGTCCAGTCTAACGATGCTAAATAGGACAAACACAGCGCCTCTAGTCTAGATGTCCAGTCTAACGATGCTAAACAGGACACAGCGCCTCTAGTCTAGATGTCCAGTCTAACGATGCTAAACAGGACAAACACAACGCCTCTAGTCTAGATGTCCAGTCTAACGATGCTAAACAGGACAAACACAGCGCCTCTAGTCTAGATGTCCAGTCTAACGATGCTAAACAGGACACAGCGCCTCTAGTCTAGATGTCCAGTCTAACGATGCTAAACAGGACAAACACAGCGCCTCTAGTCTAGATGTCCAGTCTAACGATGCTAAACAGGACACAGCGCCTCTAGTCTAGATGTCCAGTCTAACGATGCTAAACAGGACACAGCGCCTCTAGTCTAGATGTCCAGTCTAACGATGCTAAACAGGACAAACACAGCGCCTCTAGTCTAGATGTCCAGTCTAACGATGCTAAACAGGACACAGCGCCTCTAGTCTAGATGTCCAGTCTAACGATGCTAAACAGGACACAGCGCCTCTAGTCTAGATGTCCAGTCTAACGATGCTAAACAGGACACAGCGCCTCTAGTCTAGATGTCCAGTCTAACGATGCTAAACAGGCTAAACCGACTGGAAAGCTGTCATCCCTGACTTCAAACTTCCAAGGGCCTCCACTTCTGCTGTATGGCACTGACCCGGTAACACACGCGCACACACACACAGAAACAAGCACAAGGAACAACATGTACAAACAAAGGGACACGCACACACGCACGCACACAGGCGCACACGCACGCACATGCACACACACACACACACACACACAGAAACAAGCACAAGGAACAACATGTACAAACGAAGGGACACGCACGCACACACACACACGCATGCACACACGCGGGCACACGCACGCACACAGGGAAAGAAACAGAGGGAGTGTGAGGAATGTAAATCAGAGTGGTCATGGCAAAGGCGGTGAGAATTGCAGTTCTGAGCTCAACTGGAGAGTCCTCACACTCACCCACCCACACACACACACACACACACACACAAACACACACAAACAAGACACACACACACACAAGACACACAGCGGACACGAAACAGTATGCTTTAAATGTGAGATAGTGTTGCGGAAATGCAAACACAAACACTCATACACCTACACAAATATGCTTGCACACATTGTCACACTCACATAAACATACACACATACACACATACACACACACACACACACACACACAAAAACACACTGCAGAACTAAAGCCAGAATTTGGTCCCAGAGGGACAAGGAGGCAAATGGGTTCAATTATAACTCCTGGGCCACACACCAGCTTAGACAGACAGATACACACACACACACACACACACACACACACACACACACACACACACACACAAGCCTTGGACTGGAGTTAGATTAGGGAGGGGAAACAGGAGGGAGGGAGAGAGAGAGAGAGAGAGAGATGTGGAAGCAGAGAGAGAGGGGTGAAAAAGAGGAAAAGAGGGAAAGTGAAGGAAAGAGAGAGAGAGAGAGTCACACATAGACACACAGCGCAGGAGTGGAGGTCTACCAATGATGAGCGAATGCAAGAAAGAATGAAAGAAAGAAAGACAAAGAGATGGGCGGGGCGGTGAAATCTAAAACAATGAAAGAAAATGGGAGTCTTCTGTAGCACATGATGAAGCCCTCAGTGTCACCTGCATTTCTCAAGAAACACATCAGTGATCAGTGCATCCGCCACCTGAGGACTACTAACTAACCATGAAACACATCAGTGCATCCGCCACCTGAGGACTACTAACTAACCATGACACACATCAGTGCATCCCCCACCTGAGGACTACTAACTAACCATGAAACACATCAGTGCATCCGCCACCTGAGGACTACTAACTAACCATGAAACACATCAGTGCATCCGCCACCTGAGGACTACTAACTAACCATGAAACACATCAGTGCATCCGCCACCTGAGGACTACTAACTAACCATGAAACACATCAGTGCATCCGCCACCTGAGGACTACTAACTAACCATGACACACATCAGTGCATCCCCCACCTGAGGACTACTAACTAACCATGAAACACATCAGTGCATCCCCACCTGAGGACTAACTAACCATGAACACATCAGTGCATCCCCCACCTGAGGACTACTAACTAACCATGACACACATCAGTGCATCCCCCACCTGAGGACTACTAACTAACCATGACACACATCAGTGCATCCCCCACCTGAGGATGTCAACACAGCTCCCAGCACCCAGTGTCAACCAGTTTAGAGCGGAGCAGCCTGGTGTGCAAGTGTAGCCTCAGGGGTGAGTAAGTGGTTAGTGTAAAAGGACAGCCAGCCCATTAACAGCGTATCTGGCAATGTGGAGGGGGCCACAAACTACACCTTTAAAGGCCCCCACCAGACTCACAAACTACACCTTTATGGCCTGCATCAGATTCATGGACTACACCTTTAATGAATCAGACTCAAAGACCACACCTGTAAGGCCCCCTTCAGAATTGCAGACAACACCTTTAAGGCCCTCTTCAGAGTCACAGACCACTCCTTTAATGTACAGATCTTTTGACACAGAGATGAAATGAGAGAGAGAAAGAAAGACAGAAGAGGGAGGGAAAGAAAAAGCGAGAGAAAAGAGAGAGGGAAGTATAAAACTGGGGCTCTGCTGGAATTGTACTCAACAGAACCACAGCAACTGCTAAAGCAAGGATCTGTCCCCAGACACACACACACACACACACACACACACACACACGCATAAGGGTTTATGCCCCAAACACACACACACACACACATACACACACATACACACACGCATAAGGGTTTATGCCCCAAACACACACACACGCATAAGGATTTATGCCCCAAACACACACACACATGCAATCAGGGTTTATGCCCCAAACACACACACACGCATAAGGGTTTATGCCCCAAACATACACATACACACACACACACACACACATGTTTTATGACACAACAGAGTGTGGAAGTATTTTCTGATCAAGAAAACATTTCTTTTTCTAACAGTCTCCTGAGAAACGATGTCCTACCATGGCCTAGGCCACTTCTTTAGACATGTATAAACACACTCAACATGGTTACAGGCAAGAGTGCAGTCCTTTGGCCACACGTTGCAGATCAGGGTCCATATTCACAAAATCAAGAATTTTATCTTAGCTTTAGGAAAAAAACGCTAAAGCGCTAAGAGTTTCTTGGGGTGGTGGTGGCATAGTGGTTAAGGAACCTGGCTAGTGTGTAAGTAGCCTGAAAAGTTGTGGGTTCGAATCCCGGCTGCCACCGTTGTGCCCTTGAGCAAGGCACTGAACCCTAAGTTGCTCTAGGGGAGACTGGCCCTGAACAATTGATAGTTGATGAGTTGTAAGTCGCTTTGGATAAAAGCGTCTGCTAAATGCATAAATGTAAATGTAAGTTTCTAACTAAGAGTCTCTTAAAACTTATTCACAAAGCAGCTGATACATATTTTTAGTTGGGGAGAAATGTAACTCTTTGAATAAGATAAGAGTTCTAGTGCTATGATTGACGTCAGCTCTCATGCACAAGTCTGCTTGCATTTCAAAAGATAACAGACATGCTGCAGACAAACTGTTTTATGAATGAGTCTTTGAGGTAGGAGTCCTCTGGACTACTTCTAAACTGTCTCAGACTTAGATGCGACTTTCAGCGCAAAATTTCTGTGTGAATTACTCTTACCCAAAAAATGAGGAGTCCTACAGTTACAACGTACATGCCCATTATTTCTAGAAGTTTCTAAGTTTCTAAATTTGCCTGGTAGGAGCTACTTTTAGTCTTATGGTTCTTTGGAAATATGGGCCTGGTTGTTTTTAAAATGTATTTTTCAATTTCGACGTGCAAAATTCTCGTGCGGTTCTGCATTCATAGGAACATTTTATTGCTATATCCAGATTCCATGATGAAGTTTTTGTCCCAAACACACACACACACACACAGTTTATGCCACACACACGCACACACATACACACAGATTTATGCCACAAACTCACACACACACACACACACACACACAGGTTTATGCCCCAAACACACACACACACACACACACACACACAGGTTTATGCCACACACACGCACACAAATACACACAGATTTATGCCACAAACTCACACACACACACACACACACACGCACACACACAGGTTTATGCCCCAAACACACACACACACACACACACACACACACACACACACACACAGGTTTATGCCCCAAACACACACACACACACACACACACACACACACACACACACACACACACACACACAGGTTTATGCATCTGAGTGGTTGAGGGAGTACCATATAAACATATACATACACACACACACTTACAGTTTTACACACACTTCATTGTCTCCTTTTACCTCTTAACACACACAGACACACACACACACACACATACACAGACAAACACTTCCTGCCCCAAAAGCCATATACACAGGAAGGCGCATGGAC
>PYXC01001677.1:157500-162500 GCA_015244755.2 Tenualosa ilisha
AAAAGATTAAACTGTGATGTTCCACCACTGTTGTTTCCTTGCTTTACCCCGGATGTGTGTGTGTGTGTGTGTGTGTGTGTGTGTGTGGCAATGCAGACTGTGATCTTAGGAAGCATTCCTGTTTTTCCCTTGGATAAAATGCAAAGGATCTGTGTGTGCTCAAGCATTCAACTGTGCAGTTTTGACTTGTGGTGAGCGTGTGTGTGTGTGTGTGTGTGTGTGTGTGTGTGTGTGCATAAATCTGATCTTAATTTAGAGTTTATCTAATCAAGCCTTCAGATGGTTCCAATCTCCACTCTCCACAATGATCCCATTACCAGGGAGAAAACACACACTAAAGATGATACAGTACACATGACATATACACACACACACACACACGCGCACACACACACACGCGCGCGCGCACACACACGCGCGCGCACACACACACACGCACACAGAGCCTGTAGAATTGGGCACTTGTATCTGCATCTGGCAAAACCTGCAGGCACACTAAAATCTGTGGATTCTTACACACACACACACACACACACACACACACACACACACACACACAAACACACACACACACATGCACACACACAAACACATTCACATTCACACACACACATACATGCACGCACAAAAACATGCACACTGACACACACTCACACTCACACACACACACACTCACACACGCACATTGACACACACTCACACACGCACACCAACACACAAACACATGCACACCAACACACAAACACATGCACACTCCCACTCTGACACACACACACACACTCACCTCTGCAGTCTCTGCCATCCTCTGCTCAAACTCAGTCTTGGCAGCAGCGTATTTCTCCACGGAAGACTTGTAGGCCTCAGTGGCCTTCTTAGCCTTTACTCCAGCCTACACACACACACACACACACACACACGCGCACACACGCACACACTTGAAGTTGGTAGACGACGAAGACTAGTCTTAAGTACATGAATGAGGCTCCATCTTGTGACTTTGCCATTGTAGTGTGCGCGAATATGTGTGTGTGTGAGTATGTGTGTGTGAGTAGCTGTATGTGTGTTTATGTGTATGTGTTATGTGTGTGAGTATGTGTGTTTATGTGTGTGTGTGTATATGTGTTTGTGTGTATGTGTTTGTGTGTGGGTGTGTGTGTGTGAGTATGTGTATGTGTGTGTGTATGTGTTTATGTGTGTGAGTATGTGTGTTTATGTGTGTGTGTGTGTGTATATGTGTTTGTGTGCTTATCTGTGTGTGTATGTGTGTTTATGAGTATGTGTATCTGTGTTTATGTGTGTGTGTGTTTATGTGTGTGTGTGTGTGTTTATGTGTATGTGTGTGTTTATGTGTATGTGTTTATGTGTGTGAGTATGTGTGTTTATGTGTGTGTGTGTGTGTATATGTGTTTGTGTTTGTGTGTATGTGTTTGTGTGTGGGTGTGTGTGTGTGAGTATGTGTATGTGTGTGTGTGTGTATGTGTTTATGTGTGTGAGTATGTGTGTTTATGTGTGTGTGTGTGTGTATATGTGTTTGTGTTTGTGTGAGTATGTGTTTGTGTGCTTATCTGTGTGTGTATGTGTGTTTATGAGTATGTGTATCTGTGTTTATGTGTGTGTGTGTGTGTGTTTTGTGTGTGTGTGTTTATGTGTGTGAATGTGTGTGTGTGTGTGTGTGTGTGTGTGTGTAGTGTGGTGTGTGTGTGTTTATGAGTATGTGTATGTGTGTGTATGTTTGTGTGTGTGTGTGTGGTGTGTGTGTGTGTGTATGTGTGTGTGTGTGTGTACCTTCTCCAGGTCGCGAGCGGTGGCCCCCTCCTTTCTCAGACGCTCCTGGTCCAGTACTTTGCTGTTGTAATTCTCCTTGGCCTTCTGCAGGGCCTGGGAGATGCTCTGGATACTCTGGACAGCCTCTAGTGTTGATGCCACCTCCTCCTTTGTCTGCACACACACACACACACACACACACAGTTACCTGGACACAGTGCAGACCCAACTGAATTGACCTGAAAACCCATGCATATGTGCACACAGACACACACACACACACACACACTCACACACACACACAGCAGGCCCTACTGCAGTGACCTGAAAATCCAAGCATGTGTGCGTACACACACACACACACACACACAGAGCAGGCCCTACTGAAGTCAGCTGAAAACCACACACACACACACACACACACACACACAGAGCAGGCCCTACTGAAGTCAGCTGAAAACCACACACACACACACACACACACACACACACAGAGCAGGCCATACTGAAGTCAGCTGAAAACCACACACACACACACACAGAGCAGGCCCTACTGCAGCAAGCAACATGAAGTGAGAGCACTTAGGAAGGAAAACACAACAGGGTGTCTGTAAGTTTGTCTTGCCTGACACACACACATACACACACACACACACACACACACACACACACACACACACACGTCTAATTCAGCAGCAATGTTTCATGTTTCATTAGGTGCAGAGGCGCTGGCTGATTCATGTATTTCTTATGACACTTCAATGCATCTCCGGAGCATTTCCAACCTTATTTCCTTTGGTGAGCACAGAGAGAGAGAGAGAGAGAGGAGAGAGAGAGAGAGAGAGAGAGGAGAGAGAGAGAGAGAGAGAGAGAGAGAGAGAGAGAGAGAGAGAGAGAGAGAGAGAGAGAGAGAGAGAGTGTGTGTGTGTCCTTCCTTTGGTGTGCACAGAGAGAGAGAGAGAGTGTGTGTGTGTGTGTGTGTGTGTGTGTGTGTGTGTCCTTCCTTTGGTGTGCACAGAGAGAGAGGGAGAGTGTGTGTGTGTGTGTGTGTGTGTGTGTGTGTGTGTGTGTGTGTGTGTGTGTGTGTGTTCTCCTTCCTTTGGTGAGCATAGACAGTGTGTGTGTGTGTGTGTATGTATGTGTATGTGTGTGTGTGTGTGTGTGTGTGTGTGTGTGTGTGTGTGTGTGTATATCTCCTTCCTTTGGTGAGCATAGACAGTGTGTGTGTGTGTGTGTGAGAGAGAGAGAGAGACTGAGAGAACAGTATCATGGCCACTATGTTTGAGTGGGAATCAGTGGATGGCCTTCATGCCTTGTCACTCCTGCCATTGGCCACTAGAGGGAGCTGTAGGGATCAATGCCTGGCGAGATGGACAGACTCACTCACCAGCCACTTTTACATTACAGTTTCCCTTGAACGAGATCCCGTCTTCAGCGTGCGCTGGGCAGTGTGAATGCAAGGGGTAATATTGTGTCCTTGTTCGCCTGACGCACACACACACGCGTCCCGTCTCAACAGGACTGATGGCTGGAGTGTCTGGAGGTGACCAGCAAATACGAGGGGAGGTGCACTTATGTCAACTGCCATGTTTTTTTGCTCTAAGACATAGAATTTGCTTCTAAAAACCACAGTTTGCAATTATGTCAAAATAACTGCATGTGTCCCTGTACTTTTTAATTATCTCCAATTAACCTGCTGACGCTGTTTCAGTGGAGAGGAAGGGGGCAGGTAGGGGAACCAACAGCGCTAACACTAAACGCTAAACAACAACACTAACCAACAACGCTAACCAACAACACAAACCAACAGCACAAACACAACCAACAGCACAAACCAACAACACAAACCAACAACACAAACACTAAACGCTAAACAACAGCACAAACCAACAGCACAAACCAACAGCACAAACCAACAGCACTAACCAACAGCACTAACCAACAGCACTAACCAACAGCACAAACCAACAGCACAAACCAACAACACAAACCAACAACACAAACCAACAACGCAAACACTAAACGCTAAACAACAACACAAACCAACAGCACAAACCAACAGCACTAACCAACAGCACAAACCAACAGCACAAACCAACAACACAAACCAAACCAACAGCAACAAAACCAACAACACAAACACAAACAGCACAAACCAACAGCACAACCAACAGCACAAACCAACAACGCTAACCAACAACGCAAACCAACAGCGCAAACCAACAGCGCTAACCAACAGCGCTAACCAACAGCGCTAACCAACAGCGCTAACCAACAGCACTAAACAACAGCACTAAACAACAGCACTAAACAACAGCACTAACCAACAGCACTAAACAACAGCACTAACCAACAGCCTAAATAACAGCACTAACCAACAGCACTAAACAACAGCCTAAATAACAGCACTAAACAACAACACTAAACAACAGCACTAAACAACAACACTAAACAACAGCACTAAACAACAGCCTAAATAACAGCACTAACCAACAGCACTAAACAACAGCCTAAATAACAGCCTAAATAACAGCACTAACCAACAGCACTAAACAACAGCACTAAACAACAGCACTAAACAACAGCACTAAACAACAGCACTAACCAACAGCACTAAACAACAGCACTAAACAACAGCACTAAACAACAGCACTAAACAACAGCACTAACCAACAGCACTAACCAACAGCCTAAATGCCCCAGCTGCAGCTGGATTAGGATTACTAAAACAGCCACCCTGGAAGTCGAATTAAATCAAACTGATCAGAAAGGATTCATTTATCAGTGTCCCGGAGAGACAACAGGTCAGTGGAAATTTGATGTGGTTGTGGGGGTAATCTAACACAGATCACAGCACAGGGCTCCGCTGCTTTAAGTTATCAAGCAGGCTGAGATTCATTCTTTCAGAGCATTGATTCATTCTTTTAGAACATTGCTTCATTATTTTAGAACACTGATTCATTCTTTCAGAACATTGATTCATTCTTTTAGAACACTGATTCATTCTTTTAGAACATTGATTCATTCTTTTAGAACACTATTTCATTCTTTTAGAACATTGCTTCATTCTTTTAGAACACTGATTCATTCTTTCAGAACATTGATTCATTCTTTTAGAACACTGATTCATTCTTTTAGAACACTGATTCATTTTTTCAGAACATTGCTTCATTCTTTTAGAACACTGATTCATTCTTTCAGAACATTGCTTCTAAAAGATCCAAGTTGCTTCCTGT
>PYXC01001678.1:0-10000 GCA_015244755.2 Tenualosa ilisha
TTCTTCTCCTCCTCTCTCCTCTCCTTTCCTTTCCTCTTCTCCGTGTGACAGTGTGGATGCAGGGACACCATTATAGAGAGGCTTCTGCTGCTGCTCTGATTGGAATTGGCACATGGAGTGGAACTGACTGACCCCAGAGGATTGGTGCTCTGAAGACATTTACAGTTCTGAGCTCTGAGGCCCATTGGGCCCCCACCACTCCATCCCTCACCCACCACCCCTCATGGGGCCCTGATGATCCATTGAGATGTGGAGGATCACCATCACAGCTAAAAGTGCTGCATATGATCTATTGAGATCCATTAGGATCACCATCACAGCTAAAAGTGCTGCATATGATCCATTGAGATGTGCAGGATCACCATCACAGCTAAAAGTACCGCATATGATCCATTGAGATCCATTAGGATCACCATCATAGCTAAAAGTGCTGCATATGATCCATTTTAGATCCATTAGGATCACCATCACAGCTAAAAGTGCTGCATATGTATGGTCTTGGTCATAAAAGTGACAAAGGCCCAGTATGAGCTCCTCATGAGCTGAGCTGTGTGTGAGTGTACACGTGTGTGTGTGTGTGTGTGTGTGTGTGTGTGTGTCTCCTGGGGAGCATGCTGGGAGACACTAGGAATCCAGTCTTTGGAGAGACCTGATCACTGCTGATGTTTGTGGTGAGTCGCAGGTGGTTGATGTGTGTGTGTGTGTGTGAGCTCTGTGTTTGTGTTGAGCCCTGCTGTCTGAATGTCTTCCAAAGACAGCAACCCAGCCTGGAACTGTGAGTGTGTGTGTGTGTGTGTGTGTGAGAGAGAGAGCTTTGCTGTCTGAATGTCTGCCAGAGACAAAAGCCCGGCCTGAAGCTTTGAGTTTTTTATCGACTGAGCGGTTTGAAGGACGCAGATTTATCGACCTGTTTGACGTTGCCGTGGAGCATGTTCAGGGAAAATATTCAGCTGCAGTTTAATGGTGTAATAAAAGACACACACACACACTCACACACACACACACACAGTTTACCCGTGTCATAAAAGATGTTTCTGCCAAAACATAAGCAGAATAACATAACCACACCACCAGAAATTCAAGTAGTTTCATGTGGTGAGGATGTGTGTGTGTGTGGTGTGGACATCAGTGAGACTCACTCGGAGACCTCCACTCTCTCTACCGGGAATGGCAGGAGTGGGACTCTGTATGTGTGTGTATGTGTGTGTGCACTGACTGCTTACGAATGAGCAGGAGTGGGAGTTCTGTGTGTGTGTGTGTGACTGGGTCCTAGGCCTTTAGTTGCTCCTTAAACAAGATTATAAAGATAAAGATTATAAAGATAAAGAGGAGAGTCTGTGAAACTCAGGCTGGTGTGTGTGTGTGTGTCTGAGAGAGAGAGAGCACAAACCCAGGCTGGTTATGTGTGTGTGTGTGTGTGTGTGTGTGAGTGTGAGAGAGAGAGAATGCAAACCCAGGCTGGTGTGTGTGTGTGTGTGTGTGAGAGAGAGTGCAAACCCAGGCTGGTGTGTGTGTGTGTGTGTGATAGAGAGAGAGTGCAAACCGGGGCTGGTGTGTATGTGTGTGTGTGTGAGAGAGAGAGTGCAAACCCAGGCTGGTGTGTGTGTGTGTGTGTGTGTGAGAGAGAGAGAATGCAAACCCAGGCTGGTGTGTGTGTGTGTATGTGTGTGTGTGAGACTGGTGTTCTGGGCTGGAGTGTAACAGTGTTTGATGTGGGGAGTCGGGGCTACATGTGCTGTAATTGGTGGAATTTACTAGAAGCTTCAAAACACAGAAAACAAATTTTCTGTGTTCTTGCAACCATCCCCCGACACCACCCCCATCCCACCACACACACACACACACACACACACACACACATTCCTCACAGCGCCTCGCCCAGCGTTTGATGCTCCTTTAAGCCCATCTGGGTTGGCATTTTGTGCCCACAGCCCCTCCCCTCTGTTTGTCCTTGGCGAGGCTCAGGCCGCGGGCACCAGGGGCACCAGGGGCGCCAGGGGCACCAGGGGCGCCAGGGGCACCGCCTGCTTTTCTCCAAATCTGCATGTTGAGATGGAGGGGGGGGGGGACTGACGGTGTGTGTGTGTATGGGGGGGTTTGTTTTGGGTTCACGCTGTTGTCCTCTGCCAGAGTAGTACTGCAGCTCCCACTCCCGACACACACACACACACACACACACACACACACACACACGTGTGTGTTAGGATGCAGAGCAGTGGGAGTGTGGTGTGGTATCCTCTCTGCCTGGTGTGTGTGTGTGTGTGGACTGCTTGATTTGGAGTGTGGGTGCCCTTTGTGCGTAAGCTCTTGTGTAGGCTCTAATTTTACCGGGCCGTGGCTGGCCAGCTGGCTGGTGCTACCGTGTGTGTGTGTGTGTGTGTGTGTGTGCGTGTGTATGTCCAGGTTCTTGCTGTGCGTAGGTGCCTCCTCGCCATCTGTTGCTCAGCCGTGATGAGAGATGAATGCAAAGTGAAAACAGCAACACCACCAAGCTGCGCCTCCTCCTCTCCTCCTCCTCTCCTCCTCCTCTCCTCTCCTCCTCCTCCTCCTCCTGGTCCTGGTCCTGCCTCTCTGAAGATAACGGCACAGAGACTCAGGTTTGTTTATGCGTTCAGACTCCAGCGGAGTGCAGCTCCTGAATATGGACCAGGGATTTCCACACACACTTAATGAACAGCAGCAAAGCATCCATACTCCTCCACCCGTCTCCTTCTCCTCCCCTCCCTCCCTCCCTCCCTCGCTCCCTCTCGCTCTCCCCCTCTCTTTCTCTCGATTCCCCTCCCTTTCTCTATCCCCCTTTCTCTCGCACTCCCTCCCCCATCTCTCTTTCCCTCCCTTCATCTCTCTCTCTTCCTCCCTCTCTCCCTCTCTCTCTCTCTTTCCCTTCTCTCTTGCTCTTTCACTCTCTCCCCCTCCCTCCATCTCTCTCTCCCTCCCTCCCCTTATTGACTGTGCAGTTTGCATATGGAAGAGGAGCATTTGGTGCCTCTCTGTTTCCCAATGACTGGCGTTTTGTCGGCCCCAGACAGGAGATCTGCCCATTATTCCTGCAGGCGCTTTCAGATGTGACAGTCAGATGATTTAGCCCATTTCAAACTGATTTAAAAATTCATACGCCGCTCTATTCATCCCAAGCTTGTCACCGCCGCGCAGTTCTGCAGTGAGTCTGTGGTGGTTTAATTAAGTAGCACAGGAGATGGGCTGGAGCTCGTGTCTCCCGGTGACGCTAACAGTGCGCTTTGTTAGCGGGAAGGACCCCGTTTCCACGGAGGGCTGCCGGAAGCGTACGGCTCAGCTGACAGGCGTGGGAAGTTGAAATTGGCAGTGGCACCTTTGGGCCGGGCCACGTGATTCGCTGGGTGTCTGCAGCAGTTCGATACACTTCTTCTTCCTCTCCTTCTTCAGGCTAACCTTGAGCTCGATCCCTCTGCAGGAGAGTAGCTTTCCAACAGTGTGTCTGACGCGACCCGTTACACACACTCCTAATCACCCAATTACCGTCTGCCTAATAGATGAACACGTGTTAAAGTGTTGAAGTAAAGGAGCCACACCTCAGCCCACTTGTGTGTGTGTGTGTGTGTGTGTGTGTGTGTGTGTGTGTGTGTGATCACTTATTTCCAGCTGATGAAGCGGGCCTGAGTGCACCAGTGAGATTGCAGTAATAACACTAATTCCTGTCTAATAACAAATAGAGTCAAATGATCCAACAGCACTGAAACAGTGTTTGAAGACTTCTAAAAATAGAACCTTGCATCTGGTCACCAAGAGGACGAGGAACATAATTTGTAGTTATTACACCTGAGTATTAAACCAGAGTAGAGACTTAGATGAGGCAAATCATAGATATCACTGCTGATGTTAGACTTCTTTATCAGGATTAGAGCTCCTGTCAAATGAGTTTGTTCTTTTGAAGGGAGAAAAAGGGGAATCTGTTTCTGATGAGAATAGTGCGTTTCATTTTTGAACAGTGCAGCTCTCAGTCCATAGAGAGAGAGAGAGAGAGAGAGCACACACTGGGTAAATGATGGTGAATAGCTGTGTGAACACAGACTATGATGGTGAATAGCTGTGTAAACACACACTATGATGGTGAATATGTGTAAGTCTATATATCTAGAGAGAATCTCAGCCTAGTTAAATGATGGTGAATGGCCGTGTGAGTTTGAGCACAGGATTGTGGGTATTGCACATATTTTGTCCAAGTCTCAGTAGTCCAGTACTTCTAATGTGAGAAATTCACGCAGTCTTTCTCATACCTCTTTATTTTTTGCCATCACACAAAATGTATGACTGTATGTAAGATGAATACCTATTTCTCTGATCGATTAAATGCAATTAGACTGTAAACTAGAGCTCTACGTCTTTGCACAGACTCTCCCAGCCTGCTCACGTGCCCTCCCTCTTTTCCTCTCACAACAGATCCGCGCTCTGAGTGCACAGGAGAAAAAACGTAACGTACAAGAACAAACAAATTTTGAATTGTTGTTGCTATTTAATCCAGTTAGCATCCATTGGCTAAGGCCAAATTAGTTAACCCCTCCACGAGAACATGCTGTCAACACTCTCTGTCAATCCAAAAAAGAATGCTAAACTTGGCATTTTAATTGAGGTTAAGTCATAATTAATTGGTCATGCCATTGACTCGACAGACGCATTAACTTAATTTGCCAAAAGGACAAAATAAAATATATTATATAAAATAATAAAAAATAAAATATAATATATATATATTAATATATATAAAAATAACATTTTAGACACAAAGATAATATCACAGATACCTTTTACCATCATTATTACAAACCAAATTCACTATATAATCTAGAAGTCATCACATTCACTAATCAGTTGTGATGGCAATGTGACATTTGCCTGACAAGCCAGACTATAACATCAAAATGTATAGTTTGGACATGACTGATAGACTGGGCTTCAAACTGCCTCTGCACGCAATAAGGTTAATAAGCGCTACGACCAATCAGAGCAACGTCGGCAAGACAGCAAATACAGCACTCTTTGAAACTAATACCCTACTTTTTTCTGCTCAACTTCCAAAGAAAAGCCCAAGTCTAAGTCTTCCAAAGTTGATGCCAAAGCCGCCTCAAACGACTGTTGTTCCTTGGCCACAGCCGTCACAGCCCTGTCGCCATGGTGCTAAACCTGCCCAACGACTCTACAAAGATAGAGCGTTGTGATTTGTCCTACCAAGCTTTGTAGAAGACCTACTGAGGTCCTATTGTGTGTAGCTGGATGTACCTTCTGAGCAAAACAATTTGCTACCGCTAGGAACTGTCTAGATGTCTAGGCTAGTGCGTCATAAGGTTTGACAGAGAATCCAGAGGAGTTTACTGTTGTCAAGTAGGCCTAGGCTAATTAGGGCCACTCTCACGGCAGCAGCAGACTGCATGAGCCAGTGGACACCCTTGCATTGTTTTAACGCTAACGCTAATGCTAATGCATGCAAAGCACTTCATCCAAAATTCATGAATTCAATTCATTTTCATTTTTAGTTCCTCAGAACAGGTGTTTCCTTTTTTTCCAACTCAGCGGTAATGAATGGATTGAATAAAATAGTCACTGAGTAGAGACCTCTGGGAACAGCTAGTGGTGCCCTCGGTATCTTCTGATGTTGCTAATATGTTCAGAATATAATAGGATACAGACATTGGGGAATAGCATGTAGGCTACACTGGTTCAGTGGTTCCCTCTACACACGCATGCACACACACACACACACAAACTGAAGGATATCGGTGTTCCCCCTTCACACTCACATACACACACACACACACACACACACACTGAAGGATATTGGAGATTCCCCTCCAAGATGTGGTTGTGGCCAAGCCACAGATCCTGTTTGGTTAACTGGTTAAACATTGATGAGCACAGGGCACAGGAACCATCTGGTGTCGTTACGGGGAGCAGAGCACCTCCACATGTCCCCCACTCCACACACACACACACACACACACACACACACACACACACACACACACACACACACACACACAGCCCTCTCTGAAGGATTAGGAGTCTTATTCAGCTCACAGCTCCATGCCGGGCAGCAGCTAATCACACACACACACTACTTGCCAATCCTTTTGCCCATGGGTCTGCTAGCTCCTCACCAGATACCCTCTTCAGTAGCTCTGTGTGTGTGTGTGTGTGTGTGTGTGTGTGCGCGCACCCCACAGCCTCCCTGTGGTTGGAGTGCTGCTCATCCCTGTTTCTCCCTGTTGGGCTGCCGTAGCTGGTGCTGGTGGCTCGCTGAGGTGGGGCGGCCATCTTCTCCCAGTGGCTGATGGGAAGGGAGGGGCTGCGTGTGTGGGATTAGGGTAATTCTGCAGGGCAATAATGTGGATTAATGCGGATTACTGTGGCCGGCGGGGACAGCACACGTGGAGAAGCAGGTATGCTGATGATGCCGTGGAAACAGGTAAACAGTCGTCATGGAAAAACGACTCGGACAGGTCAATAGGACCCCGTCCATGCTGTTCTGACTAATGTGTTTGTGTGTGTGTGTGTGTGTGTGTGTGTGCATGTGAGATGCCCTCTGTGGAGTTCGACCCTCTCCTCAGTCTAAATTTGTGTGTGTGTGTGTGTGTGTGTTGTCTTGAAATGACTCTGTAAATTTGAATAACATTGACCTGAATTAAAGAGAGATGTTCGAGCACATTCTGGATCCTCTGGTGGAAAACATTTAATCTGCATAAGATTTAATAAAAAGATCACAGTCTTCTGCCCACGAACCTCTTTTACCAGCCCAGTTAAGATAGTCAGCACCAGGAGTCTATTTTACCAGCCCAGTTAAGACAGTCAGCACCAGGAGTCTATTTTACCAGCCCAGTTAAGACAGTCAGCACCAGGAGTTATTTTACCAGCCCAGTTAGACAGTCAGCACCAGGAGTCTATTTTACCAGCCCAGTTAAGACAGTCAGCACCAGGAGTCTATTTTACCAGCCCAGTTAAGACAGTCAGCACCAGGAGTCTATTTTACCAGCCTAGTTGAAGCATAATGCTTACGGTTTTCAACGGTAGGTTTGGGTGGAAAGAGAAAAGGACGTCTCTAGCAACCGTCTGTAGTTTTAGCGCTGTTCACATTTTCAGTCCAGTGGCCTCCAGTGAGTCAGCTCAGGGCTCTTAGGCAGACGCATTGAAAACACTATTTTTAAATCGCTTGGAAATCTAGACATCACATGACACTTCTGGCACAGGGTGTGTGCACATAGGGTCTCCACGCATGAATTTGAGCACATAGAACATTGTTGGTGTTCACAGAGTGAAGTAAAATGTATGTACATTACCTATTCTGCGGCTTCTGCTCGCTGCCATCTTGGATGAAGTCCGAATAAAAGTCCATCACCGAACCCAACGTCAGTGCAACGCAAATTCTATTAAACTGTCTATTGCACGCTATGACAAAGCTTGCCACGAACAGCTGAGGACTTTTATTCTGACTCTTCATCCTGATATAATCCTGATGTGTTTAACCTTAGGTCTGAATCTGGAGGGCTTGGAGAGACCAAGTGTGTGTGTGAGTGTGTGTGTGCTTGGAGAGGTCAAGCAGAAAGAAAGTTCTAGAATCACAACATTTTTCACATGATCTCAGAAAGAAGATCTGACCTCTCCGGTCATCCATGGATAAGGATGAGCCGAACACACACACACACACACACACACCAGCACCACCACACACTGCATCCATAGCAGGTCACATGACATAAAAAATTCTGTTGTTAACACTGGAAAAAATGTGTATGTGCCGTGGTTATGACAGACTCTTCAATCACAGACTTAAATTACAGATTTTAGAAACACACACACACACACACACACACACACAGATGGGACTTAAATTTTAGATTTGAGAGACTCCTCACTGACTAAAGAGCTGATACTGTAACTTATTAACTCTTCCCCTCACACACACACACACACACACACACCACACACACACACACCTCTCCCTCCCCCTACACTATCAAGTGTCTTCGGTGGCTTTTAAAGTGACAGCACCTTCATTTCCCTGCATCGCTGCTATTCAGGTGGTGGAGGGATGATTTGTCAGGGGTGAAATTGTCAGTGAGCAGTGTGTGTGTGTGTGTGTGTGTGTGTGTGGTGTGTGTGTGTGTGTGTGTGTGTTGTGGTGACGGATGGGCTGGCGGCGGCACTCAAAGGGAAGTTCATTTGGGGTCCGTATGGATCTAGAGAAAAACCGCCAGATGAATGAGCTTCATTAGAGTGGTGCAGCACACACACACACACACACACACACACACACACACACACACACACCAACACACACACACAACAGACATACCACAACACACACACACACTACACACACACACACGACACCACAACCACACACACCACACAACACAGGCATACTCAACCCACACATACACACACACAACACAAACACACAGACATACTCACACACACACACAGTACACACACACACCACACACACACAATACTCTCACATACATACACACACACACACACACACACACAGACATACTCACACACACACACGGGCATACTCACCCACACATACACACACACACACACACAGACATACTCACACACACACACACACACACACACACACATACTCTTCACATACATACACACACACCACACACACAGACATACTCACACACACACACGGCAACTCACCCACACATACACACCACACACACACACAGACATACTCACACACACATACACACACACACACACACATACTCTCACATACATACACACACACACACACACAGACACACACAGACATACTCACACACACACACAGACATACTCACACACACATACACACACACACACACACATACTCTCACATACATACACACACACACACACACACACACAGACATACTCACACACACATACACACACACACACAGACACACACACACACACACACACACACACACACATACACACACAGACATATACACACACACACATACACACACACACGCACGCACATTCACACATACACACAGACAGATACACACACACATTCACATACAAACACACACACAGACAGACACAAACACACACACACACAGACGCACAAACACACACACACACAGACAGACGCGCACACACACACACACAGTGGGCCATCCACTCAATGATTCACCCACTCACCATCCAATCAGATTCTTCATGGAGAAGAATGGTGTTTTGACATGCTGCGCTCTGGAGCGCACCCCTGGTCACTACAGTTTGCAGAACTGCAGTTTCACACACACACACACCCACACACACACACACACAATTCAGGCTGTCAGAACCACTGCTGAAAAATGATGAGCACATCCATCAAAGCCTACTCTCTCTCCTGTGTGTGTGTGTGTGTGTGTGTGCACGCGTGTCTTTGTGTGTGTGTGTGTGTGTGCATGCGTGTGTGTGTGTGTGCGTGACAGAGGGAAAGACAGAGGTGCATCACATTACCCAGCTAATGGCTACAGCTGAATCATTCATTCTGGCGAAGCTAATAGTCTTCTCCCAGGTGGAGGCTGCCTGAGAGCTGTTCAGGCCATTAAGCCTCCCCTGGCCGAGACTGAGTGTTGGGCTGGACTGGGCTCTCTGTGAAAGGTGTGAGTTTGGATCAAAAAAACCAGTTAGTATTTACACCACACACACACACACAAAACACATACACATGCATTCTTGCAGTCTCACTCACACACTCAAGCACTCACTCACTCACACTCACTCACTCACTCTCTCACTCATTCACTCACACTCACTCACACTCACTCTCTCACTCATTCACTCACTCATACAGATGGTGATTTTAATTCATAAGAGGGTCCTCCTCCAGCTAGACTGTGTTCTGCCTGGCTAACTGGTCTAAGGATGGGAAACTCTCCTTCTCTCGCTCTCTTCTCTCTCTCTCTCTCTCTCTCTCCCTCTCCTTCTCCTCTCTCTCTTCTCTCGCTCTCTTCTCTCTCTCTCTCTCTCT
>PYXC01001678.1:20000-27500 GCA_015244755.2 Tenualosa ilisha
CATTGCTGCCTACATGCCTTACAGTGAAAGAGATTCTAGACCTTAGAGTGAGGGAGGATTCTAGACCTTAGAGTGAAAGAGATTCTAGACCTTAGAGTGAGGGAGGATTCTAGACCTTAGAGTGAGGGAGGATTCTAGACCTTAGAGTGAGGGAGGGTTCTAGACCTTAGAGTGAGGGAGGATTCTAGACCTTAGAGTGAGGGAGGATTCTAGACCTTAGAGTGAGGGAGGGTTCTAGACCTTAGAGTGAGGGAGGATTCTAGACCTTAGAGTGAGGGAGGATTCTAGACCTTAGAGTGAGGGAGGGTTCTAGACCTTAGAGTGAGGGAGGATTCTAGACCTTAGAGTGAGGGAGGGTTCTAGACCTTAGAGTGAGGGAGGGTTCTAGACCTTAAGCCAGCAGAGCCACCCTATTTCTGTCAGCCCCCTGCAGCTCCCATGGCTTAGAGCAGACACACATCACATCAGCCAGATATGTCTGGGTTCCTCAAATCATTCCACAAATACTGCAGTATCTTCCAGCGTGTCAAAGCATGTTAGAGCCCATATGGCAGGTTACAGTGTGTGTGCCATAAACCAACTCTCCCAGCCACAAAGCAGACAAAAGCAGATGTGTCTTACAGACCAGCGTAGATGTGTCAGGCAGCCTATCTGTGTCTGTCTTAGTAGGACTGTCCCAGACTCTGCTCACCCGCAGACTTCAACAGCTCAGGCTGGAGTTGGAGGGACTTAGAGCAGCAGCTCTCTGCCTGGACTCCTCCAGGCTGGTTTACATGAGAGTTGCACTGGTGTTTCCCTGTGGCATTAAACACACTGTTACTGCTCTGCCTTGTCAATATCCAGGTTTTAAAGAGCATTAAACCTGAAGACATGAATCCTCATTAACTCACACACACACTCACAATGGCAGAAGATATCCTTGTGCTGTATTAAGACATTAACACACACACACACACACACACACACACACACACACACACAGAGCAGCAGATATCCAAATACCATATTAAGACACCAGAGAGAAAAGAAATGCTTAGTCCTTTGGTAGTCCATTTAGAGCTCTGTACTAGTAGAGAGATAGAGGGAGTGATAGAGGGAGAGAGAGGGGGTGGAGTGATAGAGAGAGGTACAAAGAGGAAGGGGGTGATAGAGAGAGAGGGGGAGAGAGAGGGTGTGGAGTGATAGAGAGAGGTACATAGAGGTAGAGAGAGAGAGCGAGAGAGATGGGGGGAGTAACAGAGAGAGGTGAAGAAGGGGGGATGATAGAGAAATGTGCAGAGAGGAAGAGAGAGAGAATATTGACATTGATATGGGGGGTCGGTTGAGCAACAGACACACCCACAGCAAGAGAGAGAGAGATGAAGAAGGCATACTGAGAGAGACAGAGAGTGTGTGTGTGTGTGTGTGTGCATGCGTAAATGGCAGTGTTTGTGTGTGTGAGAGATGTGTGTTTGAACTGAGGCAGCCGAGCAGGCTTGGCTGGGAGAGGATCCCCATAGGCAGTGCTGCTCTGGCCCAGCGCTGGCCCTCATCTGGCTGTGATGCGGCTCCTCCGGCCCAGTGCTGGCTTACATCTGCGTATGATGCGGCTCCTCTGGCCCAGTGCCGGCCCCACATCTGGCTGTGATGCGGCTCCTCTGGCCCAGTGCTGGCCCTCATCTGGCTGAGGGGCAAGTAGTAGGCTGCCCCCCTCAGGGGGAATAATCACACACACATTGTACATTCACAGCACCCAGTCAGCCCAGCGTATCAGGTGTCTTACACACACACACACACACACACACACACACACACACACACAGACACACACACACACAGCACTCAGTCAGCCCAGCATATCAGGTGTCTCACACACACACACACATAGACACAAACACACACGCAGCACTCAACCAGCCTATTGTATCAGATGTCTCACACATACACACACACACACAGCACTCAATCAGCCTAGTGTATAACGTGTCTCTCTCTCTCTCTCTCTCTCTCTCTCTCACATACACACACACACACACACACACACACAGCACGCAGTCAGCCTAGTGTATAACGTGTCTCTCTCTCTCTCTCTCTTTCACATACACACACACACACACACACACACACACACAGCACGCAGTCAGCCTAATGTATCAGGTGTCTCTGTGGCCTAGCAGCAACAGCAGCCCAGTGAGCACATAACACACCTAACACACACACACACACACACACACACACACACACACACACACACACACACATCTACACACACACCTAACACACACACACACATCTACACACACTCTAGGAAACATGCCCGTCGGTTGTTTATTCACATGAGTGGATTTTTTGTAGTTTAGCAGATGAATCTGGAGCACCGTGTGCATGTTTGAATTATTTAACCTTTATGTGGGGAGGATGAGGTCTTATAGTTCACACACACACACACACACACACACACACATACACACACACACACACACAGAGGTGCGATTGGGAATGTCTTCATCACAGTAGTCATAGACACTTGTGCGCCCTGCTCATGTGTTTTGTTCGGAGCTGATTCTCATATCTTAGTCTAGTATTATGGGCTGGAGTTAGGAGGTCGTGTGTTGAGGTATGTAGGGTTGGCACAGAGAGGCAGCAGGAAGTCAAAAATGGCAAGACTTGTGATTTATTCTTTTTCCACCAGTAGTGATGAGGCCTCCCCAACACAAGAAACAGTGTAACCAGTAGTGATGAGGCCTCCCCAACACAAGAAACAGTGTAACCAGTAGTGATGAGGGCTCCCCAACACAAGAAACAGTGTAACCAGTAGTGATGAGGCCTCCCCAACACAAGAAACAGTGTAACCAGTAGTGATGAGGCCTCCCCAACACAAGAAACAGTGTAACCAGTAGTGATGAGGCCTCCCCAACACAAGAAACAGTGTAACCAGTAGTGATGAGGCCTCCCCAACACAAGAAACAGTGTAACCAGTAGTGATGAGGCCTCCCCAACACAAGAAACAGTGTAACCAGTAGTCATGAGGCCTCCCCAACACAAACAGTGTAACCAGTAGTCATGAGGCCTCCACAACACAAACAGTGTAACCAGTAGTGATGAGGCCTCCCCAACACAAAGAGTGTAACATGCAGTGGAAGAGAAAGAAAAATGAAAACTATATTTCCAAAAGAACTGGCTTGGTGCAGCACAACACACAGCACAAACAAAAGGCTCAAAGAAAACAGTAATATCATTTCGGCACCTCACCCACCTGAGGATACTGGAAGAAACAGAGAACACAGGCGGACTCTCCTCTCCTCCGAAGAGTCTCCCTCACAGTCAACCCCCAACCCGTTAAATGGGCACCTGAAGTCCCCCCTAATTGGGACAAACCAGAAGAACTACAAGCACAGAGAGTTCCCACATTACAAGTCAAACACACCACATTACTGACATTATTTAGTGCCAATAAATATGTTGATATCATCAGGCCTTATAAACATGAATAAATAGGTGTATTCAGAAATGATTTTCAGTCAGCTGAAAGGGTTTGTATGGGAGAGTTCACATGGTCTGTTTGCACCCTGAGAGGCTATTCACACCAGTAAAGTAACACAGTGTTTATTGTCTTGCGTGGAGCGGTGTGCTTTCACATATCAGTCTCTGCAAGTGGCCCAGAATTTGTAAACAAAACCACAAAGGCATTGAAATGTTTGCAGCAGAGGAGACAGCAGGAAGGTCAAAGTGAAACGAGACAATCAGAGAAATCTTCTCTTTCGCTCTTGTCTTTCACTCACTGAGTTGATTTGAATGGCTCCATTCATCTGGGGCTGGTCGGGAGTCGTGTGTTTAATGTGCTCCGCTGCTGTAGGTGTGGGGTTGCAGGGCCTGACAGCTGTGCCCCCCTCACTGAGGGAGCGTGTTGGAAGTGGGCCGACTTCTGCTGACATCATTTGATGTCAGAGGTGCTACAACAACAACAGATTCTTTACATTTTGTCCTGTAATGCACAGCAACGGGAGCCTGTTAGGTCCAAAATAAACAGAGTCAGATCGAGTCAGATCGAGGTTGGGTCGCTTTCACAACTCAAACGGTGTGTTAGGAACTGAGCCGCCACTCTTCAGCAGGGTCATTGTTCCCTTGTTTGTACCCTTGTTAGTACCCTTGTTTGTACCCTTGCTTGTTCCCTTGTTTGTTCCCTTGTTAGTACCCTTGTTTGGCAGAGTTCCTATACATTGCTTGTGTTCCTGTTATTGTTGTATTCACAAGCAAACTAAACATGGCTGGTGTGAATATACACCCCTAATTCACATCCCACACACACACACACTTAATTCACATCCCACACACACACACACACACACACCTAGTTCACATCCCACAGATCCTTTAATCACAACCACCATCTACAGTACACCCCTAATTCACATCCCACACACACACACACACACACACATCTAATTCACGTCCCACAGATCATTTAATCACAACCACCATCTACAGTACACCCCTAATTCACATGCCACACACACACACATCTAATTCACATCCCACAGATCCTCCAAGACAGCCACCATCAACTACATCCACCCTACCTGCTCACACATATGCGCACCTGTACACTCTCACACAACCATACACTTATATGCACACACTCCCTCCCTCTCACAGACACACACACACACACACTTTCACACTTCCACACCCCCACTCACTAGAAAGAGACAAATCAGTGCATGCATGTGCACTCTCATACACATGTATACACACACACATTCACTTCCTCACACAAACACACACACACTCTCACACAGACTCACATGCTTGTACATGGACATAACCATATACACACATGTACACACTCTCTCTCTTTCTCACACACACACACACACACGCATACATACATACACTCTCTCTCACACACACACACACACATACACTCTCTCACACACACACACACACACATACATACACTCTCTCACACACACTCACACACACACACACATACATACACTCTCTCACACACACACAGCTGTCGTTGCTGAACAGAGAGCTGCAGATCTGCCTCTATTATTTTCTCCTCATCAATGATTTAGCAGCAGCAGGTAGAACAGGAGCGCACACACACACACACACACACTCACACACTCACAATAAGGACATTTACCTGCTCATTCATGTGCCATCCGTCTCACTTATTCAGACAAAACACACACACACACACTCATACGCTTACACACACACACACACGCTCACACACACACAAACACACACACACACATTCATTACACTTACACCACAGACACACACATATACACACACACACACACACACTCACACATTCACACACACGCACACACACAAGCACACACACACACAAACACATACATTACACTTACACCACAGATACACACACACACACACACACACACACGAACACAGCTGCCTTATTTGTTCCTTTGAGGTGTTCAGGGTTTGTTGTTCTTCTCTCCTGATTGCTGGATGATTTTCGTATTCTCACTGATCTTCAGTTTGATATCAGCTCTCTCACACACACACACACACACACACACACACACACACACACACACACATACACACACACACACACACACACACACTCTGATTGAGTCTGTTGATGTATTGGCTCTTGACTATTGGCTATGATATGTGTGTGGAGTGAGATGAAAGGGTGTCTTTACTTCTGAGAGAGAGATAGAGAAAGAGAGAGGGGTAGAGAGACAGAGTGAGAGTGAGCACAGTGAGAGAGAGAGAGAGAGAGAAGGAGCGAAAGATGGAGAGACAGTGAGCGAGAGAGAGAGGGAGAGAGACAGCACAGATTCCTTATTAGGACTTGAGGTATTAACTTAATGCAGAGATGATCTCCATCAAAGAGGCCCATGGAGAGATAGAGATGAAAAACACACACACACACACACACACACACACACACACACACACTTCTTCCCTGAGATGAAAAGAGCTTCCTTCATGTCACCTGTCCTTTGCTCTGCGCTGCCTGCAGAAAGCTGAGTAAATACAGTTCCTTCAGTAGTAGGATCCATTAGGTATGGATGCACACACACACACACACACACACACACAGAGAAAGAGAGAGAGACCCTCACACTCAAGCATGAATTTACAGTTTCCTTTACAGTGGGGACCAGCATCTGAAGGATGAAGCAGACTGTTCTTCAGCTTTCTTCTTGGATGGTCAGGGCTGCTAGTTTCTTATTCTCTTTGTGTCTCCAGACGCAGGCCAGGCTGCACTCCCCAAGGCCTTATGGACAGACACACTTGTAGAAAAGTCTATGCATATGTACCTATGTCTGGAACACACAGTTTTCTCTCTCTCTCTCTCTCTCTCAAACATGCACACACACTAGTGTGACCATAGACACATCAACTCTCTCTCAAACACACACACACACCAGTGTGAACATGGACACATCAACTCTCTCTCAAACACACACACACACACCAGTGTGACCATAGACACATCAACTCTCTCTCAAACACACACACACAGCGGTGTGAACATAGACACATCAACTCTCTCTCAAACACACACACACACACCAGTGTGAACATAGGCACATCTACTCAAGTTCGGAAAATGCATTTTCCCCCTCAGTCTAGTTTTTATTATGTTCTGTTTTCAAATAGGGTGTGTCAGTGTAAAGGGTGTGTTTTCAGTGTTAACATGTCAGTGTAAAGGGTGTGTTTTCAGTGTTAACATGTCAGTGTAAAGGGTGTGTTTTCAGTGTCAGTGTAAAGGGTGTGTTTTCAGTGTCAGTGTAAAGGGTGTGTTTTCAGTGTCAGTGTAAAGGGTGTGTTTTCAGTGTCAGTGTAAAGGGTGTGTTTTAAGGGCGTCTGTGATGTTGGCTGAGTGACAGAGGGGAAATGGGTCCTGACAGTCCCCTTCCTCAGACGCTGCTGTGCTGGCCTGTCCCTTCCAGCACATTAGCACTGCAGTGGCACAGACACAGTGATTGCGTGTTTATTTCCAACACAGCTTATTCTGAAGATGTTCTGCTCAGGGCACTTCCCAGACAGGCCATCTGTATGACTCCCTGCTGGAAGAGGGACACTGGACTGTCTAGAACCCACTTGTTCCCTCAGAACCCAACTGATCCCACAGATTCTGCCTTGGTTTAGCCTTCCCTCAGATTCAGCTTTCTAAAACTGTTCCCTCATTCACCTCTTTAAAGCCTCCTATTTGTTTCTCTCATACGTCTCCTCTCTGAGGTGTCCCTCATACGTCTCCTCTCTAAAGTGTCCCTCATGCGTCTCCTCTCTGAGGTGTCCCCTCATACGTCTCCTCTCTGAGGTGTCCCTCATACGTCTCCTCTCTGAGGTGTCCCTCATATGTCCCCTCTCTGAGGTGTCCCCTCATGCGTCTCCTCTCTGAGGTGTCCCCTCATACGTCTCCTCTCTGAGGTGTCCCTCATACGTCTCCTCTCTAAAGTGTCCCTCATGCGTCTCCTCTCTGAGGTGTCCCTCATACGTCTCCTCTCTGAGGTGTCCCTCATA
>PYXC01001678.1:32500-40000 GCA_015244755.2 Tenualosa ilisha
AAGACCGCACAGAGGTTCTAATACAACACAGAGGTTCCAAAATCACATAGAGGTTCTAACACAATACAGAGGTTCCAACATTGCACAGAGGTTCTAACAACACACAGAGGCTCCAGCACCACACAGAGGTTCCAAGACTACACAGAAGCGTGTGATTGGTTGAGCCAAGACCTGAGATTGGTTGACAGCTTTTGTGGAGCAGTGGCATGTGATTGGTCAAGAGCTTTTGTGGAAATAAGTCATGTGATTGGTTGAGAGTAGTTGTTGAGCTGATGGGAGTGAGGTGAAGTGTGTGTGTGTGTGTGTGTTTGCGCAGGTCCAGGCTCCCCCGTAATCTCTGTTGGTTGAGTCATGGTCCTGGAGTTTTGGGCTTTAAGACAGTCTTTTCATATCTGGGACAGGATCGATGGGAGAGGCAGCACAGTTCACATCAAACCTTGGCATTAAATCGAGCAGGAGGAGTGTGTGTGTGTGTGTGTGAGTGAGTGAGTGAGTGATTAGATATTTAATTTTGTGTGTGTCTCAGTGTGTGTGTGTGTCTGTGTGTGAGCACACACATTTGTGTGTGCGCACATGCACACACACTCACACTACTCTTTTCCTGATGAGAGTGTTAGCTGAACTAATTGCTTTCCTGAGAGTCCTGGTTCACCACTAATTGCGTGATGCTGTCAGAGAAAGGAACTATGACAGGGGTGTGTGTGTGTGTGTGTTGGGGTGGGGGCTTGCTTGTCAAGTATGTCAACTGGAGTAAATAAATACCTGTGAGCCATACACACACACATACACACACATACAAACTGTCAACTGGAGAAAATAACTACCTGTGAGACACACACACACACACACACACACACACACACACACACACACACTCAAAACACACACACACAGTAGCAGCAGCTTCCCCAAGCACAGAACAGAGCCATCGTCACACACACATTACTGCACACGTTTTATTTATTCTACCTGCTGACAGTGAGGCAGTGAGTGTAGTTTCTCTTGTTCCCATAATACACACACACACACACACACACACACACACACACACACACACACAGTCATTAGGCCCCTGCCACAGGTCTCTGGGTTGATGTGCAATGAGTCTCAGTGCTTCTCTCTTGTAGTGCAGCCTGGCAGGGAGCACCAAGTGATTTCCAGCAGACATCAGTGCCCTGCCATGCAGCTTGTGTGTGTGTGTGCGTGTGCGTGTGTGTGCGTGTGTGTGTGTGTGCAGGGCAACTTGTGGCCCTATAGGTGAAGTGTCTCTTCAGAGCAGTCTGACCCAGGCTTCATTATGCTAAAGTGGATCAGTTTTATATAGTCAGGCATGCCCACTGAACCAGAACACTGTGGGAGTGTGTGTGTGTGTGAGGTGTGTGTGAGTGTGAGTGTGTGAGGTGTATGTGTGTGAGTGTGGTGAGGTGTGTGTGAGTGTGTGTGAGGTGTGCTTTAAACAGAAGTAGGCTAGATTATCTTTTTCCATCCTATTTTAGTCAGCAGTGCAACAGCACTCCTTTCACACACACACACACACACGCACACACACACTCACCTTTTACCAGCAGGCCCAGTGTTCAATGTGTTACACACACACATGTTAAGAAAGTGTGACCTCAGTATCCCTATATCTGTATATGAAAGTGTCCTTGCTGTCTGGGTGCTTGGTTTGCTTGGTTTGCTTGGTTTGCTTGGTCTGGTAGCTAGTAGCTGGCCATGGTCCTCCTGATATGCAAGTTCTTGATGTGTTATACACACACACACACACACACACACACACACACACACACTCGTGCTGCCAGTAAGCATGCTTAGCTTGGTAGCTGGTAGCTGGCCTTGGTCCTGATGTGGCAATAGTAGGGATTGTGTGTGTGTGTGTGTGTGTGTGGTGTGTGTGTGTGTGTGTGTGTGCGACACTCCATATGGAGGAGAGAAAGGTGGGCTCAGGGCCGCCTTTACTGTTAAGAAAAAGGCCCAGTGCTTACACACACACACACACACACACACTCACACATACACACACACACACACACACACACACACTCACACACACACACTCACACACACACACACACACACACACACACACACACACACACACACACACACACACACTCACACACAACACTCACACAACACACACTCACACACACACACACACATACACACAACACGCACACACACACATACACACAAACACGCACACTAAGAGAGGGTGTGAGCTCACTTAGGAGTCTGTATGAGGTGCCAAGGAGAGGACTGCAGTGAGTGGGGACTGACTGGGTGAGTGGGAGCTGACTGGGTGAGTGGGGACTGACTGGGTGAGTGGGAGCTGACTGGGTGAGTGGGTGCTGACTGGGTGAGTGGAGCTGACTGGGTGAGTGGGAGCTGACTGGGTGAGTGGGGACTGACTGGGTGAGTGGGAGCTGACTGGGTGAGTGGGAGCTGACTGGGTGAGTGGGGAGCTGACTGGGTGAGTGGGTGCTGACTGGGTGAGTGGGAGCTGACTGGGTGAGTGGGTGCTGACTGGGTGAGTGGGGACTGACTGGGTGAGTGGGAGCTGACTGGGTGAGTGGGTGCTGACTGGGTGAGTGGGAGCTGAATGGGTGAGTGGGTGCTGACTGGGTGAGTGGGGACTGACTGGTGAGTGGGAGCTGACTGGGTGAGTGGGAGCTGACTGGGTGAGTGGGTGCTGACTGGGTGAGTGGGGACTGACTGGTGAGTGGGAGCTGACTGGGTGAGTGGGTGCTGACTGGGTGAGTGGGGACTGACTGGGTGCTCTGACTGGGTGAGTGGGAGCTGACTGGGTGAGTGGGTGCTGACTGGGTGAGTGGGGACTGACTGGGTGAGTGGGAGCTGACTGGGTGAGTGGGAGCTGACTGGGTGAGTGGGTGCTGACTGGGTGAGTGGGGACTGACTGGGTGAGTGGGAGCTGACTGGGTGAGTGGGAGCTGACTGGGTGCTCTGACTGGGTGAGTGGGAGCTGACTGGGTGAGTGGGGACTGACTGGGTGAGTGGGAGCTGACTGGGTGAGTGGGTGCTGACTGGGTGAGTGGGACTGACTGGGTGAGTGGGAGCTGACTGGGTGAGTGGGAGCTGACTGGTGCTCTGACTGGGTGAGTGGGAGCTGACTGGGTGAGTGGGGACTGACTGGGTGAGTGGGAGCTGACTGGGTGAGTGGGAGCTGACTGGGTGCTCTGACTGGGTGAGTGGGAGCTGACTGGGTGAGTGGGGACTGACTGGGTGAGTGGGAGCTGACTGGGTGAGTGGGTGCTGACTGGGTGAGTGGGGACTGACTGGGTGAGTGGGAGCTGACTGGGTGAGTGGGAGCTGACTGGGTGCTCTGACTGGGTGAGTGGGAGCTGACTGGGTGAGTGGGGACTGACTGGGTGAGTGGGAGCTGACTGGGTGAGTGGGTGCTGACTGGGTGAGTGGGAGCTGACTGGGTGCTCTGACTGGGTGAGTGGGTGCTGACTGGGTGAGTGGGAGCTGACTGGGTGAGTGGGAGCTGACTGGGTGCTCTGACTGGGTGAGTGGGTGCTGACTGGGTGAGTGGGAGCTGACTGGGTGCTCTGACTGGGTGAGTGGGAGCTGACTGGGTGAGTGGGAGCTGACTGGGTGCTCTGATTGGTGAGTGGGAGCTGACTGGGTGAGTGGGAGCTGACTGGGTGCTCTGACTGGGTGAGTGGGAGCTGACTGGGTGAGTGGGTGCTAAATGGGTGAGTGGGAGCTGACTGGGTGCTCTGACTGGGTGAGTGGGAGCTGACTGGGTGAGTGGGGACTGACTGGGTGAGTGGGTGCTGACTGGGTGAGTGGGTGCTGACTGGGTGAGTGGGAGCTGACTGGGTGCTCTGACTGGGTGAGTGGGAGCTGACTGGGTGAGTGGGAGCTGACTGGGTGAGTGGGAGCTGACTGGGTGCTCTGACTGGGTGAGTGGGAGCTGACTGGGTGAGTGGGAGCTGACTGGGTGCTCTGCTGCCTCTGTTGCCTTGTCATTGGTTGGCAGGCCAGGGCCGTGGAGGTGGGGTTACTGTCATCCATCCCCAAGGGCCGTGGAGGTGAGATTACTGTCATCCATCCCCAAGGGCCGTGGAGGTGAGATTACTGTCATCCATCCCCAAGGGCCGTGGAGGTGGGGTTTACTGTCATCCATCCCAAGGGCCGTGGAGGTGGGATTACTGTCATCCATGCCCATGGGGTCCTGCTAAGCCAATCAGTTTCCCCAAGAGTCCCTCCTACTCCCTCCTCCTGCCCCTCCCAACCAATTGGTTTGTGTTGGTCTTTGATTGGCGCCCCAAAGATTTATTGCAGGCAGAAGCCTGCTGAGGGACTTCAGGGGGGTGGTGTGTGTGTGTGTGTGTGTGTGTGTGTGTGTTGAGCTAGGCTAGGCTAACCACTATCAGAAAGGCCAACAGAGACTTCAGGGGAAACATGACCGCACAATACACAGTACTGTCAGCTGTACCACACACACTTCAAATACACACACACACACACACACACACACACACCAGCCGTACCACCACACTTCAAAATACACACACACACTCACACACACCAGCTGTACCACACACACTTCAAACACAGATAGACATACAGATAATTTGTTTATCATTGAGGAACTTTGAACACACTGCAAAGATAAAAAATCTGGACAAATTTGAGATGATACTTCATCCGCTAATTTATCTGGTCTATCAAATGACTGTGGTGGCAAGGCAAGACAAGGCAAGGGAAAATCACTGTGGCAAGGCAAGGGAAAATCACTGTGGCAAGCAAGGCAAGGGAAAATCACTGTGGCAAGGCAAGGCAGATGACTGTGCTGCATTCCACACAGGTGGGAGGTGCAGTGATGTGAGATATAAGAGTCTGAGGGGTCTAGTTCTGTGATGTGAGATATAAGAGTCTGAGGGGTCTAGTTCTCAGTGATGTGAGATATAAGAGTCTGAGGGGTCTAGTTCTCAGTGATGTGAGATATAAGAGTCTGAGGGGTCTAGTTCTCAGTGATGTGAGATATAAGAGTCTGAGGGGTCTAGTTCTCAGTGATGTGAGATATAAGAGTCTGAGGGGTCTAGTTCTGTGATGTGAGATATAAGAGTCTGAGGGGTCTAGTTCTCAGTGATGTGAGATATAAGAGTCTGAGGGGTCTAGTTCTCAGTGATGTGAGATATAAGAGTCTGAGGGGTCTAGTTCTCAGTGATGTGAGATATAAGAGTCTGAGGGGTCTAGTTCTCAGTGATGTGAGAGAGTCTGAGGGGTCTAGTTCTCAGTGATGTGAGATATAAGAGTCTGAAGGGTCTAGTTTCAGTGATGTGAGATATAAGAGTCTGAGCGGTCTAGTTCTCAGTGATGTGAGATATAAGAGTCTGAGGGGTCTAGTTCTAGTACGTCATGATGGGCAACACCAAGCTTGGATTGCCATGGGGTACAGTACACTTACACACTAAAACACACTACACACACCCCACAGACACACATACACACAACATGCATGAGACACACTACACACACCTTACACACCCTACACATACACACAACATGCATGAGACACACTACACACACCTCACACACCTTACACACCTCAGAGATATAGATAGATAGTTTATACTGTAAGATAAATAGATAGTTTATACTGTAGCATAGATAGATAGCTTATCAAGCGCATTTCTGACCACAGGCCGCACACACAACACACACACACACACACACACACCACACACACACACAAAGACAGGTAGATACACACAGGAAAGCAGACAGACATACACTTAGACAGACAGACACACACACACACACATACACACACACACAAAGACAGGTAGATACGCACATGCAGGCAGGCAAACACACACACACACACACACAGAGCCCAACCCTCCAGTAACACCTCTGCTGCTGCTGTTGTCTCTCACACAGTATTTTTCTGTGCTGCTCTCAGGCCTGTAATTCTAGAGATCGATGCTATTTGCAGCATATTCCACATTTAGCTGTTAGTCCAGCAGTGTGACCACCGTCACATCATGTTATCAGCAGGTGACCACCGTCACCATCATGTTATCAGCAGTGTGACCACCGTCACATCATGTTATCAGCAGTGTGACCACCGTCACATCATGTTAGTCCAGCAGTGTGACCACCGTCACATCATGTTATCAGCAGTGTGACCACCGTCACATCATGTTATCAGCAGTGTGACCACCGTCACATCATGTTAGTCCAGCAGTGTGACCACCGTCACATCATGTTATCAGCAGTGTGACCACCGTCACATCATGTTATCAGCAGTGTGACCACCGTCACATCATGTTAGTCCAGCAGTGTGACCACCGTCACATCATGTTTAGTCCAGCAGTGTGACCACCGTCACATCATGTTATCAGCAGTGTGACCACCGTCACATCATGTTATCAGCAGTGTGACCACCGTCACATCATGTTAGTCCAGCAGTGTGACCACCGTCACATCATGTTATCAGCAGTGTGACCACCGTCACATCATGTTATCAGCAGTGTGACCACCGTCACATCATGTTAGTCCAGCAGTGTGACCACCGTCACATCATGTTAGTCCAGCAGTGTGACCACCGTCACATCATGTTATCAGCAGTGTGACCACCGTCACATTCATGTTAGTCCAGCAGTGTGACCACCGTCACATCATGTTATCAGCAGTGTGACCACCGTCACATCATGTTATCAGCAGTGTGACCACCGTCACATCATGTTATCAGCAGTGTGACCACCGTCAAATCATGTTATCAGCAGTGTGACCACCGTCACATCATGTTATCAGCAGTGTGACCACCGTCACATCATGTTAGTCCAGCAGTGTGACCACCGTCACATCATGTTATCAGCAGTGTGACCACCGTCACATCATGTTATCAGCAGTGTGACCACCGTCACATCATGTTAGTCCAGCAGTGTGACCACCGTCACATCATGTTATCAGCAGTGTGACCACCGTCACATCATGTTATCAGCAGTGTGACCACCGTCACATCATGTTAGTCCAGCAGTGTGACCACCGTCACAATCATGTTATCAGCAGTGTGACCACCGTCACATCATGTTATCAGCAGTGTGACCACCGTCAAATCATGTTATCAGCAGTGTGACCACCGTCACATCATGTTAGTCCAGCAGTGTGACCACCGTCACATCATGTTATCAGCAGTGTGACCACCGTCACATCATGTTATCAGCAGTGTGACCACCGTCACATCATGTTAGTCCAGCAGTGTGACCACCGTCACATCATGTTATCAGCAGTGTGACCACCGTCACATCATGTTAGTCCAGCAGTGTGACCACCGTCAAATCATGTTATCAGCAGTGTGACCACCGTCACATCATGTTATCAGCAGTGTGACCACCGTCACATCATGTTATCAGCAGTGTGACCACCGTCACATCATGTTAGTCCAGCAGTGTGACCACCGTCACATCATGTTATCAGCAGTGGTGACCACCGTCACATCATGTTATCAGCAGTGTGACC
>PYXC01001678.1:50000-67500 GCA_015244755.2 Tenualosa ilisha
CTGTGGGCACCCCCTGTGTGTGTGTGGCGCTTGGTGAGCTGAGCTCCTGCTGGACTCGTCTGGCCTGTCTGGCTCTTGCTCACCACATGGCAGCTAACTGCTGCATGAAGCCGGCCCTGATCTGGCCCTGATCTGGCTCTGATCTGGCCCTGATCTGGCTCAGATCCAGCTCTGGTAGATCAGTGGCTAATCTGAGCTGCATCCTCCCCCTGAGTCAGGTAGTATGTACACACACGCAGAGCCTCCTGCCTGGTGTGTGTACTGTCAAAGTAGCTCATGCAGCACACACACACACTCACTCACTCCCTCCTGCCTGTGGTGTGTGTGTATCATCAGGGATACACACACACATGCTCATCTGGGTGTGTTCACTCTCATGGTCGCACTGAAGGAATGTTTAAAGGACGTCTCTCTGTCTCTCTGCTATGCCATGGCGACACACACACACACACACACACAGTCACACACACACACACACATAATCACACACACACACATCACTTCCCTGGAGAAAATAACTAACTAACTCACTGCCATCTAGTGGGAGCAAACATAACAAATATAATATAGTCCCATAAGATAGTCCCCTTTATAGTCCCATAAGATAGTCCCCTTTATAGTCCCATAGCATAGTCCCCTATATAGTCCCATATATAGTCCCATTACACAGTGCCCTATATAGTCCCATAATATAGCCCCATAACATAGTCCACTATGTAGTCCCCTATATAGTCCCATAATATAGTCCCCTATATAGTCCCATAATATAGTTCCTTAGAGTCCCCTCACAACAGCAAGTACTAAATGTAATGCAGGTAGTCATGGCAGAACAGCAGGTACTAATTTGAAGTGAGCTTTGTGCGATGAGCTATGGCATTAAGTGTCGTCTTAAGAGGGCAATCTGTTGTCCAGACTCCCCACTCCTTCACATGTTTAGTCATGATGTCATCTGGAGACCACTGAACACACACACACAATTAGTCATGATGTCATCTGGAGACCACTGAACACACACACACAATTAGTCATGATGTCATCTGGAGACCACTGAACACACACACACGTTTAGTCATGATGTCATCTGGAGACCACTGAACACACACACACACGTTAAGTCATGATGTCATCTGGAGACCCCTGAACACACACACACATGTTTAGTCATGATGTCATCTGGAGACCACTGAACACACACACACACGTTTAGTCATGATGTCATCTGGAGACCACTGAACACACACACACGTTTAGTCATGATGTCATCTGGAGACCCCTGAACACACACACACATGTTTAGTCATGATGTCATCTGGAGACCACTGAACACACACTCACAATTAGTCATGATGTCATCTGGAGACCACTGAACACACACACACAATTAGTCATGATGTCATCTGGAGACCACTGAACACACACACACAATTAGTCATGATGTCATCTGAAGACCACTGAACACACACACACGTTTAGTCATGATGTCATCTGGAGACCACTGAGCACACACACATGTTTAGTAATGATGTCATCTGGACAGTACTGAACACACACACGTTTAGTCATGATATCATCTGGAGACCCCTGAACACACACACACACGTTTAGTCATGATATCACCTGGAGACCCCTGAACACACACACACACACACGTTTAGTCATGATATCATCTGGAGACCCCTGAACACACACACACACGTTTAGTCATGATATCATCTGGAGACCCCTGAACACACACACACACACGTTTAGTCATGATATCATCTGGAGACCCCTGAACACACACACACACACGTTTAGTCATGATATCATCTGGATATCATACTCTCAAACACAGACCCGAGCATACACACACACACACACACACACACAAACACTCATCCTGATGGTGTCAGGCATGTGTAGGAGCAGGACCTCTGTGTCACACACTCCAAGCAGAATGAAGTGGTCACTGTGGAAGGGTGTGTGTGTGTGTGTGTGTGTGTATGGGGGGAGGGGGTGTTTGCTCATGGATGGCCGCCACAGCAACCGCCCCCCCACCTCCTCACCCCCGCTCTCCCTCTCTAGACACAATGCCCACTTATGCCCACTGGTCGTGGTGCCAGCTCTGCTCTCACCCCTCACCCTCTGTGCTCCAACTCAAAGGGAGATTGTTCTTGTTCTCAGGGAGGATCAGTGTGGCACAGGCCGTCCCACACCCCCACGCCCCCACCCCTCCTGACAGACAGGCAGTTGATCACTAGCAGGTCCAGCGGCAGCCACAGATATCCATCCAGTTCAACAGATATCCATCCAGTTCCCTCAAGTTTATCATTCCCCTCCATTAGCCAGCAATCATAAAGACTGTGCCCAAGCAGTCAATGAGGGTGTGCCCAGGAAGTCAATGAGGGTGTGCCAGGAAGTCAATGAGGCCATACCCAAGCAGTGCCCCGGTTAAGGCTATAACCAAGCAGCCACTAATGCCATGCCCAAGCTGTCGCTAATGCCCAGGCAGTCAAGAAGGCCGTGCCAGGCTTGTTCTCCTCTCTTCTCATCTAACTCCTCATCCGGCTGTTGTGTTCTGTCCACGCCCATCCAGAAACAGCTTTCCGGTTAACAGCTTTGTGGTTCCACCACGGTGTCCTTTAGGTTAACAGCTTTGTGGTTCCACCACGGTGTCCTTTAGGTTAACAGCTTTGGGGTTCCACCACGGTGTCCTTTAGGTTAACAGCTTTGTGGTTCCACCACGGTGTCCTTTAGGTTAACAGCTTTGGGGTTCCACCACGGTGTCTTGTAGATTAACGGCCTTGCAATTCCACCATGGAGTCCTGCAGATTAACAGCCTTGTGGATTCACCACAGTGTTCTATAGATTAATGGCCTTGTGGTTCCACCATAGAGTCCTTTAGGTTAACAGCTTTGCAGTTCCACCACGGTGTCCTGTAGATTAAAGGCCTTGCGGTTCCACCACGGTGTTCTGGCGATTAATGGCTTTGTGGTTCCACCATCTAGTCCTGTAGATTAACGCCCTTGTGGTTCCACCACAGAGTTCTGTAGATTACCACTTTACTGTGCTGCCAGCCCTGTTGCGTACCTCCTGAGCCTGCTGCACTTCACTGCATGCTCCTTATACCTTGCAACTGCAGCCATCCTCATCTCTCACCACCAGAGGGCAGTAGCTCAGATACTCATCCTGACCAAACACTGGCCAATCAGATGCTCAGATACTCATCCGAATTAAAGACAGGCCAATTAGACGCTCTAATACTCATCCAAACCTAAGACAGGCCAATCATACAGCCGCATGTAAAATAGTAAAAAGGAACCGTAATTTAGCCAGTAACATGGTGACGTTATGTAAAGTGTAGGGGTGGGACTCGATTAAAAAAATTATTCTAAGTAATTACAGGCTTTGTAATTAATTCATCTTAATTAATCTCAACTAACTACATTACCGTATTTGCCCCAAAAGTAACATATTTTATATAAATGTGTGAAGAGTTCATCAAATACTAATAGACACAGACGTCACTTCGATAATTAAACTCATTTAATGGCTGAAATAAATGTCTTCAAAAAAATAAACTGCATTTCATTAAAAAAAATAAATAAACTGCATTTCAAAATAGTAAACAAAGGTAAAAAAATGTAAGGTCCCTGACCAATATTGCAGAGACTAAAGTTTAAGTGCCATTTTACTTTAAGCTGTTACCTCCTGAACATAGTGTCCATCTTAACTTAACATAGTGTCCATCTTAACTTGACGTGGTGTCAATGGTAAAAACAAGCAAATCAACACAAAGTGTTATTTCTACCCTGAGAATATGCTCGAGCTCCAGCAGCTTCAGTGATCGCGGTGACATGATTCGCTTTTAAAAGGTATTTCAAAGTTGACGAGCTTCTATGATAGGTAAACTCTTTCCTGCATAGTTTGCAGTAAACAATGCCTTTGTCAACACTTCCATCTGGTCGCTTTTTGAATAAAAATTTACCGTCCAGCACACCCACCACGCCTTCAGGTTCCATGGATGCACCAGAACTGTGTACATCAGTATAATTGGCGTACCACAACACCATGCACTGACAAACGCGTTAAATTGTTTGTAATTAATTAACCGTAATTAACGCGTTAATGTCCCACCCCTAGTAAAGTGGTAACATTATGTAGCTGAGTTCTTGAGAGTGGTAGCCAAGCTGTCACATTTAGCAGTGACGGAAATAATAGCTCCTAATCCTCCGGCTGTAATCTGGATTATTTCAGGCAGACTAAGGTCAGTGATGACCGTTGCCACTCCAGCAGGGTGTGAGGATGTTGGTGTCGTACTGGGAATAGGATCGCTTCAACAGGGTCACAACCCTGTCGTCAGGTTCTAGTGAGCGTAGGACAGTGAGTGTGTGTGCCTCTAAGCCTTACTTAAGATGAGGGTATGTAAGTGAGTGTGTGTGCCTCTAAGCCTTACTTAAGATGAGGGTATGTAAGTGAGTGTGTGTGCCTCTAAGATGAGGGTGTTTTAGTCACTTACTCACGGTGTGATCAAACTTGAATGCAAGACTATTTTAACAGTTTTTTCAGACTATGTTACCTATGTGAGCCCAGCACTATGTGAGCCCAGCACTATATGAGCCCAGCACTATATGAGGAGTGTAGAGCCTGGTTTGCAAAACAACCCAAAAAGCAGCCGAGGGTCTTGCTAGAGTCTTGGTAGCCAGAAACTCATTCTGTTGTTGTAATTAGGTTAGGATGGCTGCATGGGATCTCCAAACGTACCTTGAAACAAATATCACATTTTCCATAATGAAGTTACCTCAGAGGAAGTCCATTGTGCATGTTTATGTGTTAAGGCTGTTGTTGATTCGAGTTTCAGCTGTAACTAAGAAACAAACAGAAACGAGTGAGGGCATTGAGAAAGAGCTATTGACAAACAAGTGAAGGTGTTGAGAGAGAGGTATTGACTAACAAGTGAAGGTTTTGAGCGAGAGATATTAAAAAAATGAGGTAAGCTATTGAGAGAGAGGTACTGAGAAACGATTAAGGGTATTGAGAGTATCCAGAGATGTATCCAGTGATCAGTGTGGCACTATCAGCATGAAGACTCATTAAGATTCAGATGTTGTGTGTGGTTGTCAGCTGTGCGGTTTCACGGCTCCCATCTCTGAGCACGCTCAGCTGTGCTGTCCTGATGTATAATGCATCAACACTGCTGTTGGACAATGATGTTCAGCAGCTCACAGGGTTTTAATGATTTATTCCGTCTGTCACTGAACAAGCAGCGCCACTTTGTCCAAGCTGATCAGAAACGGTTGTGATTGGTGGATGCTGGTTGTCCCTCAGGACTGTCTTCTGTCTCAGTTCATTCATTCATTCATTCATTCACGCCTTCATTCATCTCGGGGTTCCATCATGGGCTCCATGACCAGCATGCCTGACATGCCTTAGTGTCCGCCTGTTCCAAAACACATGCAACTTTTCTCCAGGCAGCACGAGATCAAGAGCAGCAGGGGAAATATGGGGAAATTGCGTTAATTGGCCGCGAGGTCCGTTTTAGAATGAGCTCGTTAGCGCACTAATAAGCGCCAGTTCCCTGAGCCCTCAGCAGGTGCTGGTTGTTCACTTGCGTCCACACTCTCAGGTGTGCCTCTACCTGCTTTGCCGAGGATGAAGAGAGAAGTGAGCAAGCAGCAAGGCTTACTGAAGACTCTGTGCTTCTGCCTCTGAGCTGCAGGCGGGGCCGTGAGGGCGGGGCCGTGAGGGAGTCTCTGGAAGAACGGCAGGCTAGCTACTGAGAGTTAGCGCTCTCTGTTTGAGCTTCTCTCTACCACTGCAGCACATTGAAAAACACTAATTCATTCAGACCTGGGGATCATGAAATAAAAGGTATTATTGGGGGGGTGATAAAAGTAGCATTTTGTCTGATTTGGCCTAATTTTGAAGCATATTTTTTTCTCTTGAGGGGGCCAGAAAAGCAAAGAGAATTTAAATGCTAACCTGTTTATTTTTCTAAATTCTCGACAGTATTCTTCCTAAATGAGCTACATGACCATTACTGCTTTAAGTGTTGCAATGTAGTGTTAACATGCTCTTTTCTTTTTTTGAAAAACATGCATTATTTGTAACGTGCTTGTTTTGCTGGCCTAAGACAGATAAAATGTACTTGAATAGTGCATTTTAGCACAAATTCATGACCTAACAATGACTTAAATTGGGTTTCTTTTAAAAGATCACCTTTTTTTTCTTTTTTCCTCTCTGTTGTTTTTCTGGTTTTTCTTTTCGTTCTGTTCTGTCTCTGTTCTTTGCAGGCTTCTTGGACTCGGCCAGAGCAGCACAAGGTAGAGCGTCCTCCCCGACCCTTGACCCCTGACCTTGACCCCTAACCCCTAACCCTCCCCTCACCTCAAACTGAGCCTGAGTCACCCTCGGTCAGAGAGCGGGTTCAAACACCATTCGCAACACATACCTATTTGCGTCTTAACACACAAGTGCATGAGTGAATCGGCCTTCACCTTATAGTCAGTGAGATCAGTGAGATCACTCTGAGCATGAGAACACACACACACACACACACAACACACAACACACATGTTATGTTCTCAGCTCTACGCTAACACCTAAGTGCATGAGCGTATCAGCCTTCACATTAGAATCAGACTGTAGACACCCTCAACATGAATGAGTCTAGACACCATTGAGCATGAGCACAAACACGCGCGCGGACACACACACACACACACACACACTGGTCATGTTCCTAGCACTGTGCTAGCATGTCATTGTTTGAAGGAAGATGCCGAGTTAAAGCATTTAGCTGGTTAGCATCTCCCAAACTCCACCTGAAGACCAGCCTCAGCCTCTAAAGAGCTGCAGCTCTGGCAAGGACTCCTCCTTCGCAGTCTTACTGGAGAGGTGAAACACCTACATGCTCTGAACATGTGATCAGTCCACCTGTGGAGTCTTACTGGAGAGGTGAAACACTTACATGCTCTGAACATGTGATCAGTCCACCTGTGGAGTCTTACTGGAGAGGTGAAACACCTACATGCTCTGAACATGTGATCAGTCCACCTGTGGAGTCTTACTGGAGAGGTGAAACACCTACATGCTTTGAGGCTGCTAAAAGTGGGGTAATTACGCAGACATCAGAAACAGTGGTTCCTCTGGTTCCTTCCAGTTCCTGCACAGCAAAATTGTCACACCTGGTCTGTCGGTGTTGTGCTCGTGGACTAGAGCTCTAACTGCATACTGCTGTTTCTCAGAGGCATTGACTGTGTCCGTGTCCTGAGCCTCCTGGAGTCCTTCAGTAGGCTTGTGTGTGAAGCCAGCCGTTAAACAGCTACATAAAGGGATTTGCTCCGGGCGCAAGGTAACACAGTGTGTGTGTACCCACGTGTTTTTGTGAGACTTCCACGGGGACTCAGGAGACTGGGCGGATGAGGGACTCACAGAACCAAATAGAACCCCTCAGATGAGGGACTCACAGAACAAATAGAACCCCTCAGATGAGGGACTCACAGAGCCAAATAGAACCCCTCAGATGAAGGACTCACAGAACCAAATAGAACCCCTCAGATGAGGGACTCACAGAACAAATAGAACCGCTCAGATGAGGGACTCACAGAACCAAATAGAACTGAAATACGGAGTGTTTTTTTTTTCTGCCCAGGGACTACTGATGTAATTAGCCTTAGGCTATAACCTGGTTCAGTTATATAATGGCCATTGTCCTTGTTAAACAGACTTGTCAATGAAATAACTGGATTGGCTAAAAATATGTAGTGGTTTTTCTGGGCATAAAATATATGTAGCGGTGTTCATTAGCCTGATATATGTAGCAGTGTTCATTAGCCTGATATATGTAGCGTTGTTTCTGGGTATAAAATATATGTAGTGGTGTTCATTAGCCTGATATATGTAGCAGTGTTCATTAGCCTATATATGTAGCGGTGTTCATTAGCCTGATATATGTAGCAGTGTTCATTAGCCTGATATATGTAGCGTTGTTTCTGGGTATAAAATATATGTAGTGGTGTTCATTAGCCTGATATATGTAGCAGTGTTCATTAGCCTATATATGTAGCGGTGTTCATTAGCCTGATATATGTAGTGGTCTTCATTAGCCTGATATATGTAGTGTTGTTTCTGGGTATAAAATATATGTAGTGATGTTCATTAGCCTGATATATGTAGCGGTGTTCATTAGCCTGATATATGTAGCAGTGTTCATTAGCCTGATATATGTAGCAGTGTTCATTAGCCTGATATATGTAGTGTTGTTTCTGGGTATAAAATATATGTAGTGATGTTCATTAGCCTGATATATGTAGCAGTGTTCATTAGCCTGATATATGTAGCAGTGTTCATTAGCCTGATATATGTAGCGGTGTTTCTTGTTTATGGGACAGATATATGTAGTCATTTTTCTATGCATAAAATATGGTGTATATTTATATATGTGGTCATGTTTCTGGGCGTAAAATATATGTAGTGGTGTTTCTGGGCGTATAATATATGTAGTGATGTGTCTGGACATAGTTGTATACGCAGTGATGTTCGAATATGTAGTGGTTTGATGTGCTGCTTCATCCACTGTTACTCAGCTCTGACATTTAGCAGCATGAGGGCCTGATGGCGTCATGTTCAAATGTGTGTGTGTGTGTGTGTGTGTGTGTTACATCCAGCTTTGGCTGATAACATGCTGAATCGTGATTCACACAAAAACTTCACACCCCATGTGCTTCGTGTTCATTTAGTATCTGAGAGAGACTTCCAAACACAGATGCACACACACACACGCACACACACGCACACCTCTGTGGGGCCTCAACGTGCGGCACGACTCCCCCGTGAGATGTGTGTGAGGTGTGTGTGCATGCACAGAATGTTTTGGTGTCACTCTGGGTGAGCACCTTATAGAAGAACAACACCACCTCCGCAAAGCTGTTGTAAGCAGCACACTCATCACCATTAAACCAACACACACACACACACATCTACAAACCTGTTTATGTCAACAGCCACGGGCATGCATTACACACACACACACACACACACAGCCTCCCAGCTATGGGGTGTGCATGAGAGATGAGATTTGCTAATATCTGCATTATTGATGCTGTTATGCAACCCTTGTGTTGGGGAGCTGCAGCCTGTGTGTGTTTGTGTGTGCATGCGCACGGGTCCAGATGCGGCCGCTGCTGATAAGCTGTACTTTCCGCCGGACTGGCCGGAGGCTAGCGGAACCTTCTGGAAGACCTGGTGTTCCTGGAGCGGGCCACACTTATGAATTATTTAGAGTGGACGGCCACTCCGCTCTGTTGAAAAACTGGACTATGAATCTTTAAGCAGACCGTGTTCTCTCGTTGCAGACTAATAAAAAGATCCGCGCACACACACACGCATACACACACACACATACACACACACACACACGGACACACATATACACACACGCGCGCACACATACACACACACACACGTGCACACACGCACACACACACACAAATACACACACACATACACACACGCGCACACATACACGCACGCGCACACACATGCGCACGCACACACACATACATACACACACACGCACACTCACATACACGCACACACACACACATACACACACACACGCACACGCACGCATACATGCATACACACACACACATTCACATATATAAATAAAAAAACAAAGATGGCTGCGTTTTTCCTCTGCTCTACTCTCACCTGGGGGCTGAAATATAAGACAGAAGAGACAAGCTGCAGGGTGCCACTGCTTCATAACACACACACACACACACACACACAATAAAACCAGACAGACAAAATGAGATTGAGTTCAGGAACTGAAACGCATCCAACCAGGAACAGGCGCACACACAAACACACCTTCCAGTCAACAGGAGATTGAGTTGGTGGTATTACTGCCACACTGAAACCCCATGGACCATCTGACCACACAACTTCAGGCACAGAACACACACACACACACACACAGAAGTATATTCTGAAGACAGATCTGACTCCAGCACTTTTGCAGCCATTGGACTGCAATTAGTCATTGTATATATATATGTGTGTGTGTGTGTGTAAAAGTGTGGACATGTACTCGGATTTGGTTTTGCATGAATGTGTGTGTGTGTGTGTGTGTGAATGTTGATGTAGTGATGTCTGGCTGCATGTCTAAGTTGCGTGTGCATGTAAGTAAAACGGTGTGTGTGTGTACATGTGGGTATGTTGGGGGGTTTGTATGTGGTGTGTGTGTGTTTGCATGCATGTGTGTGTGTGTGTGTGTGTGTGTTTGCATGCGCGAGTGTGTTTGAGTTATATAAGTGTGTCCAAGTTCTTCCTCTGTGGGAAGGCTGGGAAACCAACCAGTTCTAATTAAGACATCCTTTACTCTGACCACACACCCCTCTTCATCAGCCTAGGCTGTGTGTGTGTGTGTGTGTGTGTGTTCAACAGACTGCCCTCTCAAAAGAGGTACAGTCTGTCTGCAGGACTGCCTGTCGTCCAGCACAGCAGAACACACACACACACACACACACATTTTCACTTGCTTTGCTAAAAACAAGGTTGAGGGGGCACTTACAGGCATTCTAATGAACTTCACAATGAGGTCCAGAAAAGTTCATTGCCTTAATCACTGTCCGAGACTGTGTGGGACAGACAGAGTGTGTGTGTGTGTGTGTGTGAGTATAATGTGTGTGTGTTAGTGGTGTGGGAAAAATGTGTGGGTCTCTTTGGGCTCTTTTACTAAAAGTCACATATAGCACACATAACATCTTCATATTCTCTGTTGTTTATTGTTTATTGTTTGCACTTCTGAAGAAGCAAAGGTTGTTTGCTGCAGCGGCTCTGGGCTTTAACTCTTTAACACACACACACACACACACAGTATTCAGTAAACACCACACAGGGCTTTCATGTCAAACACACACGTACACATAAAAACACTCTCACACACATACACACAGTATTCAGTAAACACTACACAGGGCTTTCATGTCATACACAGACACATATACACATGCAAACATCCAACATACACACACACGCACACACTACACCAAACAGCACTCTCATGTCAAGCATTAAGCCAGTTACCCTTAAAAGTCACAGTTTGTATGTATGTGTGTGTGTGTGTATAGGTTTGTGTGTTAGCTGTTGGTTTGTTAGATAGGCAGGAGAACGGTATGCACTGTGTGTGTGTGTGTGAGGGTGCTAAATGTGTTACAATATTGTGAGTTTGGGCTTCGGCAAGAGGGAGGTGTATGTGGTGTAACTGTGCCACTTGTACACACAAGAGTGGCTCTCTGTGTAGGTGTGTGTTGTGTGAGTGTGTGTGTTGATTTAAGGCTGTCTCTCTACTGTAGTTAGCGATGTTGTTCATTTTGTTTCCCACAATGCCAGTGGCCCTTGACATCCAGATTATTTGCCTACAGTGAACGTCTGGGCCATCTTACCTGCATTAGCTAATCACTGGAAAACCCCTCAACAATAAAACAGAATGTAGGCTAAGAAAAGACTAGATTATTTGCAGATTGGTTCTCTGCTAATTGATAACTGGCCTGCCACTAACAATTAACACGGTGTTATTGAATATTTACATATTCAGTAACATACATGTATAGCTAATTTAACCTTAACATAGCTGTGTAACAGTGTTCCTGACAGATTTGATGGCTGTAATGTGAGAGTATGGCCCTTTGCAGTCTATCCTTTCACGTTTCAGCATCGCCCCCAGACTCCCAGCATTAAAAGCCCTGCATCTGTAGTGTCTGCAACAGTGTAGTGTGTGTGTCTGTGCTGGCTGATGGTCACTGTTGCGCTCTGCAGTGCAGAAGTTCTGACGGCGGAGAACGCATTGTTTTCAATACCACAATTATTAACATTGTTTTCAATACCGCAACTTATTAACATTGTTTGCTATTGTTTGCTGTTGCTGAAAGCAAGAATCAGCAATCTGGACAAATGCCTGAAAACGAGGACACTATTTCTTGGTCCGGACAGAGAGCTAGAAAACCAGGACGAAATCCGGATGAGTGCTAGACTGTGGCGAATCTGGTGTGCAAAACTGGTTTCGTTGATCACTTTTTTTTTCCTGTGTGTATGTCACTGTGATATATAGAATTCTGATTTGCTGGCTCAGCCTGCATGCATCAGATGGCGGCTCAGTTTGGATCACAAAATCATGAGCTGCTTTTGACTGAAACTCTGAATGGCACAAATAACAGAGACTGGCAGCTTTGGGGTCTAGCATGGGGGCCGTGTGAGTGATTGTGTTCATGTGCGTGTGTGTGTTTGTGCCTGTGTGTGTGTGTGTTTATGTACGCATGTGTGTGTGTTTGTGTGAGAGTGTGTGTGTGTGAGTGAGTGTGTGTGTGTGTGTATTTGTGTGTGTGTGTGTGTGTGTGCCAGCTTTCCCTGATCCAAAGGCTGTTTTCCCTGAGCTCTTCTCAATCTGAGGTCTTCCAGTGCATGAGGAGAGTCTGTATTTATGACCTTGTAGCTCTGCACTCTGTGTGTGTGTGTGTCTGTGTCTGTGCGTCTGTGCTTGCGTGTGTGTGTGTGTGTGTGTGTGTGCTTGTGTAATGTCATTTGGGGGTGTTTGGGGGTGTTTACCTTTACTTTTGACAGCCTCCACACTTCAACACAGCTGGGGGATTTACACACATTTACTGTGTGTGTGTATGTGTGTCTGTGTGTGTGTGTGAGTCTGTGTGCATGTATGAATATGTGTGTGTGTGTGTGTGTGTTGATCTCAGAAAAAGAATTAGACAAAATAAGAGTGTTTGTGTGTGTGAGAGGGTGCAACTCCGTCTGTGTGTGCTGATGCGGATGTGTGTGTGTATGTTGCATGCTAAATGTGTGTGTGTGTTGAAGTGGATGTATGTTGATGTGGATGTGTGTGTGTAAGTGTGCATGTGTGTGTGTGTGTGTGTTGCATGGTAAATGTAGTTCTCAAGTGATTCCACTGAGTGTTTATAGGTGGCATGGTAAGTATGCAGCATCTGAGTCTGTGTGTGTGTGTGTGTGTGTGTTTCAGAGCTTGGATGGGACCGTGGTGGTGCGAAGTGATGCACGGGTCTCTGCGCTCACGCTGAAGTACGCCCAATACACCGACGCCGGCCAGTACGTCTGCACCGCACGCAATGCCATCGGACAGGATGCACAGGCCATGTACCTGGAGGTCAAATGTAAGTTATATGTACACACACCACACACACACACGCACACACACATATATATTCACACACACACGCACACACATATATACACATGTGTGCACACACACACACACACAAACATATACGCGCACACACACACACACACACATACATATACACACACATATACGCGCACGCACACACACAACTGAGAAATGTGGATGATCAAATACTCTTGTCTACTCTTTGGAGAGGCATAGAAAAGAACAGGCACACACTCACACACACACACACACACACACACACACACACACAGAGAAGAGAAGAAGATCATTAGTATTCACACTAAGTGCCTGGCACATGCACACACACTGCTCAGGAGGTGGGGCTGATTCCGGGGCTGGTAAAAGTGTGTGAGAGGCCATAAACACTCCCAGACCAGCTGTATTTGTGTGTGTGTGTTTGTGTGTGTCCCAACATTCTAAGAGTGAGCGGATACTAAGGCTCTGTTTGAATGGAGCTCAGGGCTTTTCTGGGCTTCAATCCAGAAAATATGAGATGTGTTTGAGGCTGCGGCACCACTGAACACACACGCGCACACACACACATCCTTGTGAGGGGAGGAAGTGAAAAGGCAGACAATCCTCTATAAAATTTATGTCTGAATGCTGAGCTCTGTCATCTGCCATCTACCACCGTTCGGCAGCCCATGCCTATCAGGGGTGTGTGTATGTGTGTGTGTGTGTGTGTGTGTGTGTGTGTGTGTGTGAGAGAGAGAGAGAGAGAGAGAGAGAAGCCAAACCAAAGGCTTGAGCCATACTTCTCCTCTGTCACGTATTACCCTGTGTCCTTGTGGTAAAAAACTACACTACCCAGCTCCCCCAGTATCCCTGTGGTAAAGAACTACATTACCCAGCTCCCCTTGTGTCCTGTGGTAATAACTACACTACCCATCTCCCCTGTGTCCCCGTGTTAAGGACAACACTACCCAGCATGCCTGTGGTAAGTGCCCCAGGCTTATTGTCCCTGCCTTGCTCTCACACTGCTGTCATCAGCTGTCCTCCCATGTAGCACTCCTATTACACATGTGAAAAACACACACACACACACACACACAGCCTAGCAACACAGGTGCAGCAGATTTGTGGACACACACCACAGTCACCACTCACGCTTGAGAACAGCACACACACACACATATGCAAAACACACACACACACACACTTATACACACCATGAGCATTTCAGAACTGTATGAGGGCTCACACACAAAGCATCTGGCAATCTGCCCACGAGTGTGTTCCCCCGCTCCACTTGTCCTCTTGATATCAACACTCACACACACACACACACACACACACACACACTCAGGCTAGCAGCACAGGTGCAGCAGATTGTCTGTGGAGATGGACTCTGTAATTTTTGGCTATTAAGGCAGAGTTAGAAGTGGAATGCCTCAGGGCTCTGATTGGCCCGTGACAGATAGCATTGTTCCGCCTCATATACAGCACGTTATTGGCCCATGCCCAGCAGCTCGCCACTCCCATTGGTTCTCAGCACAGCAGGGGCAGTACTGACTGAAAGCCCCTGTGGAGAGTGTTCAGCACATACACTCATTCAGGAAGTGTTTTCAAATGAGCCTCACATCCTGAAAGGCATCTCTCGATGCACAGGCTTGGGAGAGCATACACACAACACACACTTGTGATGCAGTGGTTTTACTAACTGGGAAAAGGTTTCCCCTCTCACTAGCATACTAGCACTACTGTAGATAACACAGCCTCCCGCTAGCATATTAGCACTACTGTAAATAGTACAGCTTCTCACTAGCATACTAGCACTACTGTAGATCACTGGTTCTCATACTGGGGTCTGGGGACCCCCAGGGTCTGCAGCACATTGCCAGGGGGTCTGTGACAGAGTTACAAGAGATCAGTATAGAGCCCAGTCACATTGTGTTCATTACTCCACTAGCATAACTTAGTGCCAAATTACCCTGCATGATATATTACATCAATCATTACAACACTTCACATTAACGTTAACTGCAAGGAAAAAAATGAATATTAGTTATTATTAGTTATGTAACAGAATTTCTAGATTGGAGAAAAAAAATCAATCCTCCTGCTAGCACACCAGCCCTACTATAAATAACACAGCCTCACGCTAGCATACTAGCACTACTGTAAATAACACAGCCTCCTGCTAGCATACCAGGGCTACTGTAAATAACACAGCCGCACACTAGCATACCACCGCTACTGTAAATAACACAGCCGCACACTAGCACACTAACCCTACTGTAAATAACACAGCCGCACACTAGCATACCACCGCTACTGTAAATAACACAGCCGCACACTAGCATACCAGCGCTACTGTAAATAACACAGCCTCACACTAGCACACTAACCCTACTGTAAATAACACAGCCGCACACTAGCATACCACCGCTACTGTAAATAACACAGCCTCACGCTAGCATACCAGTGCTACTGGTGAATTTAGGTTAATTCACCAGCTTCGTAGTCACTTTGATGATTAAATGGCTCATTACGGGGTGAATGAAGGCTCTCTTGGGGGCCCTTGCTGCTGCTAAGCACAGTTACAAGCACTTGCAGTTTGAAAATGTGAACCGGTGAGAACAAAACGGAAACTCAGTTTGCCTATTACTGCTTTAAAAGTACAATGACTTATTATTAGTTGGTTACTGTCTATTCAAGAGAGTTTGATCACTAATAGAATCTTAGCAGAAAGTTGGGTCATTTTCATTAATTTACAGGCCTTTCTTTGTCAATTCTAAAGTAGTTTTGCATGTTGTAAACTACTTCTGCAATTTTTTTGTAACTTAACTTGCTACATTTTATTTTCAGGTAAGCTGCAGTGTAGTGAAGCCAGAGTGTGGAGTAACTGGTTGCTTAGTTGACAACATTTTCTGAGTAGCTTGACTAGCATACTAGCACTAGCACTACCACTAGCATACTAGCACTACTGTAGATAACACAGCCTCGCACTCGCATACTAACACTACTGTAAATTACATAGCCTAAAGTGGTTGGCTCTCCCACTAGCATGCTAGCACTACATAAATAAGACAGCTTTTCACTAGTATACTAGCACTACTGTAGCTCAGCCACCTGCTGGCATATTAGCACGACTGTAAATAACACAGCCTCTCACTAGCATACCAACACTACTGTAGCTAAAGTAGTTTAAAAGGCTTACTTGGTGACTCTGTAAGGTTGTTGATATGAGGTAATGAACTCCTGTGTTTTCTGTAATGGAGGCTAAGCACTGAGTTCAATTTGGAGGAGGTGGATCTACTGAAAGACAGATTGGAGGGCTGGCGTTGTGTACAGTCAAACAGCTTAGCGCTGGTGTTGTGTTTAATGAAATAGACTTTGGCACATTGGTGTTGTGTTGTCAAGAAGCACCTGGTTGCTCATGGGTAGGATTGTTTTAGCTGGAAAGGGGGATTCAGCATTCCGTCGTTTAGACTCATTAGCTGCTTTGTGTTGGGAAGATTGGAGCCATAATCAGCGGAGATAATCAGCATTTAAGGAGGATAAATCTCATAAGCTGATGGTTCACCACAGTTTGCAGCAATTAATGTGAATTGGTAGCTGCAGCACACTTACGCCCTCACACACCCTTACACACGCTCACACACCCTCACACATGCTCCCGGCAGGGGGAGGAGATAAAAGAGACAAATATGCACGCACACACACACACACACACAGCAGACAGCTCCATATCTGAGTCACAGCCAGTATGGAGGCAAATGGAAGCTGGGGATGTGTGACAACTGGGGGATGCAAACACACACACACACACACACACACACACACACACACAAACACATGCATAGACATGCTCATGCAGACTCACCATATTAAGCACACTCATACACACACACACACACACACACACACTCAGGCCTGAACACAGCTGGAAGCACGTATTTCATCGTCATGGTCACCATCATCATCATCCTCCTCCTCATTTTAGTCGTCGTCATGGTGAATGACTCTGGGGTGACAGGAGGAAGACACAGGCCACTTATTTTAGAATCAGCCCTCTGCTGCACACACACACACACACAGCATCTGGGCTCTGAGTTTAGTCTCTTCACACATACGCACATACACTTACACACACACTACACACAGCATCTGGACTCTGAGTTTAGAGTCTTATCACATACATGTGCGCACACACACGCGCACACACACTCACACACAGACACACACATACACACACACTCACACACACAGCGTCTGGGCTCTGACCATAGCATCTTATCCCCCCAGAGTCAGTCCTTATAGTGACAGCAGAGAACTGTTTACTCACTGCTCACCTCA
>PYXC01001678.1:75000-82500 GCA_015244755.2 Tenualosa ilisha
ACACACTACTAGACACACACACTGTTAGACAATCTCACACTGCTACACAAACACACACTACTAGGTGGGGGCGGCCTTGAGTCTTGGCAAAACAGATCAGATCCAACAGTCGCTCACGTGCTGTTGAATGTTCCGGCAACCATGTGTGTGCTCCTGCACTTCACACAAGGGAACTTGCGGGAAAAAAGTTCTATGCACAAATCAATGCACCCCATCACAACGCAGCTGTCTGAGACGCTAAACACTCCATGTGTGCAGGGCTCTTGAGCCACATGCGTTGAATGTGTGACACACGCAACTGACAGATCTTTCCTCATGACAAAGTTTTTAAGAAAGCTTACAGGAGTGAAGTCAACAACTTAAAGCTGTGGTGTCAGGACAGTAACCTTTCTCTCTGCAAAGACCAACGAGCTGATAACAAACTTGAGGAAGAAAGGAGATCAGTTGGACCCCATTATCACCAATGGTTCTGCTGTGGAAACTGTGCTGTGAACAACTTCAAGCTCTTTGGTGTTAACATCATGGAAGACCTTACCTGGGATAGGCACACTGACCGATTGTTAAATCCTGAGTGGAAGCATCGCTGCATGGTTTGGAAGTTGCTCTGCTACCAAACCAAAGGCACCTCCAAGGGTCGTGTGCACAGCATAAAGCATCTGGGGATGTCATCTGTGCTCCATCCAGGACTTGTATAAGAGGCGATGCATCAGGAAGGCCAAAATAATTGTTAAGGACCCCAGCAATCATAGACTTTCAGCTGCTACCATCTGGCAAGCAATATCATAGTCTTAACACTCAGAGCACCTGATTCCAGAACAGTTTTTTCCACCAAGCGACAAGGCTTATGAACACTGAAATGACATTCTAAGCCTGTGCCTGTCAGTCTTTTCACTACAACTCTGTCCATTTCTCTCTTTCTCTGTCTCTCTCTCTCTCTCTCTCTCCCTCTCTCTCTCTCTCCCTCCCTACCTCTCTCTTTCTCTCTCTCAGTCTCTCCCCCTTTCTCTTTCTCTCCCCCTTTCTCTCTCTCTCCCTCTCTCTCTCTCTCTCTCTCTCTCTCCCTCCCTCTCTCTCCCTACCTCTCTCTCTCTCTCTCTCTCCCTCTCCCTCTCTCTCTCTCTCAACATTTAACTTACTATTTGTTTATTATTTCTTATTGAGGAGCAGAAACACTCTCAAGAGTTTTGCTCTCTTCTAGTGGACTAAAGAGACGTAGTGTAATGTAGCACACGCGTAAGCTGTGGAAATAGCACCGTTTAGACACACGGGTTCTCCTCTGTGTAACTCTCCCTCTCCCAGGCACTGTCAGAAAACACAACCAAAGCCTAAGATCATCTAATGCACTGATGGGGGAGGTTATGTGTGTGTTTAATTGTGTGTGTGTTCAGTCTTGTGTGCATGTCGCATAGGTGCTCTCATCTCGCTCCACCAAGGTAGTGGATTCCTCTGTGAGAGGTGTGTGTGTTTTTGTGTGTTAAATCGTTTGTGTGTTGCAGAGGTGATTTGTCGCCCTCCACTGAGGTGATAGAATCTTCCGTGAAGGGTGTGTGTGTGTGTGTGTGTTTTGCAGAGGTGCCATCGTCCCCCTCCATCGAGGTGGTGGAGCCGTACTCGAGCACGGCTCTGGTGGAGTTTCAGGAGCCTGAGGCGTCGGGCGGCGTTCCCGTCCTCAAGTACCGCGCTGAGTGGAGGGTGGAGAGTCTCAGGAGCGCCAAGTGGGCACAGCGCGTCTATGACGCCAAAGACGGTCAGTGTGTGTGTGTGTGTGTGTGGGCACAGCGCGTCTATGACGCCAAAGACGGTCAGTGTGTGTGTGTGTGTGTGTGGGCACAGCGCGTCTATGACGCCAAAGACGGTCAGTGTGTGTGTGTGTGTGTGTGTGTGTGTGTGTGTGTGTGTGTGTGTGTGGGCACAGCGCGTCTATGACGCCAAAGACGGTCAGTGTGTGTGTGTGGGCACAGCGCGTGTATGACGCCAAAGACGGTCAGTGTGTGTGTGTGTGTGTGTGTGTGTGGGCACAGCGCGTCTATGACGCCAAAGACGGTCAGTGTGTGTGTGTGTGTGTGTGTGTGTGTGTGTGTGTGGGCACAGCGCGTGTATGACGCCAAAGACGGTCAGTGTGTGTGTGTGTGTGTGTGTGTGTGTGTGTGTGGGCACAGCGCGTGTATGACGCCAAAGACGGTTAGTGTGAGTGTGTGTGTGTGTGTGTGTGTGTGTGTGTGTGTGTGTGTGGGCACAGCGCGTCTATGACGCCAAAGACGGTCAGTGTGTGTGTGTGTGTGTGTGTGGGCACAGCGCGTGTATGACGCCAAAGACGGTCAGTGTGTGTGTGTGTGTGTGTGTGTGTGTGTGTGTGGGCACAGCGCGTCTATGACGCCAAAGACGGTCAGTGTGTGTGTGTGTGTGTGTGTGGGCACAGCGCGTGTATGACGCCAAAGACGGTCAGTGTGTGTGTGTGTGTGTGTGTGTGTGTGTGTGTGGGCACAGCGCGTGTATGACGCCAAAGACGGTCAGTGTGTGTGTGTGTGTGTGTGTGTGTGTGTGTGTGTGTGTGTGTGTGTGTGTGGGCACAGCGCGTGTATGACGCCAAAGACGGTCAGTGTGTGTGTGTGTGTGTGTGTGTGTGTGTGTGTGGGCACAGCGCGTGTATGACGCCAAAGACGGTCAGTGTGTGTGTGTGTGTGTGTGTGTGTGTGTGTGTGTGTGTGTGTGTGTGTGGGCACAGCGCGTCTATGACGCCAAAGACGGTCAGTGTGTGTGTGTGTGTGTGTGTGTGGGCACAGCGCGTGTATGACGCCAAAGACGGTCAGTGTGTGTGTGTGTGTGTGTGTGTGTGTGTGTGTGTGTGTGTGTGTGTGGGCGCAGCGCGTCTATGACGCCAAAGACGGTCAGTGTGTGTGTGTGTGTGTGTGTGTGTGGGCACAGCGCGTGTATGACGCCAAAGACGGTCAGTGTGTGTGTGTGTGTGTGTGTGTGTGTGTGTGTGGGCACAGCGCGTGTATGACGCCAAAGACGGTCAGTGTGTGTGTGTGTGTGTGTGTGTGTGTGTGTGTGTGTGTGGGCACAGCGCGTCTATGACGCCAAAGACGGTCAGTGTGTGTGTGTGTGTGCAACGCGTCTATGACGCCAAAGACGGTCAGTGTGTGTGTGTGTGTGTGTGTGTGTGTGTGTGTGTGTGTGTGTGTGTGGGCACAGCGCGTCTATGATGCCAAAGATGGTCAGTGTGTGTGTGTGTGTGTGTGTGGGCACAGCGCGTCTATGATGCCAAAGACGGTCAGTGTGTGTGTGTGTGTGTGTGTGTGGGCACAGTGCGTCTATGACGCCAAAGACGGTCAGTGTGTGTGTGTGTGTGCAACGCGTCTATGACGCCAAAGACGGTCAGTGTGTGTGTGTGTGTGTGTGTGTGTGTGTGTGGGCACAGCGCGTCTATGATGCCAAAGACGGTCAGTGTGTGTGTGTGTGTGTGTGTGTGTGGGCACAGTGCGTCTATGTTGCCAAAGACGGTCAGTGTGTGTGTGTGTGTGTGTGTGTGGGCACAGCGCGTCTATGACGCCAAAGACGGTCAGTGTGTGTGTGTGTGTGTGTGTGTGGGCACAGTGCGTCTATGATGCCAAAGACGGTCAGTGTGTGTGTGTGTGGGCACAGCGCGTGTGTGTGTGTGTGTGTGCAACGCTTCTATGACGACAAAGACGGTCAGTGTGTGTGTGTGTGTGAAAATGATTTATTATATTTTTCTAGCTGCCATTGTATAGGCAGTCAGTGTTTATGTGTGTGTTTTTAAGGCTTCTATCTGTGTGTCAGCATAGGTGGGTGTTGTAAGTGTGTGTGAGTGCACTGTGTGTGTGTGGTGTGAGAGTGTGTGAGTATAAGGTGTGTGTGTGTGGGTGGTGTGATGTCCCATGTCTGTAGAGCACATCATGGCCAGCGTGGTCTATGTAACTCTGTCCTGCCGTGACTCATTTTGTATGTGTGTGTGTGTGTGTGTGTGTGTGTGTGTCTGATATCCTCAGTTGCTATCATGTTAGAGCGGTTCTTTTAATTATATGTCATAATGTCACACACACACACACAGACCGGCTTTGTCGCACTTCTAGAATCTACTGCCACGTCTGTGAGTGTGTGTGTATGTGTGTGTGTGTGTGTTCCTTTGGCTGTGTTACTGATGGGACCATCACTGACCTGAAGTTTGCCGGCAAATAGCTCTTTCTGTGTGTGTGTTTTTGTGTGTGTGTGTTTTTGTGTGTGTGTGTGTGTGTGTGTGTGTGTGTTGGCTGCACAGCAGGTGTGAACACCATCACGATCACAGGTCTGAAGCCAGAGACCCACTACGAGGTCAAGATGTCAGCCATTAATGGCAAGGGCGAGGGAGAGAGCAGTCTGCCCACTGTTTTTAAGACTGAGCCAGTTCGTAAGTACACACACACACACACACACACAGAGACACCGACACACACACACACAGAGACACCAACACACACACACACACACACACACACACACACACACACACACACACACATACACACACACACACACACACACACACATACATACATAGACAGTTTTATTGCATGGGGTCGGCAGGAGATAAACATGCTGCTCTTAACTTTTGCATCATATCCGATGTGTTGCTATACTGTGTGTTGCTATACTGTGTGTTGCTATACTGTGTGTTGCTGTACTGTGTGTTGCTATACTGTGTGTTGCTATACTGTGTGTTGCTATACTGTGTGTTGCTATACTGTGTGTTGCTATACTGTGTGTTGCTGTACTGTGTGTTGCTATACTGTGTGTTGCTATACTGTGTGTTGCTGTACTGTGTGTTGCTATACTGTGTGTTGCTGTACTGTGTGTTGCTATACTGTGTGTTGCTATACTGTGTGTTGCTATACTGTAATATTGTAGCGTTTTGTCTTATAGGCTGTAGCCTTTGGGGCTGCAGGGAAAACAGCACTGAGTCCAAAGACTCAAACCATTAGAGTCATTTGCGGTGGGTCTGTTGTCAGACTGTGAGATCGTGTCTGAACTGGTAGAACATTGGAGGCCAAGCTGACAGATTAAGAGGCAGTTATACGATTCTTCTGAGCAGCTACCAGAGACAACGACCAACCAGTGAAAAATACACCATTTCATCACATAAGCCCACTTTGTCACTCTCACACACACACACTTTATACACATACTAGTTCTCTCTCCTACACACACTCGCGTGTGCACACACACTGAGTGTGTGTGTATGGAGCCCCAGGTTGCGTTTGATGCCTCTGCTCTGCTGCGCTAAACAACAGCACCCTCTGGTGGACTATAGCGAAGTGACTCATGCAGTCATCCTAATCCTCAGCTAACCCAGCACACACACACATACACACACACACACACACACACATGCAAATATTTTGCTTTTATCCTTGCCTTCCAAGTCATTGGCTGTTATTCTTTTCCCCATGTGTGTGTGTGTGCGCATGGTCCTCTCAGGTTACTCCTACTCAAGTAAGTGCCTGATAGGATGTAGTGGATGTGTAATAAGCAATTAGCAGTGTGTGTGTTATAAGCAGTTAGCAGTGTGTGTGTGTATGTGTGTTATAAGCAGTTAGCAGTGTGTGTGTGTATGTGTGTTATAAGCAGTTAGCAGTGTGTGTGTGCGAAGAGCTGTTAGCGGTATTGTTAATGCAGTGTGTGTGTGTGTGTGTGTGTGTGTGTGTGTGATGAGCAGTTAGCAGTTACCGTGATCTCCATCTATTTGGTCTGTTTGGTTTAAGTTGATTTGTTAGGGCTCGAAGTCAGTTATGACCTAAATCATATTAGGACCATTAACCTGACTGTGTGTGTGTGTGTGTGTGTGTGTGTGTGTGTGTGTGTGTGTGTGTGTGTGCATGTGTGAGTGTGCGCATGCGCGTGTGTGTGTGTGTCTATGTGTGCATGTGTGTGTGTGTGTGTGTGTGTGTGTGTGTGTGTGTGTGTGTATGCACCAGATGGCATGTTCCACTTCTTCGGCGAGGGTGCAGGTTTGCTCTGTTTTCACGCCCATTATCTCGTTCTGTGGCCAATTATGGATACACACATCAGCTAACGAGCTAACAAACATGTTTAGATGAACAAAGTTGGCCTGGCAACCTGATAAGTGGACTCAGATTACAGCCACTGTTGTCCACAGAAGCTCAAATTGAGAAAAGAGAACGAAGGACAGTAGAGTGTGACACACACTGACTAATATCAGTCAGGACGTTATTCGCTACACAAGTGAAGAAAGATGTGTGTATAAGGGATTATCTGGAGCCATGCTGTTTCATGTTGCCGAGTGTGTGTGTGTGTGTCGGTAGGTAAGAGAACGGCAGATTGGTATATAGATCAAATTGTAAAATGACTGCCAACACTAACTGGTGTGTGTGTGTGTGTGTGTGTGTAGGTGCAGCATAGACCAAATAGCCAGCACTAACTGATGAGGGCAAGACAGTTATGGCCCTATCTGTTAGTGTCAGCTGTCAGTTTACAAATCAGTCTGTGTTGCACCAAATGTTGTTCTTCTTATACCTACTGACATCACTCAGCGGCCTCAACGAACAGGAATATGGACTGACTGAATCCAGATTATTCCTTTAGAGTAGAATTTATTCTTTCCCCGCTCCTTGTGGTGTATGTGTGTGTTTGTGTGTTACCAATTCCAGGCTGTGTTAGCCCAGTTAGCCTCAGTTTGTGATGTATGTGTGTGTATTTGTGTGTGTTTGTGTGAGTGGTGTGTTGTGCAGTTTTAACCATAACAGACTAGTGTATGTGTTGCCCAAGATGTGTGTGCGTGTGTGTGTGTGTGTGTGTGTGTCTGTCCAGTGTGCCCAAACCTAGTGAGTGGATCACCAGCTTCATTTGGGCCTGGAGAGGAACACCCTCTCATTAAGGTGGCTTTCCCATCTAACAAAGCAAGAGTCAGACAGTCTGGCGCACACACACACACACACACACACACACACACACACATCTCACACACTCACACGCACACAGTCGCCATTCTTTGAAGCACTTCCTCATACACTCACACAATATCACAGACACAAACACACACATACACACTCACAGTCCTCATAACACACTTTCTATTCTGTAATGCATTGTTTAGTGCGTGCGCACACTCACACACACACACAGAAAGAGAGGCACCCACACATACACACTCCACAACACACACTGCCAGGGAGAGCAGACACTGAAGAATGTGTGACCAGAAATACATGAACAGACATCAGAGCAAGAGATGACCTCAGGGTTAAAGGTCACTGGTGTCAATGTAGTTTTATGCACTGGTGATCAGTGGCAGGGGAAGAAAGCTCTTATGCACAGAGAGAAAGTGCTTACATGCTCTGTCTGTCTCCCTCTCACTCTCTCTCTCACACACACACACACACTTGGGTAGGGTTCGGCTGGCTCAGAATAGCATCTGAGCTTTCTACTGTTTGTGTCACGTTGTTTTTCCAGTTCATGGTGAAATGAATGGAAAGAGTGTAAATA
>PYXC01001678.1:90000-102500 GCA_015244755.2 Tenualosa ilisha
AGGTGATTAGCCTCTCAGCATTAGCAAACTTAAGAGTGTGTGAGAGGGGCAGGTGTTTGTGAGAGAATGAAACACAAATGAGTGTGTGTGTATGTGTGTGTGTACAATGCAGGTGAATGTGTAAGAGAGGGAGACGCAGGTGATTGTGAGTGTGTGTGTGTGTGTTTTATACTCTCCAGCTCTAGTTGTCAGGTTTCATTTGAGCTGATTTATGGGCTCTGGTGATAGAGGACTGAGATGGGGGGGGGTTGAGAAAAAAGATGGGGAGAAAAAGATTGAGAAGAGAGATAGATGGAGAGGATAAAAGATAGAGACAGATAGAGTGATGGGGATAGAGAGGAGGAGAGAGAGAAGGAGGGATGGCGAGAGAGAGATGGGGGGATGAGAGAGATGGGGGAGATGACTTTAAAAAGAGGAGAGACAGACAATGTTAGAGGAGGAGGAGAGACAGACATTGTTAGAGGAGGAGAGACAGACATTGTTAGAGGAGGAGAGACAGACAGGGTTAGAGGAGGAGGAGAGACAGACATTGTTAGAGGAGGAGAGACAGACTGGGTTAGAGGAGGAGGAGAGACAGACAGGGTTAGAGGAGGAGGAGAGACAGACATTGTTAGAGGAGGAGAGACAGACTGGGTTAGAGGAGGAGGAGTGGAGGAAGTGGACTGTCCCTTCATAGGAGTGAAAGGTGTGAATGCATCCCAGGCACTCTGCAGGAGGAGCAGAGGGGCCCCTCTGGGCCTTGTGTCATATGTAGCACTGCAGGTAATCTCTGAACGGAGGAGGAGAGGATCACACACACACACACACACACACACACACCGGGGGAGTTCAACAAATGGCTCTTCACCTCACTGACACTAACTCATCCCTAAACACAGCTAACACCAGAAAGAATGTGTGTGTGAGACAGACAGAGAGGAAGACACTGAGATTTGTGAGAGAAGGATACTGTGGGTGTGGGTGTGAGTGAGTGAGTGAGTGAGAGAGAGAGGGTTTTGCCGGATTAGACTCAATCCAGCAGTGTTAAATTAGGAACTCAGGCACTGTATGAAATCAGAGAAGCCAGACACTGTATAAATTTAGTGTGTGTGTGTGTGCGTGTATGTGTGTGCATGTGTGTGTGTGTGTGTGTGTGTGTGTGTGTGCGCATGCATGCACACATAGTGTTAGAGTTTCAGCTTTAATAAATTACAGAGTGAGTAGCTCTTTGCTCTGCTGGCTGCTGACTGTTTATCCCTGATACACACACACACTCACACACACACACACACACACAAAGAAAGAGAGACACCACACACATTAATGTCCAGGTGCTGTTCAGCCCTTCTATAGCCCTGAAGGCTTCTGTTCCCTGTGTAAAAAGTGTGAAATAAATGAGAGAATTGTTCTCCTTGTGAGACTGACGGCCCTGATGAAATGAGTTGCTATGAAATGAGTTCAGTAGTGCAGTTGTTCCAGTTCTGAATTCTAATGTAGAATGCCGCCATATCCGGATTTCACGGCTGTTGTCATGAGGTAATGGACTCCATTGTCTTTTGTCTGCAGAGACTGGCAAAGGCAACATGAGAGCATTCTCTGATACACACAGATACATCTGCTGCAAGGGTCACACTGCTGTAAGGGTCAGTGACAGGGTTGAGGTCAGTTTACGCAGACGCAGGCACGCACACAGACCCTCTCCAACATGCTCTCTGAGGGCTGACGGATACCTCCCCAATTTTCCAACTATCCGTGGAAACTACAGAGACCCCACAAATGGACTGATCGGCTCGCTTGGCTTTGGTCCTTGCTAGCCACCGGAGGTGTGCTTGGCAACACACTAGTTCACAGTGCAGCTTTGGAAATCATCTCAGACGTTGTTTTGGATGCAGTGGAAGAATTTTGAAATCAGCACTTCATTGGCAGACATTACTGCGTCCGCAGCTATGTGAGAAGTTCACAAGCTCACACAACAGTGTGTCCGCAGCTATGTGAGAAGTTCACAAGCTCACACAACAGTGTGTCCGCAGCTATGTGAGAAGTTCACAAGCTCACACAACAGTGTGTCCGCAGCTATGTGAGAAGTTCACAAGCTCACACAACAGTGTGTCCGCAGCTATGTGAGAAGTTCACAAGCTCACACAACAGTGTGTCCGCAGCTATGTGAGAAGTTCACAAGCTCACACAACAGTGTGTCCGCAGCTATGTGAGAAGTTCACAAGCTCACACAACAGTGTGTCCGCAGCTATGTGAGAAGTTCACAAGCTCACACAACAGTTTGTTGGCAGGAAACTCGTAATTTGCTCGTAAATAAATAATGTGAATAACTCGTCTGTCGAGAAGAGCTACAGAATGCCTCCATTAACAACATCAATAACATGATAGAGAGACGAAGACAAACGACTTTTTAATCAATGGAATGTGGGTGGACTAGTGGCATTCTAACCAGTGTCTGGTGGTGTGTGTTGGTGTACATGGTGTCTGGTGGTGTGTGTTGGTGTACATGGTGTCTGGTGGTGTGTGTTGGTGCACACGGTGTCTGGTGGTGTGTGTTTGTGTACACGGTGTCTGGTGGTGTGTGTTGGTGCACACGGTGTCTGGTGGTGTGTGTTGGTGCACACGGTGTCTGGTGGTGTGTGTTGGTGCACACAGTACAGTACAGTACGGTACGGTTGGAGAACTGTAAAGGTAAACCTCTCTGTGAACACAACTGCATGTCTGCCTATTGACTGCACATTGAGTTGCAGGACCATAAATTAGGTAAAACAGTAAGAAATGTAACTAAGTAAAAAAAATGTATAGGTTAATCACATTTTAAAATCATAAAAACCACAGAACTTCTGGTTCCAAGTGAACAGTCACACTCGCGCACACACGCACACACACATTGCAGGGACAGCAGTGTATCCCTTCACACTAGGAGATGACTCAGCACTCAGCAGTGTTCCAAATACAAAAGAAAATGTACGCACACACACACACACACTGAGGAAAGACCTAGACACACAAATTCTCACTTACACACACGCACACACACATACACATATAGCTAGTAGACAGGAAGGCCACTTATACAAGAGGACTTAGACACACACACATAGTTAAAAGGGAAATAGTGTAGCCCTCACACACCAGCAGACACTCAAGGTTCCAGCTGAAGTAAGTGGTTTCATAGTGTTTTACTATAGACCCTAATGACCTTTTAATAAGACTCTAATGTGGCTGAGGGCTTTAAACCTTTTGGCCACGTCCCGGCTGAGTGGAAGGAATGGTTTTAAAAGGCTGCTTCAGTGCGAATTCTGATCTCACACTAGCAACAGTAGCTAGCCTTAAATGCCCTCAGTGGCTGCTGATATCACACTAGCAGTAGCTGTTAGCTTTGAATGCCCTCAGTGGCTGCTGATATCACACTAGCAGTAGCTGTTAGCTTTGAATGCCCTCAGTGGCTGCTGAACTCACACTAGCAGTAGCTGTTAGCTTTGAATGCCCTCAGTGAGATTGCTGATATCACACTAGCAGTAGCTGTTAGCTTTGAATGCTCTCAGTGTCTGCTGATATCACACTAGCAGTAGCTGTTAGCTTTGAATGCTCTCAGTGTCTGCTGATATCACACTAGCAGTAGCAGTTAGCTTTGAATGCTCTCAGTGAGATTGCTGAACTCACACTAGCACTAGCAGTAGTTGTTAGCTTTGAATGCTCTCAGTGAGATTGCTGAACTCACACTAGCAGTAGCTGTTAGCTTTGAATGCTCTCAGTGAGATTGCTGAACTCACACTAGCAGTAGCTGTTAGCTTTGAATGCTCTCAGTGAGATTGCTGAACTCACACTAGCAGTAGCTGTTAGCTTTGAATGCTCTCAGTGAGATTGCTGAACTCACACTAGCAATAGCAGCTACAAACACTTTCAGTGGCCTAAAGCTGCATTTCAGTTGTGTTGTATATTGAGTTGTTTGTTTGAGTTGTTAGTTGTCTGGCCTACTTATCATTCACCTCACAGGAGTGGAATGTTTGCATGGAACACAACAGTAATGCCTCAAGACCATCTAATTTAGTGTGTGTGTGTGATTGTGTGTGGTATGGTGGTTTGTGGCGTTAAACTCAGGGGTATGTGTGGTGTCTTGCCCTCATTCTTTTGCCTACCTTTCCTCTCTCTCACACACTCACACACTCACACACCCACACGCTGCCTTCTTTCCCTACCCCCCCATACGCCGCATGTTCACTGTCATTGTTTCAGGTGGTTTTTTCTTGTCTTGTTTATTTCCTCTCAATGAGGATTCTGACATCTGTCTGTTTTTCTCTCCTCTCCCCATGTGTTCCTGCCTTCCTTTCCTCTCTCTTGCTACTGTCTCTCGTTCTTTCTTTTTCTCCACATTCCCCTTCCATCTCTCTCTCTCTCCACACCAAAACATTTTCATCCTTTCCACTCTTTCATCTATTCTTCTCTCGTTCTACATTCCTCCTTCTCTGTCTGCCCTCTTTTTATAATTCTTTATCCCCCTATTTCTTTCTCTCTATATTATATCCATCTTTCTCTCCCTTTCCCTCTCTCCATACACCTCTGTCCATCTGTTCTATTCCTCATTCTCTCTTTCCCTCCCTCTCTCTATTTCTTTCCATGTCCTTCTCTTTCCCTTCCATTCACTAATCATCCCCCTCTCTTCCCATCCATTTCTTTCTCTCCCTCCCTCTCTCTCTTTCTCTCCCTTTCCATCCCTCTCTTTCTCTCCCATTCTCTCCCTCTCTTTCCCCTCCTACCTCGCTCTCTCCATCTCTCTCTGTCTCTCCCTCTGTTCTTGACCTTTGACCTGACTCTGCTGGGGCCTGGACTCTGATGGATCTTCTCACGGATGCATTCTTTCGCCCTGTCCTCGCCACCATGTTTGTACGCTATTTGTGTGTGTGTGTGTGTGTGTGTGTGTGTGTGTGCGTGTGTGTCTGCTCCCTTGTTTGTGCGCCTTGATATTTTCTGTTGTGAAATGTAGTCATAGATGGAGGATACTGTGTCACATGTGCTGTAGCCACTCTTTTGGCATCTGTATTAGCATCATTCCTTCTGCTCTGACTCCACTAGCATCTGTCCTAGCCTATCCTACACTATTTCTGCTCAAACTCCACTAGCATCTGTCCTAGCCTATCCTACGCTATTTCTGCTCTGACTCCACTAGCATCTGTCCTAGCCTATCCTACGCTATTTCTGCTCTGACTCCACTAGCATCTGTCCTAGCCTATCCTACGCTATTTCTGCTCTGACTCCACTAGCATCTGTCCTAGCCTATCCTACGCTATTTCTGCTCTGACTCCACTAGCATCTGTCCTAGCCTATCCTACGCTATTTCTGCTCTGACTCCACTAGCATCTGTCCTAGCCTATCCTACACTATTTCTGCTCTGACTCCACTAGCATCTGTCCTAGCCTATTGTATGCTATTTCTGCTGTGACTCTGCTCCGCTAGTGTCTGTCCTGGCCTTTCTCCGTCTGCTGTGACTCTGCAAGCTTCTGTCCTAGTCTAGCTTAGCTATTTCTGCTGTGACTCCGCTAGCGTCTGTCCTGGTCCTTCTCCGTCTGCTGTGACTCTGCAAGCATCTGTCCTAGCCTCTCACTCGTTCTGTGGTGAGTCTGCTAGCATCTGCCCAAGTCTTACATTATTTCTGCTGTGGCAACGCTAGCATTTGTCCTAGCCTATCTCACTCTATCTCTGCTGTGATAGCTAGCCAATGCTATTTCTGCTGTGACTCTGCTAGCATCTGCTGGCAGCTTACTCTTTCTATTGTAGCTGTTAGCTTGTAGCCTAGTGTTACAGTTCTGCTGTGACTCTGGTAGCATCTGTTTAAGGCTCAGTGTTTCTGCTCTGATTCTCCTTCTTGGTCATTAGTGGTTTAGCCCTCCTCCGCCCCCTCTCCGTCTCTCTTTTCTTCTCTTCTGCTCTGATTCTCCCAGCATCTGTGACAGCTTTTATCCCTCAGCTGTGCTAGTCACCCCTGCCCCACACACACACACACACACTTTTCTGTTTCTCTCTCTCTGCTTCCCTGCTCTGATAGCTAGCTTCTGTCTTCTGCTCAGATATTTCTGACCTCAGTCTCTCACTCTCTCTCTTTCTTTTTTTCTTTCTGTCTCCCAGAATCCTTTAGTTTAGGTGGGAAGTGTCATCTCCTCTAGATTTTTTTTTTCTTTTCCAGCCAGTGTTCAGAGACTACTGTGCAAGGCGGTGGTATTTCTTGGCTCATAGACTTGTAACAGTGTTCAGCCACTGAGCCAGTAGCTTCCAGTTGTGGAGCTGCAGTATATAGTTGTCATGGCTGAGCAGCAGATAAGCCAGATAAGTCATTTTTAAAGAGTCTTTAGATTAATGAATGGACCTTCAGGAAATCCTCATGGTGGCTCCATGGAGACCCTGTATGATAACACTCCCAGCAAGCCCCTCCCTCTCTCTGCCGTCGCATCACATAAGGGCTGAGTACAGAGGGAGGCTCCTGAAGAGGTGGAGGTTTTATTTTCATTTTGCTGTTATCGTACTGTAATTTGACTGTAGACCTACAGTAGTCACCTGTGTTTTACACTGTCCAGTGGTGTTCCACGCCAGCAGTAACTGAATACTTGCTATCTGATATCACTAAATGTTTGACGTGATTGGATATTCTCAGAGAGAGCAAGGTGTTTTTGTACATAAAAATATTTGTAACTAATTATTTTTTCATGAAAAATGTAAATGAATTGTGAATGAAAACTATAACTTTTTAACAAATGAATCTGTAATTTATTTTGCAATACAAAGCACACTTCTCTGTTCCTCCTGTCCCGATGGCCAGTGTTATCAAAGACTGTTTGTGTCTGGTAGTCTCTTTGCCTGTAAGCACACTGGATAATTAAATTTTGTTGTCATAATTTGATTGTGGATGTCATGCCTGCTCCGACTGCGTTGGTCTCTCAGCATCTCACTGTGGCTTTCATTTCGAGTCGGAGTTGGCAGATTAAGGATGGGGCATTTAAAGCAATAATTATCAGCTGGAGAGATAATTAGGAGGGTTCTCCCGGACGTGATTATCTGAGGAGACCAAGTGTGTGTGTATCTGAGCACAGTGCCTCACACACAAGAGTGTGTGTGACAGGGGAGAGCTAAACACACCAAGTAGCACACACTCTGTAGAGAGGGGCATGTTCTTTCCGCTCGGCTTTCCTGGAAATTTCTTGGGAAATGAAAAAAACAAACAAAAAAAAAAAACAAAGTTTTGGGGAAAATCATGGAATTCCATTCACGTGTGATTGGCTAATTCTTTTAAGCTTGAATTTTTTTAGAAAAAAATTGCATCGCTTTTTTTGCCGCCTTAAATGACGTTTTGATAGGCAGATCAGCTGGCTGACTTAAATGAGGTTTTGATAGGCAGATCAGCTGGCTGACTTAAATGACGTTTTGATAGGCAGATCAGCTGGCTGACTTAGTCCACATCACCTGGGAAGTTGACTGTATGGAGTAGCTTATCGGAACTTTTCTGAGGGACAGAAGCAATGCATTGCACAGAAAATGCCAGTTTAATAACGCCTGACTGGCTTCACGTAAGAAAGCCTATTTTAGTTTACGTCCCAATATCATCTCATTTGTGCCAGCATTGCATTATGCATGGACCAAACATCAGCAGACGTGGCTACATTAGGTTATTCAGCTTTGTTAATTGCCTAGCATTTGTTTTTTAAACTTGCATCGTTGCTAAATTCAAGTTAATTAAGAAATCGTGATAAAGACATACAGAGTAGCGGGTCTACAGGTCAACAGGTCTGGTGCAACACATGCAAATGCAAGCTGCTTGTTTGCACAGGTTGGACAATATGTGACCTGTAGTTCAATATCCATAATGGTCCTCCAGAAAACCTCTCTCTATTGTGTGTGTGAAATACATAGGAATGTGATCCAAGAAAATACCACAATGGGTAACGTGTGCAGGTGACCTTTTCGCAGTAGGTCTGTCAACACCGTTTGGTGATGCAGCAACACTATACATGCGTCACGCGTGCACACAAGTTCAAATTCACGCTCGTCACGTCTTTACTTTATCCAAACATTGCAAACGCCGAAGCAGCACAGATTAGCTCTGGAAGGAATACCTTGAGCATTAAAGTGAAATAATCATTGATGGTGGAATAGGGAGATGAACGTAACATTTGAAAGGTCCCATGGACCTGTAGCTTATCCAGAAGAGGGAGGGGACTTCAAGAGACAAGAAAGAATTGAGTGGTGAGGCAGTGGGTCCAGATGAATTCTCTGCTGTGTATCAGCTGCATTTATTCTATTATCGATAGGGTTCATTCTGTAATTCTCTTGATTCTATAATTTCATGTCAGTATTCCTTTTTCTGTCTCCTCCTGATCGGCTTCAGACACACACACATCTGAAGTGTCTTAAGTGTCTCTGATCGGCCTCTTTCTCTAAGTCTTCAGACACACACATATCTGAAGTGTCTTAAGTGTCTCTGATCGGCCTCTTTCTCTAAGTCTCTCTCTAAGACATCTAACTGTAAGCGGCAGAAAGACCAAAGTGATATCAGTTCAAAACAGGAGTGAACTTTACAACCGTTCATCTTTACCACCAATGTACTTATTGATAAAATAGTTTATGAACAATATATACAAACCCCTCCATAAATAAAACTAGTTCTAACTCATAATTTGTCCGAGAAGTGCATCTGATTGTGCACTGGGTCTGCATATTTAAAATTTGAATTTATTTAAAAAAAAACAAAAAAACAACAACAATCCAGGGGAAACACTGAACACTTATTATCCTCTGGAAACACTGAACACATATATTATCCTCTGGAGACAATGAACACATATATTATCCTCTGGAAACACCTTTCTGTGAACATCTTTTAGAAGGATGTATTTTGTATCAAGCCATATAGATTGGCAGTAATTTAGGTTCAAATGTACTTGAGTACATTTTGACACAGGTGCTTAGTCTCATATTATCCAATGTGAGTTTATAAATCCAATGTGAATCAATTCATAGCCCCGTTGTGGGAAGATCACAGTCACAGATTGCTGTCTGTTGGAAAAAGAATGAGAAAATTTGATACAACATAGACTGAACAGGGAACCAACAGGTAACATTAACTGAATGGGGCATAGGAGATGAAACTGAATGGGAGTTAGCGTTAGCTACCACATTAACTGAATGGGAGTTAGCGTTAGCTACCACATTAACTGAATGGGGCATAGGAGATGAGACTGAATGGGAGTTAGCGTTAGCTACCACATTAACTGAATGGGGCATAGGAGATGAGACTGAATGGGAGTTAGCGTTAGCTACCACATTACTGTTAGTGTCAAATTTTGTGTTTCTTTTCCCTGCCTGCAGCATTGGGAGACTTTGAGCACCAGGACTGTGAGTTGATTCACACCGGATCTCCTTGAATGCATTTACTGACCATTCTGGAAATACAATCAGAGTCAGGGAAATGTGTTTGAACGCTGACATACACACACACACATGCACACACACACACACACACAGAGACCAGTTCAGCTGTGACATGCTTCAGTTGTGTGTATCATATTGATTGCTCCATTAAATACTTTATATTTCTTGCTTAAAAGCTCAATTTCATCACAGAGAAATGCTTTCCTTGTGTGTGTGTGTGTGTGTGTGTGTAAATCTAGGCTTCATTTGCAGTGGTGTCTGTTGTTTAGGTTCTCAGTGCAAAGCTGCTCCCCCCTGTGCTAATTTGTCAGGCACTCTGGGCTGACACACACACACACACACACACACACACTGACTCAGACACCATTATGTACGGCCATTATGCATGAAATGTGGGCTGTGTAAATTATTGAGAGTGGAGAGAGAGAGAGTGTGTGTGTCTGCGGCCACAATGCTGTCGAGTGCAGTCAGTGCTGATAGCTCTGCAGAAGAGCGAAATGGCCCTCAGTAATGAGAGCATTCTGGGAGGGACGAGTCATAAAAATGGCCATCGGTTAACACAGGGATTGAAAAGATGACGAGTCATGAAATGGCCATCGGTTAACACGAGGGATTGAAAGATGACGAGTCATGAAATGGCCATCGGTTAACACCAGGGATTGAAAAGACAGCGAGTCATGAAATGGCCATTGGTTAACACGAGGGATTGAAAAGACGACGAGTCATGAAATGGCCATTCGGTTAACACCGAGGGATTGAAAAACTATGAGTGATGAACAATCAGTAACGGCAATAATTGAAAAGATGGGGGGGTCATGACATAGTATCCCAGCAAGCAATAGTGGTGTGTGCCAACATGAGGATGTGTGTGTGTGTATTTGGCACACTCCTCTCCATCACATCCATCAGTTGGAGTGTGTGTGTGTGTATTTGGGCACATCCTTTTCATCACATCCATCAATGAGAGTGTGTGGTGTGTGTGTGTATTTAACACACTCCTCTTCATCACATCCATCAGTTGGAGAGTGTGTGTGTGTGTATTTGTATTGGGCACACTCCTTTCCATCACATCCATCAGTTGGAGTGTGTGTGTGTGTGTGTGTGTGTGTGTGTGTATTTGGAGTGCAACAAGGCTGGTGGAGGTGTAGCGGTTAAGGAACCTTGCTATCATGCTAGTAGTCTGGAAATTGTGGGTTGGAACCCTGGCCCTGATGTAAGACACTTAACCCTAAGCTGCTCTAGGGGAGACTGGCCCTGATGTAAGACACTTAACCCTAAGCTGCTCTAGGGGAGACTGGCCCTGATGTAAGACACTTAACCCTAAGCTGCTCTAGGGGAGACTGCCCTGATGTAAGACACTTAACCCTAAGCTGCTCTAGGGGAGACTGGCCCCTGATGTAAGACACTTAACCCTAAGCTGCTCTAGGGGAGATGGCCTGATGTAAGACACTTAACCCTAAGCTGCTCCTAGGGGACTGCCTGATGGAACTGATAGTCGAATGTCAGTGGCTTTGGATAAATGCGTCTGCTAAATAAATGTGTGTAATGAATGTGCGTGTCTTTGTGTGTTGAGGAAGTGCACATGTGTTGGGGGGGCATACACTTCAGTAACGCCAATAATGAAAAACTATGAGTGATGAACAATCAGTAACGGCAATAATTGAAAGATGGGGGGTCATGACATAGTATCCAGAAGCAATAGTGGTGTGTGCCAACATGAGGATGTGTGTGTGTGTATTTGGCACACTCCACTCCATCACATCTATCAGTTGGAGTGTGTGTGTGTTTGGCCACTCCTCTCCATCACATCCATCAGTTGGAGTGTGTGTGTGTGTTGTGTGTATTTGGCACACTCCTTTTCATCACATCCATCAGTGAGAGTGTGTGTGTGTGTGTCTGTGTGTATTTGGCACACTCCTCTCCATCACATCCATCAGTTGTGAGTGTGTGAGTGAGTGTGTGGTGTGTGTGTTTGGCACACTCTTCTCCATCACATCCGTCAGGTGGAGTGTGTGTGTGTGTGTAAAGACAGACAGGAAGACATTGTTCTGTGCTGTATCTTACGGAGTAGCTTCAAAACCTCAGTGAGACAATGGTCTCTGCTGGCTGTGTACAGGTGTCCTCCTTTACTGAGATTACAGGTGTGTGTGTGTGTTTTGCGTGAATGTGTGTGTGTTTGATTTCACAGACCTTGATTTCAGGTATGTGTTGTCCTTTTTAGCAAGCTACTGATGTGTGTAGAGAGTGTTATTATCCTTGAATGAGACACTTATCCCCATGTGACCCACTCTACCCCCTTACACAAGCCTGAGACACACACACACACACACACACACACACACAGTAAAAAGGGCTTCCAGCTCCCTGAGAAGGACTGTCAGGTCTCTCTCTTCCTCTGATGAGGAGTGTAGTCCTGTGAAGACAGATATTTAAGTATACTGACTAGGAGACTTAAGCATACTGACTAGATTTAAGTATACTGACTAGGAGACTTAAGCATACTGACTAGATTTAAGTATACTTACTGTTTTGGGAAATTAGCTCAATTGCCATGCCCCCTAGATCCTTGGGGTGACATACTTGGGTTACCTCTCGTTTCCATGGCAATGATGTCCAGTCTGATAGGAGTGATTTTACCTTAGCTTAGCACAGTTTGAATCCTTCATGTCCGTTAGCATTTCTCTCAAAATAGTAGTGTGTTCATTTACGTATACTGACTAGTGTGGGTTTAAGCACACTGACTACATAGAATATTTAAGCATACTGACTAGTTCATGTTGATGTAAATTTAAGTACATTTAGCCTTTACATCAGATATATGAGCAGCCAACCCAGTACAGCTGCCCCTTTAAGTCTACACCAACAGGCATAAAGTATTTCTTCTGTACCTCAGTACACCTTTTCAATGTTAGTATTTTAGTTGGTATTCTTCTCAATGTTAGTATTTTAGTTAGTATTCTTCTCAATGTTAGTATTTTAGTTAGTATTCTTCTCAATGTTAGTATTTTAATTGGTATTCTAGCCCACATAGGCTACTTTAAAGGAGACAGAATGGAAAAGCATTTCTGCCTTGGCTTTGATGAAAATAGCCACTAAAACAAGGG
>PYXC01001678.1:107500-120000 GCA_015244755.2 Tenualosa ilisha
CCCCGTAGACCCGCCCACTGCCCCCCCCAGTCTGACCAACAGCACTGAGAGCCGAGCATGATCCCGCCACACATTCAGACACACACACACACACACACACACACTCACGGCTGCTCCCTTTGCATTGGTCACAGAGTGTGTGTGTGTTTCCAGTGCACTTAATGCAGTCTCATGACCAACCAACCACCACGTCAGTTTATCTCTATGTGTGTGTGTGTGTGTGTGTGTGTGAGGCTGTGTAGTCAAGCCTGAGGACATTCTTAGTCACCTGTTGGTGACTTCCATGTAAACACACATATACACACATGTATACACACACATCATCCAAAGGCAAGATTGCATCACATCTTATAGGTCCAGCAATGTTGTCAGTGGGGCTTAAAGGGTTTTAGCTGTTGTTGCCCCAGTGGCCTAAACCAGATGAAATAAAGATTTGGACATCATACATGGGTCTCTTGGGGACAGATGAATATTATGGGATATATCGCCCTATAGTTATTTTAGCATTTCTCTGTCACCTTGTTTGCGTGTAAAATGATGATCATTCTTGTACTTTTCTTGCCTTGTTGTCATGGGAGGGGTCGACTCCTGAGGGATCTACTGGGTCACCTTGAGGTGGTCTGCTGGGTCACCTTGAGGTGGTCTGCTGGGTCACACTGTTCAGCATCACCTGGACCTCCATCTGTCAGTGATGACCATGCAGCCTACGGTTAATACAGGAGAGTAGGATCCAGTCAGGCATACTCAGAGAGTGTGTGTGTGTGTGTGAGGTCCTGTAATTTAGCACTGAATGTTCCCATCTAGAGTGTGTATTCTCTTCATACAGGCTCTTTTATTGCTGTGTGTCTGATGTGGGCCTGTAGGGAGTCTGCAGGTGAATATCCACACCTCTGGCCACTGGCCACTAATCCCACTATTATTTAAAGCCCTACTTAGTCTGTGTGTGTGTGTGTGTGTGTGTGTGGGAGGAGACAGAATGGCTCCTGTGTTGTACTGTGTTCTGCAGAGAGCAGTTGACGGCCTGCTCGTGCACTGTGACTGTGCTCATAAATCCAACTTTGTTACACGTTCAAAAAAAAAAAAGAGAAGAAAGTAAACGATGAGGGTTTGTGCCCAGTTTGGTCATGCAGTGTGTCCAGTGTCCTGAGCGACTCAGGAGGGTCCACCAAACTGTGTATCGCTCTGTGGTCGTTGCCATGGTGTCAGTTATTGCATGGCTGTCTGATTGGTTGTTTTTTGTGCATTAAAGGAAGAGTTCCGCCTCCCACCCCAACGCCGCCTCCCTCCAGCCCAGGATCCATGACGATGGCTCTCGGCCAGACCATACACTCACACACACATTTATATATACTCATACGCACACACACGCTTAGCGCACACATACAAATACACACTTCGCACAACTTCTCTCTCACACACACATACACATTCCATAGTTGCCACTCCTCCACCATTCCACACACCTCTCCAGTGGGTGGGCTGCCTGTACACACACACACACACACACACACACACACGGTCCATCACTCCCTGGCTTCAGTGACACCTGTGGCTTCAGCCTGCTGCTTTAATCACACGTAGTAGTTACACACACACACACACACTTCACACACCCACTCACACACATGGCACCTGTTATAGTGTGTGGATACCTGTCATAGTGGCTGCAGCCTGCAGTTGTAGTCACAGGTAGAGATTACACACACACACACACCACATAAACCTGCAGTTGTAGACACAGGTAGAGATTACACACACACACACACCACATAAACCTGCAGTTGTAGACACAGGTAGAGATTACACACACACACACACCACATAAACCTGCAGCTGTAGTCACAGGTAGAGATTACACACACACACCACATAAACCTGCAGCTGTAGACACAGGTAGAGATTACACACACACACACACACACCACATAAGCCTGCAGCTGGTAGCTCTGAAGCTGGGGGTGAGTGGCTGCAGGCCTGATGCAGTTGTTGGTGGGGGGGGGGGTCTTGCCTTTAAAGTGATGATCTCTATGCTTGTACTTTGACTGTATATCTAAGGCTTTTAGGTCCTGCCGGGGGGGGGGGGGGTGTAACTGTGTTTGTGCAGACATGCTTCTCATCTCTTAAAATCACACCTCTGCTTTCACTCCAGGTCTAGCTGTTGTGCACACATACACACACACACACATACACACACGTGCAAGGCAGTGGAATAGACTCTGACAAGATAAGAAGTGTTTGTGCTTAGTGACCCTTCTTACTCTGACAGCAAGTGCATATTTTTGGTGTTCAATTGTTTGGTTTTGTTTTTCACTCCGGGTTTTCTTTGCTCTCTGAGACGCAGCCTTGCAGACAGCCTGTCATACCTCATCTATCTGGGTCAGACTAGGACAGGACTAGGAAGGAGGGGTGGAGGAGAATTCCCCAAATCCAGGAATGAAATTGTTCTCCTCTTTAGCTTGTGGAAGACTGAAGGTTCACGGTGTCTCATTGGTCAGCTCCTTTCACAAACCTGTGTTCGGCCTCTCCTCTGCTCAGGTGGGGCCGATATGGCCACTCTTCTCTCAGATCTGGTTTGGACCATGAAAGTGTTACCACTGAATACTAACCCTGATGAAGACAAATATTAAAGGATCTCTTTTTTCAAACGTGTCTTGTTGGTGTATTTCAGATGTCCAGCCTCTCTCTCTCTCTCTCTCTCTCTCTCTCTGTCTCTCTCTCTGTATATATATATACACACACGTGTGTATATGTGTATTTTTATGACTGTTCTGTCCTACTAAAATATAGTATTATATTTGTATTACTATATAGTATGACGTAGCACGACAGCGATGCTTGCTTAGGTAACCAGGCTTGCGTCGGTACAGAGAGCGTGCTCCGTCCGTGGCCTCCTCGGGCTAATGCTGCAGCCTCCTCTCCTAATGTGCGCCTTCAGCTTTTAGGATATTTTGGGGGACTTCCTGCTCTTCTTCCCAGCACACACTCACTTTGAATTATGTTCAACTGACCTGCCGCGGTACCCTCCCATTTCGGAGAGTTCATATGCCGGGGGAGTTGGCGGCAGCGCCACAAAGAGCTTTTTTCCTGGCAGTGAATGAGAGCATCTTCCGCCCGGAGCCAGCAGCCTACTGAACAGAGCCATTTTTTCCTAAAGAGCAACTGTGGAATTAAGTCATTCTCTCGTCCAGCAGGCGGCGCACAGACACTCCTAGGCACCAGACGGCATTTCATTGCATTACCCGACAGGTCTGCACGACTGTAGTCTATCTGATGACGAAACCATCTGAAATGATCGTAGGAAATATTGAAATGCAAAACGGTCGTTTTACCAGAGATCATGTCTGCCAAATAAAGTTTTGATAAAGCAGGCCTATAAATAGGCCAAACTTTTTAATAAATGACCTATGTGAAATTACCAAATATTTTAATAAGATAAATCTATATGAGACGAAGTCTTGTTTTCCCGTCAGACAGCAGACATTAGACTTATTCAATTCAATTCAATTCAGTTTTATTTATACAGCGCCTTTTACAATAGTATTGTCTCATGGCGCTTCACAGAAGGAGCACCCAAGAGCAACAGGGGCAGGAAAAACTCCCTTATTTATTTATTATCAATTAAGAACTTAATAACTATGTAGCACTCAGTCTATTCTACCAGGTTGGCCTATTAAGGCGGCTCGGGCTCGAAGGAGTTAGATCCTCCTGGTTTTTAACTTTCAATTGAGCCAGTAATAACTGTGTTAAGTGGCGGTGTCCGTCTGACTGGAGCGCGCTGATTTACTGTAAAATATCCGAGGCGACTTCAGCGGGCACCAGCCTCAGCGAACCTCAAGATGGCGCCGTTTCAGCAGTTTGACACCGAAAAAATCAAGGCTATTTGAAAATCTGTTCAGGACTTGGAAGTCAGCTGGTGTAGTTCAGCAGCCCTCCTGTATTGTATTGTGGCAAGTAATTCTGCTCACACGGCGATCGATTAGATTTACTTTAGCGGATTCAAGGAAGACGTTTTTATGGTTTATTTTCCTAAAGTTATAAATATTTGCATTACATGATCCAGTCAGGCATGGATTGTCATGTTTACATTTATGCATTTAGCAGACGCTTTTATCCAAAGCGACTTTGGATTTTTTTGTCAACTATCAAGTGTTCAGGGCCAGTCTCCCCTAGAGTAACTTAGGGTTAAGTGCCTTGCTCAAGGGCACGACGGTGGCTGCTGGGATTTGAAACCACAACTTTTCAGGCTACTTGCACGCTAGCCAGGTTCCTTAAGGCCAGAACCAGTGTTGCTGAGGGTGATATGAGATTCATGTAACAATAGGCCACATTACATCTTATTTTCAGACTTCTTGACGGGCCACTGGAAAGGGTTCCAGTCGGCCTCTGGGTCATAGTTTGGCCACCCCTAGGGTAACAGCAGAGGATATTTAGGTTTAGTTTTTTTGGGGGGGGGGGGTTATCATTTCATTTGAATGATCACTTGATTATTATTTCACCTCATAGTAGTCGAGCATCCAGCCATAGGCTCATACCTCAGCTCAGCTTCTGTGTGAAACATTGCCTTGAGTAGTCAGTATTTAAAGATGCTATGCTAACGTAAAAGAATGAACTATAAAGGAATGTTGCTCTGGTGCAGGTCGCTTTATCCATCCATTGGGTCCTTGTGAGTTGAAGCTGTTTGTGTGTGTGTGTGTATATAAGTTCATCCACTTTGTTCACATAGAGTTTGTGAGTAATTTTTGACATTAACTGTTAGTATCTTGACCCCCAAGAAGCTCAGCAATTAAATATCCATTTATCCTTCTGCGTCAACAGCACCTGGTCAGATCCCAGTCCAGAAGTTTAACAAACAGTGCATGCCCTGTATAGTGTGTGTGTGTGTGTGTGTGTGTGTGTGTGTGTGTGTGCTGTATTCATAAACTCTAATTAGTCCTCAGGCCTGGCTCCTCAGGAGAAGCCCATATTAATCCGTTCTCTTGGCGCGGTTGCACACCCCCTAGCACACTGAATAGATCCTACATCCTTCAATGCTTACAGGATTCACCACCCTCAGGCCACTACAAGAGACAGGAGATGAAAAGCACACACTCTCTCTCTCACACACACACACACACACTATGCCTTTCTATGGGATTAGTGACGATTCCCTGTGGATAGTGGTCAGTTGTTTCCCAGGGACACTGTAATATGATTAGTCCGTTGTTTGTGAGCGCTCCACTGGTTAAACAGTGCAGAGGGTGAAGGGTTCTTCCCCCCTCCACACACACACACACACACCCCCAAAGGTGAACAATGGCCGGAAAGAATTTGGAATTGTGCTTGTGCGAGAGCAGCTGGGTGTGTGTGGGGAGAGGGAGAGGGGCGAGAGAACGGAGGATACGTTCCACACACACACACACTCGACTCCTCTACTCTACTCATCTCCGCTGCAGGAGCAAGGCAGACCAGCTCAGGAGGGAGCAGAAGCAGGGCACTCCTCTTTCTCTCTCTCTCTTTCTCACACACACACACACACACACTCGACTCCTCTACTCTACTCATCTCCTCTGCAGGAACAAGGCAGACCAGCTCAGGAGGAGCAGAAGCAGGGCACTCCTCTCTTTCTCTCTCTCTCTCACACACACACACACACACACACACGCACACACACACACAGGAGCCTTGCCTATTGATCTGCGCCCACATACAGAGGAATGTCACTCCTGCTTCTTCAAAGACAGGGAGAGGAGGGGGCCAAAGCTCTGTGGTTTTGTCCTCTGATGCCTAAAATTGGGCAGTGTGTGTGTGTGTGTGTGTTTGTGTAAGAAGCAGTGTAAGGTGTGTGCAAGTTTGCCAGTTGAAAATACCACCGTACACTGCATGACGCTAATTGCTATGGAATTTAGTTTTAAACACTAATCTGGCTGCAATAAGAGGCTGATGAAACACACACTTGCGGCACCTTTGAAGCAATCTTAAAATTTCTGCGTGCGCACACACACACACACCGCCCTGAGCCCTTCAGGCACGCTTCTGCAACAGGCCAAATATTTTTATTTTGATTCTTTTGTACCTTCCCACTACATAACATCTCCACATTTTGGCTCCTGCAGTCATTGTGCGTCTTCAAAGCCTCCACGTCCAGCCTCTGTTGTCTGCGGCGCTGAATACCCGACTCCGTTAGTGGGGCCTCTGTGCCTTGAGCACAATCGGCATGTCAAGTAGAGAAAGAAAGTTCATCCGAATCTCCCTTTGCCCTCTTCCCCTGACCTGCTCCAGCAGGGTGCAGCTTTAGAGGCTGCTGTCCATTCACCCACTCTGGGCCGCTCACACAGATAAGCCCTTTTAAGGGTAGTCAACCTTTCAAAGCCCGCTAATACAATGGGACCCAGAAATGTTTGGGGGGTAGTTTTACAGAAGGGACAGTAGTATTTGTAAGGGAATATCTGGGGGAGTCGGCTGAGGAGCACAGAGTGAGGGCTGGTTGCTGAGGCCACAATAACATCTGTATGGGTAGGATGGGAATGAACTGGACTATTCAAATGGGCGTGATTTCAATACTAAGATGAATTCTCATTCAATATTATGCCTTAAGTAAATATTTTATGTATGATCTTGTAAGGTGGATGATGCAGATTTTGTCTCCAAACATATCTGGCGCATAATGACAAGATTCGTACAAAATGATGAGTGTTTCTCTTGCAGCCTACAACAGGACACATAAGAAAATAAGCGAGAGGCCAGCCTGTGGCAAACACGCTGGTCTGGTGCGTTGTGGTCTGTTAGGAGTTTTGGTGCAAAAACCTACACGCAAATAGCCCCTGCCAGAGCCCAGTGCAGACTTCGGAGCGGCTGGGCTATTTGAGTTGTCTGGTGTGGTTAAGATTATAAACTTCGGAGTTCTTATCTGCGAAGAACACCTGAAAATGCACGCGAAAACAAACAGCCCAGAGTGACCACGGGTGCTCGACCGTTTAAAATGTTCCATTTGTCGCACGTTGGGTCTGTGGTTAGGTAGTCACAAACATACACACACACACAGCAACGACGCCCGGTGAAAAGAGCACACAGAGAACACTTTTGGTAGTTGTTTATCGCGGGAAACACAACTTTAACGCCCAAACCTGACATCCGGTCATAAAATAATATGGCCGCTCCGGCCATAGACCGGTAGACAGAAGGTCGGTGGACAGTGCCACGTGAGGTCACAAGCACACTCAAGGACTTTGAGGATCTGCGTTTTTCACAACTAGATAGAATTATAACCATCCATCTCGAACCTGCTACTTCCACCTGAAAACATTTCACTCATCATTTTGCAGTTCTGTGATTTTTAAAAATGGAGGCTATTTATTTATTTATTCATAGATCTATGCATTAAGTCTCGGCTGCAAACAACACTCCCTTTTTCTTACTTACAAATATTTGCTGTTTCACAAATATAAAACGCAACCGTGTGAGAGTGAAATAATGTAATCTTCTTAGGGTGGCGGTTTCTGGACTCAGAGTGGGCTACATGCGGCCAACCCGCGCAACGGCCCATTTGGAAAAGTTTAGTTGAGCTCAGCTTTGTAAGATTGCGCGCGATGACCTGCAAGTCCGAGGGTTTCCCTTGCCGTCGTCTATTAATTAACCTGCTCGTTTCCAAAACAATTAATCTGCCCGGAGCTCAGAAACAGCCCCGTAGATGGCTCCCTTTCGCTCTCAATGAGCGCGAGCAACGAGTGTGAGTCAATGGCCTGACGTCACCGCGGTAATGATTTGCTAACCCGCACGGAGTCCTGGCTTAGTGCGCGAGGAGCGGGCATTGTAAACTACAGTACCTAACCATGCGAATGCCGTCATAACAGCACTACATGAAATAAGGGTCAATCCCAGGTAAGTTCAAAATAACTCCCGATTCTTGAGCTAGCTGTGCGCAAATGTCACTCTCATGTCATGCGTGTGTGTTCGCATCTACAGTGGGAGACATTCAGACAATGTGCTGCTTTGAAATACGGCGAATTCTTCTGATCGTTCGCTACAAACTGTCCACTGTCTTGTTACCTTGTTGTTTTAAGAGCCTGTCTGGGAGCGCAGAACGGGAAATGTTTATTTCTTCAGCGTTGACCAGACGGCTGTCAGAGCAGTCGATGAGTAGTCGAAATTTAATAGAAACCTTCGCTTGTAGGCAAAAGTAAATGAACTTGCTCAGCCGTGAAGTAATGAGAATCCTGTCTGCTCGCCTGGACGCTGGAGAATCGTGCATCTCAGCGTGCCGTGCGGACTGTTGCGTCTCATGTGAAGTATTTTGAGGTGTCGGCGAGTCCATTTCCTTTCGAAAACGGCTGTAGGCTCCTACAGGTTTTCCTTCAAGTCGCGAGGATGTCTGGAGTGGTGGGGAATTTGACGTTGTAAACCGGAGCACGTATTTGGTGATGCAGAAGTGGCGACGATCCGCGGTGGCAAGCAGTGCTCAATCCTAACCCACCCTGCTCGACGCGCGTCTGACCTTGTCAACCCCTAATCAAATATATATTCTGAAAAAATATCGGCCAATCACGCACTATAGTCGCATGGGCAGATGGAGGCTATGCTGTGAACCCGGGCTACAACCCGAAAACATTCCACCTAAACCTCACACGGTTTCCTGATAACTTTTGTGACGGTGCCTCTCATGGTAAAGAAAAATGACTTGTGATCGTTTTTGATTTGTGATCTAATATTATCATCATCTAAGCGCTCGGTGAGTGTGAGAGACGGGAGGCAGAGCGGGGTAATTGGTTAAAGGCGCTCATGATACCATGATGTAGGCGTCGGATCGCACAGCTTCTGCCAGACTGCTCACAGACGAGGGGAGAGAGGGGGTAACCTTATGGCACAGAAGGGCTCAGTCGATCAGGATTTCTGCGATATGTTACGATTTAAGGGGTTGAAAATTATACCAAGTGTCTAGACGCAACAACGTCTCTGTCCTCCAGTTTTAGACTATGCGAGCTCACGGTGCAGCGCGATAATGTCTCACACGTGGACAGTTGAAAGACTACGTCTATTGATCTAATTGAAAGAATATCAGCCGAAATATTCTACACAAAAATATTTAAATAGTCCCACAACATGTCTTTGTATTACTCTGTTATATGAATCTGTTGATGTTCGTTTGTAATGTAGATTTCAATGTATTTTCTTAGGCCTTTCCTTCTTGATCATCTTTCAACTATTTACATCGCTTTGGCGTTTATTTGGCATTTTCGCATGAGCACACAAATATTTGTATTAATTTTAGAGAATTGTTCAGAATTAAATTATTGTTATTTATCCAAGTTTGTTATTTATATAAAATGCACAGTTAAGTGTATTTTCTTGTGTGTGGAGTTCCAGTCCCGTTTGGGGTAGCACACACGACTGCTGTTCCCAAACTGTTATGCATAAAAAAGACATCTGTTTGTACAGTTTAACCACATATTGGGTTAAGTCACACATAGGTTATTTTAAATTTCAGTTTGTTTATTTGTGATTTTTAGAACAGATTTTAAATTATTATCGTACATTCAAAAAGAGACTAAATGTTTTCTATATTAGTGCATTTTTGTAGACCTGCTGTTTGCAGTTTAATTTCATGTTAATTGTATTCTGTTTATACAAAGTATTGCTATTCATTGCATTTGATATTTGTGGCATGTTCACACGTAGTGAAATTAGTTTACAAGTTGACTTAGTGTCCCCATATAATCATTTTAAGTCAATCAATTTACTTATTTCATTTACACATTGGCAGTTGACAAGGTGATGAGATGAGGAACTCTCTCTAGTTATTCCAGTAGGTCTTGTTTTGGAGATAAAGGCACTGTATTGGTGTGTGTGCTTGAAAGCATAAAATGCCTGAAATGTTGCCAGTGTTGTTTAGAAATGGCACAGGCGTGAGTTCGTGGAACGCGTCTCTGGATTTCAGGGAATCTGTGATGAGAAACGCATTACGCGGAGTACGCCACCCTAACAGAAGAGCACAGACTAGAGCACAGAACAACAGCACAAGACAAGACATACAAATCAGAGCAACAACACAGCACACTGGAGCACTGAGGGGAGGACAACAGCACAACACAACACAACACAACAAAATAGCACAGCACAGAAAACAGTAGTACAACAGCACAACACAGAGTGGAGTACAGCAACACAACCGCACAGGAATAACAGCACAACGCAGAGTAGAGTACAACAGCACAGCAACATAACACAATTTTCTAGGATTGCTCAGGTGATTTTAGCTGCACAGATTGTTATCAGGTTTAAAGCAGAGACACACACTCAGACACTCACTCCCTCACTCACACACTCAGGTATTCACTCACACACACTCAGGCAGCCACTTGCCTAACTGATCTCACACCTTGGTTTTGGTTTGTCCTCTGTCCAGCAGAAGTGTGTTTTAGTCTAAAGGAGTGTAATTAACGTGGTGTGAGTTGAGGTGTTTTTGAGACGGAGCACTGGTGGACGATTAGCACACGTTAGTGTCTGAGGGCCTGTCGGAGGTGAGTCTTAAACCAGAGAAATTAGATTCAGCTGGAATGAGCAGATGTCCATGCCAGTGTAGACTCTGAGCAGTTCTGATGTCCATGCCAGTGTAGACTCTGAGCAGTTCTGATGTCCATGCCAGTGTAGACTCTGAGCAGTTCTGATGTCCATGCCAGTGTAGACTCTGAGCAGTTCTGATGTCCATGCCAGTGTAGACTCTGAGCAGTTCTGATGTCCATGCCAGTGTAGACTCTGAGCAGTTCTGATGTCCATGCCAGTGTAGACTCTGGGCGACTCCACAGGTAGCAGTGGTGGTGTGAGGGCTAACGTTGCTGTGGGGAGGCGAGAACTGACCCTGGTCTCTTGCGTCCACAGACTGGACGTTGTTTTGTTTACAGGAAACGCAAGCAAGCCCCCCGAGCCCAGCGGATCCTGATGAGTTGGGCTGGAGCGCTGGAGCGGCCATTATGGATTTGAGTAAGATGGGCACCATCCACCTGCAGAACCCCAGCCACCCCACGGCACTGCTGCACAAGGCCAACCAGATGCGTCTGTCGGGGACGCTCTGCGACGTGGTCATCATGGTGGACAGCCAGGAGTTCCACGCTCACCGCACCGTCCTGGCCTGCACCAGCAAGATGTTTGAGATCCTGTTCCACCGCAGCAGTCAGCATTACACCCTGGACTTCCTCTCCCCAAAAGACCTTCCAGCAGATCCTGGACTACGCCTACACTGCCACCCTACAGGCCAAGCTGGAGGATCTGGACGACCTGCTGTACGCTGCCGAGATCCTGGAGATCGAGTACATCGAGGAGCAGTGCCTCAAGATCCTGGAAACCATCCAGTCGTCCGAGGAGCACGACTCGGAGATGGCGTTCACGGGACAACGGCACGGAGGACGAGGAGGAGCGGCGGGCGCGCCACCTCAAAGAGCTCGCTCGTGTCCAAGAAACATTCCACCGCTGAGGGCGGCTTCGGGCCAGGCGCACGCCACCGTCTGGCGCTGTCTGGAGCAGGCGACCCGCGTGCCCCTGGTACTGGACCGTCTCCCCTGGGCCAGCCCGCCCTCAGCCCCACCAAGGCGGCAGTGGACAGCCTGATGAGCCTGGGCCAGTCGCTGGCGCCCCCAGGCATGGAGCGGGTCAAAACCGAGGTCATGCAGGTGGACGACGGCTATGTCCACGAGGAGGCTCCTCCAGCAACGGCGGACGGGAGCGGGAGCGGAACCGGAGCGGGCGCAGGGGACGCCAACCGCGGACAGGAAGGGCCGGGCACCCCGACCCGCAGCAGCGTCATCACTAGTGCCCGTGAGCTGCATGTCTCCCCGTGACGACGGGGGTGCCAGAGTCCAGATGGACGTGGGTCCGGCGGCCGGGCTGACCGGCGTGGCCGGCTTGGCCGAGCGCCCACTGGCGTCGCTCTACTCCACCCTGCCGCCCAACCATGCCGGCATGCCCGCCTCGGTGGCCGTCGGGGCTGCCCATGTCCCCCTCTCTCATGTCCATGGAGCTGGGCGCCTACGGCAGCCTCCTGCAGCAGAGCTTCATGCAGCGGGAATTCTTCAGCAAGCTGGGCGACTACACTGCCGCCGTCAAGCAGGAGAGCCAGCCGCACAACGACCGCTGCGACATCTGTGGGGTCGAACTCCCCGACAGCGAAGCCGTCGAGCAGCATAGGTAGGTCCCAACATATGCACACACACACACACACTCATACAAACACACAGGGGTTGTTCTGGCTGCGGGCCGGTTGATGCTGGCCAGATGTGGCGGGAGGCGAGGGGTGAGCCCTCAGGGCGGCCTAATTGGATTCAGCTTAGGTCTTCTGCTGGAGCGGAGGAGGAGGAGGAGGAGGAGGAAGAAGAGGAGGTGGTGTTTAGGCTAGCCTGCTTTTGACCAACATGCCCTCTCGTCCTCTCCTCCTCTCCTCCTCTCTTTTCCTCTGATGTCCTCCTCTCTTCCTTTCTCTCCTCTCTCCTCCTCCTCCTCCTCCTCTTCTTTACCTCTTACACAAGGAGACTCTA
>PYXC01001678.1:125000-132085 GCA_015244755.2 Tenualosa ilisha
TTCTGTATCAGTGAATGAGGGTTCGACTCTGATCTGCATAAATTGGAATTTTTCCCACCTCCCTTTGGGAAAATAGAACGTGTAACTTAATCAACATTTGTGCCTGTCGCTCCATTTTCACCCTAACTAATATTAACATCAGCAGTAGCAGGAGTATTAGCAGCAGCAGTAGCAGCAGCAGTAGTAGCAGCAGCATCAGGAGTAGCAGCAGCAGTAGCAGTAGTAGTAATAGTATCAGCTGTAGTATTATTAGTAGCAGTATCCTCAGTAGTATTAGCATCAGCAGCAGCAGCAGGAGTAGCAGTAGCAGTAGTAGTAATAGTATCAGCTGTAGTATTATCAGTAGCAGTAGCCTCGGTAGTATTAGCATCAGCAGCAGTAGCAGCAGCAGCAGGAATAGCAGTAGCAGCAGCAGTAGTAGTACCATTAACCGTGGTAGTATTAGGCATCAGCGGTAACAGTAGGAATATTAGCAGTAGTAGCAATAATATTAGCATCAGCAGTAGCAACAGGAGTATTAGCAGTAGTAGAAGCAGTGGTAGTATTAGCATCAGCACTAGAAGCAGCAGTAGTACTATTAGCAGTAGCAGCAGTAGTAGTAGTAATAGTAGTAGTAGTAGTATCAGCAGTGGCAGTAGAAGTAGTTAATAGCAGTTGCAGGAGTAGTAGCAGTAACAGTAGTAGTAGTAGCAGCAGTAGTATTAACAATATCAACAGCAGAAGCATCAGTAGTATTAGTAGCAGCAGCAGTAGTAGTAGTAGCTGTAGTAGTAGTTAATAGCAGTGGTAGTAGTAGTAGTAGTAGTAGTAGTAGTAGCAGCAGTAGTTAATAGCAGTAGCGGCAGTACTAGCAGTAGTTAATAGCAGTAGCAGCTGTAGTATTAACAATATTAACAGCAGAAGCATCAGCAGTAGCAGTAGTTAATAGTAGTAGCAGTAGCAGTAGTAATAGTTAATAGTAGTAGAAGCAGTAGCAGTAGTTAATAGCAGTAGTAGCAGTAGCATTAGTAGCATTAACAATATTAACAGCAGAAGCATCAGCAGTAGCAGTAGTTAATAGTAGTAGCAGTAGCAGTAGCAGTAGTTAATAGCAGTAGCAGTAGCAGTAGTTAATAGTAGTAGCAGTAGCAGTAGTTAATAGCAGTAGCAGTAGTTAATAGTAGTAGTAGTAGTAGTAGTAGCAGCAGTAGTTAATAGCAGTAGCGGCAGTACTAGCAGTAGTTAATAGCAGTAGCAGTAGTTAATAGTAGTAGCAGTAGTAGTAGTTAGTAGCAGTAGCAGTAGTAGTAGTTAATAGCAGTAATAGTAGCAGTAGCAGTAGTTAATAGCAGTAGCAGTAGCAGCAGTAGTTAATAGCAGTAGTTAGTAGTAGTAGTAGCAGTAGTTAGTAGTAGTAGTAGCTGTAGTTAATAGTAGTAGTAGCAGTAGTTAATAGCAGTAGCATCACGCAGCCTGGGCTGCTGCAGAGGACCGTGGCAGACAGACAGGGTTTTTTTTCAGACTGTACATTTGTAAAGTCACGCTTGAGGAAAAGGTAAAGTGAGGATTCAGCTGTGTGTGCCTGAAGGGAAATGTGTGTGAGTGTGTGTCCCTGTCTGTGAGTGCGACTGAGTGTGTGAGTGTGTGCGTGGTTGCATGTGTGTCTGGCACTGTGTAGCTGTCTGGCTTTCTGTGTGTAGTGTGTTTATGTGTGTGGCAGACTCACAGTGTATGTGTGTGTGTGTGTGTGTGTGTGTGTGCGCGCGCGCGCGTGTGCACAGGGCTGTCTGTACATATTTAGTCCTGGGCTGATGCTCGCTCCCTCCTCCAGCCCAAGGAGCCGCAGATGCCGCCCCAGCGCACTGCAAAGCATTATGGGAGGTGTTTGTGTGAGCTACTGAGGAATCCCTGGAAGTGCTGAGATCCTCAAGCACTCCAGCCTCTCGCGCGTGTGCGTGCACGCGCGCGCGCACACACACACACACACACACACACACACACACACACACACATACACACACACTATTCAGAGGCTAACAAAGGAGCTAATTAGAGGCCCTGTGTGTGTGTGTGTGTGTGTGTGGTGTGTGTGGTGTGTGTGTGTGTGTGTGTGTGTGTGTGTGTGTGTTAGAGAGAGAGGAGAGTAAGGAAGAGAGTGAGGAAGAGAAATTACTGGAAGGTAATTGTGTGTGTGTGTGTGTGTGAGTGAGGATAGGGAGGAAGTGCAGTAAATGATATCAGAAGGAGAGAACATAAAGTAGTTGCTGGAAAGGGCTGTGTGGTGTGTGTGCGTGTGCACGCACTTGTATGTGTGTGTGTGTGCGTGTGCACGCACTTGTGTGTTGTGTGTGTGTGTGCGTGCATGCATGCACATGCGCGCAGTATGCTACAGCTCAACCTGTCCGTCTCTCACACACACACACACACACACTTACCCACTCACACACACACATACACTAGACACCCGTTTTGCTCCCTCTGAAGTGCTGCTCTGGCCGTTTGCATGGAGCCAGCGAGGGTAATAAACCCATCGTAAATGGCCCCCTCACACACACACACATACACACACACACACACACACACACTTGTACAGTGTTATTGTGTTTAATCCTGTACCAGTGAGAGCACCCAGTGGCTGCTGTGCTCTTGAGGTGGGAGGATGTGCTGTGTGGAGTCCTGGGAGATATTTACCCATATTTGTTTACATTTACCCATATTTGTTTACATTTACCCATATTTATTACACAATCTTTATTGTTTACAATTCAGAATGTAGTCATGGAAATACACATTTCACATGAGCTACATTAACACCAAGGAAACGGACAAAACCACTGCAGTACAAAAGAACCTCTTGTTGTAACTGTTGTAAAAACAACTGGTCAACAAACTGCTGTTGTGTTGTGTGTACATTTGTGTGTGTGTGTGTGTGTGTGTGTGGTGGGAAAGTTTGCTTTTCTATTAATGTCATTTTTGTACGTGAATGTTTGTTAATGCAGCATAGAGTGTTTTGTTTGTGTGTGTGTGTGTGTGTTGTGTGTGTATTTGTATTTTTATTAATGCAGTGTGTGTGTGTGTAGCTGGGCAGTAGTAGGTTATGTTTCATGGCCTTCTGGTTGGTCAATCAGCAACTGCTGAGAAGAGAGGTGTGGTCTCACGGCCCCATGACCTTTAACCTCTGCTCTCTCTCTCTGTCCCTCTCTCTCTTACTCTCTCTCTCTATCCCTCCCTCTCTCTCTGACCTCTCTTTTGTCAATCTCTCTGTGTTTCCCCTAAAGAGGAGCAGCCTTTTGTTCTGCCTGCACTGTTCTACTGCCCCCAGGGTGGCAACAAAGCTCTCAGGCCTTGGGCAGTTGTCCATTCTCACACACACACACACACACACACACACACACACACAGCCAGAGTGACCAGGCACTCACACACTTAGACGAACAAGTCCAACTTACAAAAATATGTAAAGCATACACATTCAGACACATACACACACACACACACACACACACACACACACACACACTGATCATGGTGGTAAAGAGTGTGTGTATAAGACACATGTGCACACACACACACACACACACGCTGATCATGGTGGTAAAGAGTGTGTGTATAAGACACATGTGCACACACACACACACACGCTGATCATGGTGGTAAAGAGAGTGTGTGTAAGGGTAGTGGTCAGGCAGTGTGGGGAGAAAGTTAAAAGTTGCAGGCTGATGGGTGGGGGGTTGAGTTTTGCTGGGTAACCTTAGGCCAACCCCCACCTTACACACACACACACACACACACACACACACACAACACACACACACTGCCCCCTGCACACCCAGCGTATAATCATGTCCACCCTGTCTTCTGCCAAGCCCCCATTGTCTAAAGCTCCTCTGGAATCCAGTCGGTCTAGACCCAAGCCCCCCTTGAGCGGCCGCTGCCCCTCCCCTTCCCCCGACGCCCTATCTTGCCACACACAGGAGGCTTTCAGCCTTTATCAGTACCTGCCAGGTCAACTCTCCAGGGTCAGGTCAAGCTTTTGCCTTTGACCCCTTGAGTATGCTTTTTTGTTCTGCTCTCTCACTCAGCCCAGTTTAACATTCAGGTCTTTTTTCCCCTCCGGTCAGTGTGGTGTGTGTGTGTGTGTGTCTGTATGTAAGGTTCATATTTGTGTAGTGGTGGGCATTTGGTTTTGTATGGCACTATTGGTCATTTAAAACTTGTTGTTTGCAGGGCCAGTTTGCCGTTTGCTCTGATTGACTCTTTGCATGTATGAGGGGAGAAGGAGACTTGTTGCTCTCTGGGCAGTGTGCGTGTTTGAGTGTGTGTATGTGTGTTTGTGTTTGTGTGTACTCCTGGTTCAGATAGCTCTGCAGATCTTTACATAACCCATATAAACCCAAATACATCAGGAAACCATTTCAACGTTCCTAGCTAATTTTGGTTCTTCGCTAATGATTTTGGTCTGTGAACGACCACACTCCCAAAGTACTTAGAGAAACTTCCTTTTTAATGTTTCAATTCTGGCGCTGTTTGTTGGGGAATCTGAATGCCATTGTGTCCCTTTACGATTTGGTTAAATATTTATTTATACGACCGTTGATCCGTTGCGTAAAACTGTTTGCTTCCATTGTTTATAATGGCGAGAGGAATGCGCGTCTTTCCGAGGGATAAGGTTTCAATCGCCATTTCGGTCGGACGAGCGCCAGCGGTGTTGACAGACGAGCGGAGCTGATAAAACGCTCTTGAGAGAATAAGTAACGCGTGGAAGATCGAGTGCTTGTTTAATTAGGTTACTCATTTTCATAAGACATGGAATGGGGAACTAAGATAACTTCAGACACAAACAAGAATCAAATTCAATAGGTCATTTAAAGTGTCAGAACCGAACATTATTAATACAGAAGAATGACATCCCGTCGCACCACTGTAGCCAGATTCGTCTTAAAACCAGTAGAGGGTCTGATCCAGCGCTGGGAGCCAAGGTGCCGCATGTCCGTCAACAGCACAAAGAGGAAGTGGGCAGTTCTGCTTTGTGGTTCCAGATAAGGGAGTCCTAAAGAAATGAGTCCCTTGGGATTCACTACTCACAGTCCCCTTCCCCTCCACAGGGAGATACTAGATTGGAGATACTAGACTGCTGCCTGAACTCTTTTAGAAGAACAGGAAGGACCTGTTCTTTGCACTGACACTGACACTTTATGCATATTCATAATGTATGTGCGCTAAATGTAGCCTAATTGCGCTAAAACTAGCCTAATAGCACTAAAAGTAGCATAAGTGCACTAAAATGTCTCAAATGTCTTTCTATGTATTTTAAATGTTGCACCACTTTACACTTACAGTGTATATGGCTGAAATGACAATAAAATCCACTTGACTTGAAGGAGGGGAATACATCCAGAGTCATATTTTTAATGTTTTTGAAAGGACCACCCTCTCGTGTCCAACCACACTGTCTGTATGTCTTTGTGTGTGTGTGTCTGTGTGTGTATGTGTGTATTTAGTGTTTTTCATTATCTGAATATTTCTCCATGGGGCTGAGGTGCAGGTGGCTGATTGAGTTGGGCCAGAGCTAGAGGGCCAGAATGCCCTCTGCTGGACCTGGGGTGGTCATGTGGTCTGGGGTGGTCATGTGGTCTGGAGTGGCCAGGTTGTCAGGGGCACCAGCAGGGGTAAGCAAAGTAACCCAAAACTATGTGAGTGCAGGTGAGGTGTGGTCATGAAGTGGCCTGGATGCGACAATTCATACATGATACACACACACACACACACACACAGACACACACACAGACACATACACACACACACACACACACACATACACACACACACACACGACACACACAGACACACACACAGACACACACACACACACACACACACACACACACACACATTCGGCACATCCTGGGGGGGAAAGCTGATTGTGAAAGTAACATAGCAAAACCACAGGCATGCTGTCATCAGCACATCTGCAGAACAGTATTCCACTGCACACACACACACACACACACACTATTGCACAGCCACCAGTCTACTGCACACACACACATATACATACACGCACACAGCCACTATTGTGCATTCACTATTCCTCTGCACTCATTCACACACACGCGCACACACACATACAGGCACAGCCACTATTGCACATCCACCTTGCTACTACACACACACACACGCATGCAGGCTGTAATAGTCCATCTTCAGCCTCTGGTCATTGGCGTAATGCCAGGATGATTGACGCTTGCAGTCCCATTTCCTCTCCTTGCTCCAGGAACAGGCCACAAGGTGTGAGAGCCAACAGGTGCTGAAGAGGAGCAGGTGAGCCGCTGATCTAGGATCTGATCTCGCTGAGGAATTAACACAGCTGGAGTTTCTGCTCTCCAAGATCAGGAAGACAGACAGACAGACAGACAGATTGATAGACAGACAGACAGACAGACAGACAGACAGACAGACAGACAGACAGACAGACAGACAGACAGACAGACAGTTGTGCCTGTTTGTCCCCTCCATAAGCCTGGGGACAGACATTGCTGTGTCTCTTCCATAAGCTTATACACATATGTGTGTGTGTGTGTTCCCTGGATATGGGCGCTTCTTTAAGGGAACTGGCAGTCTCACTGACGCACTGTGTGTGTGTGTGTGTGTGTGTGTGTGTGTGTGTGTCCTCAATCAGCAGTACTTACCCCATCCGTCTCCACACTGCAGTCATGACTGACATTTTGGAATTTGTGCGGAGAGTGTGTTTGTGTGTGTGTGTGTGTGTGTGTATGTGTATGTTTGAAAGATGCTGGTTGACATTAGTGCCTCTTAGACTGACAGAGGAGGACTTAGGGTGGAGAGGGGCAGACAGGGAGGTGTGTGTGTGTGTGAGAGAGAGAGACAGATATATGTACAGAGAGAGAGAGGAAAGATGATGGTAGAGAGGGGGTTTGGAAAGCTGAGGGTAGCCTTCCTCACACCAAAACTGGTCCTTTTTAAGCCACTGTGTGTGTGTGTGTGTCAGAGGGAGGGGTCTTTGAGCACCCCACATGCCAATGATGAACGGGGTCCTAAAGTAAACGTGCCCTCATCTCTCTCTCCCGCCTCTGTGTGTGCGTGTG
>PYXC01001679.1:0-30000 GCA_015244755.2 Tenualosa ilisha
CTCATGAGTGTGTGTGTGTGGAGCAAAATAATGTGTATCCATCTCATGAGTGTGTGTGTGTGGAGCAAAATAATGTGTATCCATCTCATGAGTGTGTGTGTGTGTAGAGCAAAATAATGTGTATCCATCTCATGAGTGTGTGTGTGTGGAGCAAAATAATGTGTATCCATCTCATGAGTGTGTGTGTGTGCAGCAAAATAATGTGTATCCATCTCATGAGTGTGTGTGTGTGTGGAGCAAAATAATGTGTATCCATCTCATGAGTGTGTGTGTGTAGAGCAAAATAATGTGTATCCATCTCATGAGTGTGTGTGTGTGGAGCAAAATAATGTGTATTCATCTCATGAGTGTGTGTGTGTGGAGCAAAATAATGTGTATCCATCTCATGAGTGTGTGTGTGTAGAGCAAAATAATGTGTATCCATCTCATGAGTGTGTGTGTGTGGAGGAAAATAATGTGTATCCATCTCATGAGTGTGTGTGTGTGGAGGAAAATAATGTGTATCCATCTCATGAGTGTGTGTGTGTGGAGCAAAATAAAGTGTATCCATCTCATGAGTGTGTGTGTGTGGAGCAAAATAAAGTGTATCCATCTCATGAGTGTGTGTGTGTGGAGCAAAATAAAGTGTATCCATCTCATGAGTGTGTGTGTGTGTGTGTGTGTGTAGCAAATGTGTATCCTTTTCCAGACAATTTTGTTATAGATTCAGTTGATTGGAATTCCTTAGTTATTTTTTCAACTGCTAACGGAGCATTTCAAAGCAAGGACCAGTTTTTATAGTCCTTCCCTGTCTTACAGAAGTGCTCGCTCTTTTCTGAATACAATGAAGTTAGGTTGCATATGGTCGTGGTAAGATTGATCAGGTCACCTGTTTGCGTGTTCTTGTACTGTGACCCAACTCATGGAATACCACTTAAACAGGCACAGACTTCACAAGTTCAAATTGAAACTGAAAAAGTATTACCATAAGTGTGGCAAAAATGTGATTGTTCATGCGTTTCATTGTGAAACTCATTATAAGTCAGTCAGAGCGCCTGTCATTCTTTGGTTGTTTTTACCTGTCAACATTTTTAAAAACACGACTGCTTGTCAATGGCAAAACGGTTTCAGCTCCTTTTTAAAACTGGTCTTCTGCACAATTCTTTAAAGGTGACATAGAATGGAAAACCATATTTTGCCCTGGCTTTAATTAATAATTAAGAGGTTGTGCATGGCCAGAGAGCTTCATGAACATGAGCCATGGTTGTACCCTCCTTCATATGAAACTCTTGACCTTAGAAATAGCCATTAAAACATGGCGAATTAGAACAACACCGACATGTGATGTCAAACTGCAGAGAGCAATTGTAGCTCAAGTGTGTTTGCCAAAGAGGGCGCCATTTAGCCAAATACCCAGCCAAAATGTAAGGTTTTATTTGGCCTTGTAAAATTACTATCTTTTGATAAATGAAAGTTGAATATATTCTATTTTAACATCAGAGTATAAGGTACAACATTCCATTCATCCGGCTCTTTAAGGTCTTGTAGAGTTTTGTGGGTTTTTAGTGCTAAAAGAGGTTTCATTCTCACATAAAATGTTGTTCCCGTTTAAATGTTGGTTTGGTATGTGATGTGTGTTGGATGTGATGTGATGTGTATTGGATGTGATGTGATGTGTGTTAAATGTTGGTTTGGGATGTGATGTGTGTTCCAGGGAAAGTTTTTGTTCAGGAATCAGTTTAGCAACTCTGCTGATAATCAGATTAGCAACTCTGCTGATAATCAGATTAGCTGGAGATGTTTAATCTGCTCAGTTTTGAGATTGGGTTGCCAGTTCCTGTGTGTGATGATGGAGCCAGGAAACTGCATGCACGTACGAGCACACACACAGACACACACACACATATTTGCACAGAATGGCCACACATGCAAATTACGGTGTGTATCATGTGTATATGCACTTGGTCGTGTGTGTGTGTGTGTGTGTGTGTGTGTGTGTGTGTGTGTGTCTGTGTGTGTGTGTTATTGGAGTTGTTTGTGGACATATCAGTTGTATGTGTGTGTGTGTGTGTGTGTGTGCATGTGTTTTCGGAGATGTGTGTTGACATATCAGTTGTGTGTGTGTGTTATTGGAGTTGTGTGTGGACATATCAGTTGTGTGTGTGTGTGTGTGTGTGTGTGTGTGTGTGTGTGTGTGTTATTGGATTTGTGTGTGGACATATCAGTTGTGTGTGTGTGTGTGTGTGTGTTATTGGAGTTGAATAATTTTTGCCATAAAAAAACAGCAGTGGATGGTCCCAGGATAACAGATAATCACGTTATAATAAACTTAGATTTTTCTAAGTGTGTGTGTGTGTGGTGGTGTGTGTGGGGGGGGGGGGGGGTTAAGTAATGCTGCTGAATCTAATTTCTTCCCCTGAATGCAGAGAGTAGTCATTTGTTTTGTCGAACACTAATGGTCTCTCCATCGGTCCTCTATGAAAATGTCTGAAAGCATTGTGTGTGTGTGTGGTGTGTGGTGTGTGTGTGTGTTGTGTGTGTGTGTGTGTTGTGAGTGTGTGTGTATGTATATGTGTGTGTGAGTGTGTGTGTGTGTGTGTATTGTATAGGCCAATTTGTTCTGATGTTACCCTTGACATGTGCAATGGCAGCAGACGTTCTCTGTTCCTCAGTGTTTTTAGTTTTCCACTTACTGGAATGAGACACACACACACACACACACACACACACAACACAGACAAGACCTGCAATAGAAAGAGAGAGAGAGCACATACACATACACACACACACACACATACACACACACAGACACGACCTGCGATAGAAAGAGAGAGAGAGCACATACATACCACACACACACACACACACACACACACACACACACACATACAGGCCAGGGGAGACTAATAAACAAGGTCCTCCTGCCTTTCTTCTCTGGAGAGGCCAGTCATGTGGATGAGGGCAGTAGTAACCGTCTGAGAGAGAGAGGGAGAGACAGAAAGGAAGAGAAAGAGAGAGAAAGAGAAGGAGAGAGAGATGAGTTTGAACAGATAGAGAGTAACAATAAACACTCTGAAAGCGAGACTAGGAAAACATGTGCTGAATGTGCCTGGATTCAGAACATCTGATTCATAGGAGGTTTGGGTCAGTGTGTGTGAGTGTGTGTGACTGAGTTTGTGTGTGTGTATGTGTGTACACTAGTGAGCCTAATTGCATAGTGTCCCTCTCCTCAATGTAGAGGAGCCCTGTGTCACACACACACACACACACACACACACTCACTCACTGCTATGGGACGGGACACCCTCAGGACCCAAGAGCCGTAGCACAAAAAGTGTGTGTGGAGCAGGTGTGCAACACAAAAGGGTGCTTTTGAAAGCTGTGTAAATTTACACTCTCTAATCTCTAATCTCTAACTACATTTCTACATGATAACAAGCTGGATTTGTTCCTGCTACAATATCTCCAGAGCGCTCTGAATGATTTCCAGTTAATCACCATGAAAGTCAGATTTGATGTGGCATGAATTATATATATCACCTTCCTCCATACTCCATACACAGGTGATATCACCTTCCTCCATACTCCATACACAGGTGATATCACCTTCCTCCATACTCCATACACAGGTGATATCACCTTCCTCCACAGTCCAGTGTCAGATTTGGTGTATGGCTGATACATTTTGGTCTGTAACTTTAAAGGAAACCCAATCAATACATTTCCTTATAGCATTTACCTACCTATATGTGATGTAATATGACTTGTGACATGTCCCAACCTTCTCAGTACACCATAACCTGTGCTCAGTGCGGTGGTGGAATTAGGTGAACTTTAAAGGAAAACCTATTTAACCACCAAAAAGTATATTTTATTAAATCATGCACCTTCTAGGTGTGATGTAACATGAGTTGTGACACGGTGTATATTTTGGGCAGGTCTTTAATCATTTTGGTGAAAACTTTTGCTCTTTGACAATGAGAAAATTGGTCATTCAAAACATTGTGCATTCTCTCTCATAAGACTAATAATATCCAAGGACAAATGAAACATTCTGGTTTTCTCATTTAGTAGCCCAATTAGTGCTGTTCCTAATCCTAAACCTCTGTGTTGCTTTTTTGCATTTAGTGCGATCCAGCCCATATAAGAAAGAAAGAAAGTCTGTCACGGGACGACTGAAACAACAGTTTTAAAACGCATATTTTGCTTTTGTGCAAATTACTCACGAATGTGTTTGTCCAGGATAGAAAATGCAAATGCACTTAACAGGACAAAGTATTAGCCATCAGTCTTTCAACATTTCTGTAAATCACATTTGATTAAAAAGTGTTTCATTCATCTGGGCAAACCTCATGAGAGATCAGACTGGAACAGTGGCAGCAGTGCGCCAGACAGACGGGTAGGAATGTATATATAGGAGACCAACAACAATACAGACGCATACAGGACAGTATAGACATCCATTTACATATAGACACGTCAACACAATGTACAAACAATACAATATACAAATAAGGCCCAATATTCAAGGCAAACAAGTGGCAGTGGCATGTAGAGTGCAAAAAGTAACAGTACAGTAAGTGTAGTGTGCAAGATGCATACTGGAATGATAAAGTATGCAATGTGTAAACATAGTGTGCAAGATGCATACTGGAATGATAAAGTATGCAATGTGTAAACATAGTGTGCAAGATGCATACTGGAATGATAAAGTATGCAATGTGTAAACATAGTGAGCAAGATGCATACTGGAATGATAAAGTATGCAATGTGTAAACATAGTGTGCAAGATGCATACTGGAATGATAAAGTATGCAATGTGTAAACATAGTGAGCAAGATGCATACTGGAATGATAAAGTATGCAATGTGTAAACATAGTGAGCAAGATGCATACTGGAATGATAAAGTATGCAATGTGTAAACATAGTGAGCAAGATGCATACTGGAATGATAAAGTATGCAATGTGTAAACATAGTGTGCAAGATGCATACTGGAATGATAAAGTATGCAATGTGTAAACATAGTGTGCAAGATGCATACTGGAATGATAAAGTATGTAATGTGTAAACATAGTGTGCAAGATGCATACTGGAATGATAAAGTATGCAATGTGTAAACATAGTGTGCAAGATGCATACTGGAATGATAAAGTATGCAATGTGTAAACATAGTGTGCAAGATGCATACTGGAATGATAAAGTATGCAATGTGTAAACATAGTGAGCAAGATGCATACTGGAATGATAAAGTATGCAATGTGTAAACATAGTGTGCAAGATGCATACTGGAATGATAAAGTATGTAATGTGTAAACACAGTGTGCAAGATGCATACTGGAATGATACAGTATTTAACATGTAGGAGAAGTGTGTGAATGGCTAAAGTGGGGATGACCCAACTTATCCACAGCTCAGGAGAGTGATGGCAGCGGGAGAGACGCTGCTGTAGCGGCTGCCAGAGGGGAAGAGGTTGAAGTGAGGGTGTGCAGGATGTGTGGGGTCTTTAATGATGTTTAATGATGCTTGCTTCCTGCTCCTTCCAGTGAACCAGCCCTGCATGGGCAGGAGGGCACCAGGGATTTTTTCAGCTGTCTTGTGTTGTGGCTGCTCCAAGCCAAAGTATGGTGGAGCAGAGGATGGATTCAGTGACAGCGGTGTAGAAGATGGCCAATAGCTCCTGTGGAAGGCCATGTTTCCACAGTTGCCACACAAAGTACATCCTCTGCTGAGCCTGTTTGAGGATGGTGTTGATGATGGAGTCCCACTTCAGATCCTGGGAAAATGCTGGATCCCAGAAACTTAAAAGAGTCCACATTTGACACTGGGCTGTTGGATATTGTGTATGTGTGAATGTGTAGTGGTAAAAACAGGTTAAGTTTTCCATTTTACTTTGTTTCCATAGATTCTTTAAACTTTTCCCATTTTCCCACTTCCTTGGTTGTAGAAGGTGCCGGAGTCTGAGGCGTGAAAGGATGAGGATGCGTTATTGTCTTTCCTTTTGATGAGTGGATTTATTGACAAAGAAAAGGATGAACAAAAGCAGCACAAGTTTATAAATCAAATCAACATTCTAATTGTCTTTGGCTTGGCGCGGCAGGCCGACACACCGGCACGGTGGCGCACGTAAGGGCGTGGATGGTCACGGTCAATGACTGTTTGGCACCACTACAGCGTCTGGCCACCTCACACACCACCTTATATAGGAAATATTGCCGCTCCTACAGGGGGACAAGCAACAGAACAAACTTGCACAATATGTGCAACATACAATTACACTCTAGTCCAGTTCAACACCTTTACAGGTAAACACTAATATTTACAGGAGCTTTTATAACAAAACAAAAATGAAAGAAATGGCTCCTACAGTGTGTGTGTGTGGTGTGTGTATGTTTGGAGGGGTGCTCCCTGCTCCCTGAACTCCACAACCATCTCCACAGTCTTAAGCGTGTTCTAGGTTGTGTTGACTGCACCACAGCACCAGCTTATGGACTCAGCCTGTGAGCTTAAAGATGAGAAAGCCCAAAGATGTACTTAAAGCTAGTAGCTATAGGCTAACAGGTGCCATGGTAAAGCCCAAAGATGTACTTAAGTACCGTTTCGGCACCGGCACCATTTTAAAGGTATCGATTTAAAACCTTTAGCGAATAAAACCCAATCAGTATCCAACCCTTATGTGCACATGTGCTTGTTTGTGTGTGCATGTATGCCTGTGTGTGTGTGTATGTGTGCATGCATGTGTTATTGTCTGTGTGTGTGTGTGTGTGTGTGTGTATGTGTGCATGCATGTGTTATTGTGTGTGTGTGTGTGTGTGTGTGTATGTGTGCATGCATGTGTTATTGTGTGTGTGTGTGTGTGTTATGTATGTTCTGTTTGCGTGCATGTTTATGTTTATGTCCAGGCATGTAGTGCTCCTCTTCTCAATGCTACCTCCTTAGCACACCACAACATGACTCTTGAGGTTGATGATGCCACAGAGTCACTCTGTTCTCTCACTCTGTTCACTCTGAGCTCCTGCTTGTGTAGTGGTTGGATGGTGAGGTGGCTGTGACGTTAAACCACAGCAGCGGTGCTGTGTCGCACCTGTATGACGTCAGTAGACGTGACTGATTGAAGCAATTGTTAGCCCTGAAGTTCTTTGCCATCTGTGTGGCATCGGCGCTTGTGTTCCGGTACGTAGCTGTCTTGCTATACAAGAGGTATTTATGTTAGTATGAGGCTACTGGACTTACTGTTGCCTGCCTTATTAGACTGTGTGGCGTGTGGGGACTTGGGGGCTTTCCCTCCAAGGTCAAGGACGTTCTTGTACATTGCTGTTACCGGTAGGTCGCTATTTTAAATATTATTCTCTTGTTTCCATCAATTAGTTACAGATGTGCTTATATGTGCTTTCGGAGTCCCTGTTTAGCGAGTGGCCTGCTGACGTCCAGGGCTTCAAGGGCCGTCTGCTGGCCAGTTAATGTCTGGCCTGTTGCATTGAGCTTTTCCTCTCGTCAGGCGAGGCTTGAGGCTGCGGCTGGATCATCGCAGCGGTGATGTGTGTGTTCGCGTGTGTGCGGTGCTGAGTGGTGCTGCTGGCGTTTGTCTGCGTGTGTATGTGGGCATTTCCTTTTCGGTTGATTTGTTTCTTTGTTTGTGGGTTTTCTTCATTTGAGTTTCTATCCCTGTCTGAACGTCTCGTGGTGGTTTGTTTTGTTTCTTGTCTTTTTTTTCGGTTAACTCCCACGAGTGGCCAGTCAACCCCTATGTCAGGTACCTTGCACTTTTGTTTCATTTGCTTTGGGTACTGGCTGTGCTCTGTCTGCAGTGCGCTAGTTTAAGGTGTGGTGTATTGATTGCTGTGCTGATTATATGAGTGTGATTTCACTTACTTTGTATTTGCCCAACTACTCTGACGGGGTTGAATGTCTGTTGGCCCTGAGTTGCACGATCCACTCAGTCTCATGCGTGGCTCAATGACTCACGTAGTTCAATGCACACTAACCTCAGAGCTGCTGAGAGGAAATGGCACAAAACTAAGAATTCAGCCGATCTAACACAGTTCCAGGAACTGCCATCACCCTTCTCATCCGATGGCACTGCTGCAAAAAAGGCTTTCTGTCATGACAAGATTCCCAATGACTTGACCACGGATTCCCAATGCCTTGACCACGGACACCAACCAACTAGTTTTCTTTCTGTCATGACAAGATTCCCAATGCCTTGACCACGGACACCAACCAACTAGTTTTCTTTCTGTCATGACAAGATTCCCAATGCCTTGACCACGGACACCAACCAACTAGTTTTCTTTCTGTCATGACAAGATTCCCAATGCCTTGACCACGGACACCAACCAACTAGTTTTCCTAATAAATACTTGAAAGTTCTCTTTTTGGTCCGTCGTTGTTTTGGGAGAGATTTGCCATCTCTCCTTTGTTATGCTGTCTGAACCCTAGACGTGTGTGTGTGTGTGTGTGTGTGTGTGTGTGTGTGTGTGTGTGTGCAACACCATGTGAGACCCACATATAAGCATGACTGACTCAAGTGTTCTGTTTAATATTGTCTGTGGCACCTTACTGGGGGAGTAGAGATGCAGACCTTGAGTTTTCCATTGTAATGATTTCTACCAAACTTGAACTTCCTCTAAAACTCAAACAGAACAGCAGGCCTAAGACTACACCCCGCCCCCTCAGACTTTTCTAAATCTACCTCAAGCACTGCCACTATATTTTTGCAGCAGCGGTTTCATTGGTCAGACATCCCATAAGTCTGAACACAGCTGACGTTAGAACTTCTTGCTGATGTAATATATTGATGGGAAAATTTCTATTACAATGACAGTAGGCAACCATTATGACATCAGTGAGAAGTTCAGAGGTAACCCTAGCAGGTTGGTTATTACGTGATGCGCTGTATGCTGTCTTAGACGTAGGGAGCTAGTATCCAGTTTTTCATCTCGCTCAAACTATTGTTTCCATAGTTAGCGATTTTCACAATGTCCCATTTTGCAGTAATCTGTAAAGAAAATGTCTTAATGGAGTACTGAGCAGGTTGGCATGTGACATCCAGACAAGCAAGCAGGCTTTACATATTGTGTGCACACAAAGCACTCATTGAACTACCTGGGCAGACTGCATCACTTGGTAACCAGGCCCACTCAGGCAAAGCTTGTCAGTTATGCTACTTTAACTAAGATAAAATTACTGAGTGTGTGTGTGTGTCCTGACCTGTTTTAGGAGTTGATATCACAGTGTGTGTGTGTGTCTGTGTGTGTGTGTGTGTGTGTGTATGTGCGCACCCTAACCTCCTCTCCAGATGGCTCATGTTGGAAGAAGAGGAGAATGGAACACCCTTTTATAGACATGGATAAGGACTGGAGCATTTCTTGACAGCATTGCATAATGTGCACACACACACACACACACATACGCTGATGCACTGGAGAACCAGTGCAGATATTAACCAGACATCCAGGAGTCTGGACTACAGATTGATAACAGGCTACACACACTGACACACACACACACACACACACACACACACACACTAGAAGTATTTCCCACAGAGTTCAAAGCCGGTCTTGTGGAACTTCGTTGTCCCTTTGATGATTAAGCAGCTCGGTGAGGCGGAGTTAAAAGAAACTAAAACTGACTGAAACTGGACACACATTTACTGACTCGTCAGCCAACGGAGCGCTACGGTAATGATCATCAGTGGTTGGCATTCTTTGCTTCGCAAACAAATCCACGTAGATTGGTGAGACTGTACAATGTTGTTGATATTTTTTTTTTAAATCAGCGTCTGTAGGGGGAGCTCCGGTTGTAAAAAATCGCAGGCTTGCCTGGCACTGCTTTAATGTGTGTGTGTGTGTGTGTGTGTGTGTGTGTGTGTGTGTGTGTGTGTGTGTGTGTGTGTGTGTGTGCAGCCAGAGCCCAGACCTGTGGATGTCTGCTTCTCTGCCCTGTACCCAGACTCATGGCAGCCCTGTTGCCAGTGGAGCGGCCGCCATGTTGAAACCACAGCATGTTTCTAGAGTCTATTTGCACACCCCCACCAGGAGGCTGTGGGCCAGCACCATCTCCCTGGGACAGACTTCGCTTGGGAAACACACATTCTGGATACAAGTCAACTCCAGCCTGGAATACCACATCTATACATAAACAGACACACACAAACATACATACACACACACACACACACACAGCTTGGAATACTATGTCTGCGGTGACTGTGGGCCCCAGAGCTCTGGCATTCATTCTGGGGCGGAGCCAGATAAATGCCACATCTGCTTTATCTGACCTCTGACCTCTCTAAACCAGAGAATTCTCTCCTTATTTTCCCAGCATTCCACACTCCCAGCCCCACTCCCAGAATCCCACGCTCTCTAGTCTCAAATGCAAGCTTGGCTAGCTGGCTGGCTAACACAGGGGCACTTCTGAGCAGAAGCCCATGATGTCGAGGACTGAAGGATTCAGGACACACATCAGCAACATCAGGACACACGTGACACACATCAGCAACATCAGGACACACATCAGCAACATCAGGACACACATCAGCAACATCAGGACACACATCAGCAACATCAGGACACACATCAGCAACATCAGGACACACATCAGCAACATCAGGACACACATGACGCACATCAGGACACAGGTGACACATCAGCAACATCAGGACACACATCAGCAACATCAGGACACACATCAGCAACATCAGCAACATCAGGACACACGTGACACATCAGCAACATCAGGACACACATCAGCGACATCAGGACACACGTGACACATCAGCAACATCAGGACACACATCAGCAACATCAGCAACATCAGGACACACGTGACACATCAGCAACATCAGGACACACATCAGCAACATCAGGACACACGTGACGCACATCAGGACACACGTGACACATCAGCAACATCAGGACACACATCAGCAACATCAGGACACACGTGACACACATCAGCAACATCAGGACACACGTGACGCACATCAGGACACACGTGACACACATCAGCAACATCAGGACACACGTGACGCACATCAGGACACACGTGACACACATCAGCAACATCAGGACACACGTGACACACATCAGCAACATCAGGACACATATCAGCAACATCAGGACTCACGTGACACACATCAGGACACACGTGACGCACATCAGGACACACGTGACACACATCAGCAACATCAGGACACACGTGACGCACATCAGGACACACGTGACACACATCAGCAACATCAGGACACACGTGACGCACATCAGGACACACTTGACACACATCAGCATAATCAGGACACACGTGACACACATCAGGACACACGTGACACACATCAGCATAATCAGGACACACGTGACACACATCAGGACACACGTGACACACATCAGCATAATCAGGACACACGTGACACACATCAGGACACACGTGACACACATCAGCATAATCAGGACACACGTGACGCACATCAGGACACACGTGACACATCAGCAGCATCACAGCCTTTAGTCCAATGAAAAAGCCTCATTGCTCTAAGCTTCTTCATACTGGCTGACTGACCTACATGTGCAGCATCAGTTGGATCAGTGGGCTCTCACTGGTTTGAAAAAGAAAAGGCATTTAATCCTCAACTGGCCGACACAACAGCGGCGGCCATGTTTCTCATTCACCTCTCTAAAGGTCCCACCATGTTGAAGTGGATTGATGTCACTGGAATGCTGTGACTTTTGCATGCAAACGCAGCTCTGTGTCAGGCTATGTTCTCTAAGGTCAACACCGGCCACTCCACAAACCAGTGGAGACACACACACACACACACACACACACACACACACACACACTGCACATACCCATTTGAGGCAAACAGCTGCTTGCATGACTCTACTCACCTGTGTGAATCGCCCGGTGATGATGGTGTGCTACTCACCTGTCGGGGTCTAAGTGTCGCATGGCGATGATGCCACTACAAATACCTGTCCAAGGTCACATGATGACAAAATCCTGGATTATCCTCCTCTCTCTGGTCCAGTCGTAGTGTTTCCTCTATTGCCCTCTGGTGGCCACGCAGATAACTAAACTAAGACTAAGTGTTATGTTGGGGTGAGTTTGATCAAATATAAACAACAATTGTCACAGCAATTACATTTTCTGTTATGATGGTGATATGATGCTGAGCTGACACTGGTATGGTTGTTGCATACAACAAATCCCAAGTTCAGAGGTTTCGTTCATGGAGATCATGCCATTCTTTAGACAGGAAAATCCCTTCTGCCTGATGTCACACAGTTCCCATCAGCCCCCATCCATCCACCCACCCACGCCATCCATGCCATCCCTGTCTGGTGTCAGCCAGACTAAGGTCGTATTGATCTGATATGATGGCTGTATTCTTGGCCAGCATGAAGTATCTGAGCTGCTCAAGGGGATTCTTTTTACCAGGAAACTTAACAGAGCAGTCAGAGCAAATAAACATGAGAAATCACACGAGTGAAAGGGTCAGAGGCCAAAGAGAGAAAGGGTCAGAGGTCAAAGAGTGAAAGTGTCAGAGGTCAAAGAGCAAACGAGTCAGAGGCAAAAAAATGAGTCTGCTGGAGTTACTGCAGCACTGGGGCAGAAAGGCATTTTCACATCTTGGTTATGGGGCTGAGCGGCAGCACAGGGGGGTTGATCAGATTAGAGATTGGGGGGGGGGGGGGGGGGGGGGCAGATTAGAGATTACAGCACTACTGTGGTCCTTCCAATGGCTATTTTACCTCAGTTTAAAGATGATACTGTAATATAATCATGTGATCACATTTTTAGCTTTTTCTTCCTGTAGTCTTTCCTTTGATTAAATATCTTGTATATTTCTGAACAGATGACACTGTTGTATTTAATGTGTTAAATTGATTTAGTTTTGATAGCCAATGAGTTTTGGAGGCTTTATTGTTTCAAGAGACATTTTTTTTGTTTTTTTTCCATTTTCACAATGCAAAAGGACGATTAAAATAGAAAATAAATATTAAAATGTATTAATCAGTTAATAGAATACTTTATAAATCAATTGAATTTAATCATTAGAAACTAAATCAACATTCAGTGTGTTTGTGTGGATTTCAGAGAGAGAGAGAGAGGTTACAACTGTGCATGCAAATTTATCTGTGTGTGTGAGTGTGCATGTATGTATGTATGTGTGCATATGCATGTGTGTGTGTGCGCGCGCGTGTGTATGCATGTTGCCTGATGCTTGATTCTCAAACATATCTAGATACAAACACACACACACATTCACTCATTCAGTCACATGTCCCCAGTAGTGCCTATTCACACTCACACACACACACACACAGACACACACTCATGACTTGTGTAGGCTGGATGCTCCAGAGGAGTTCCAGAGTATTGCGCCTCAGTTCCTAGGAAAATAGGGGCAACACCTCTTCCTTTTTCTAATGCCTGTTCCAGAAAGATCTGTCATGTCATCTGACAGCCATAACCTTTGTATGAAACTAGGGGAGGGCTTTTCTCCAGTAAGACCTCTGTGGATCCCAGTGGACTAATATTAAGACCCATGGGAACGACCTAGCTCCAACACACACACACACACACACACACACACACACACGCAGAGAGATTTGTACAGAGATCTCAGACAGCCCTTCTCTCTCTCTCTCTCTATCTTTTTCTCCCTGCTTCCTTCCCTCTGCCATGTTTGAAATAGTTTGGAGTCTTTGCTGAGACAGTTTATTTATCTAGATATATTTGTGTCATAAGGTCTCAGACAGGCAGATTCCAGTAAAAGTCTGATCGATGTTCCTTCCCAAGATGCAGCTCAAGGGCAGCAGGTCACTTCTCAAAGAAAACAAACTCATCAGAGAAGTTTCAGCAAGGTTCAAATCAGCATATTTCTTTCTGCTCCATCTCTCTATCTGTTCATTCTCTGTGTCAGGTCTACTCTGCTGAGACTGCTGTTTATGTTCAGTGTTTCTGTATGATTACCACTGGCTTTCTACCCTCTCTCTCTTTCCTTCCCTCTCTCACTCCCTCTTTCCCCCTCTTACCTTCATCACTTCCTCTAGGAAATGCTTTCACTGTCAGCTAGAGCAGCTACTTGCTACTTGCCAAACTCTTCAGCAAACTCCTCTCATAAATTGTTCCTCTGAAGTGGCTCTCTCCTAAAACAAGCAGGAACAGAAACAGTGTGTGTCTGTATGTATGTGTGTGTGTGTTTGTGTGTGTGTGTGTGTGCGTGCGTGTGTGTGTGTGTTAGTTCTTAACCTGTGAGGTGTTCAACACAGATTCGAACACACACACACACACACACGCACACAGCCAAGATAAAGAACTTTCTCTTCTGTCTCTTCTTAGACTAACATGGTGTACATTTTGTTTCACTCCCTGTGATATTCTCACAGTCACACACACACACACACACACACACACACAAACATAGGCACACACACAACATATTTGGGTTGTTAGTCATTGGTTTGCATGATGTCTGTGTTGCAGTGTAGCGATAGCAGAAGGCTTAAGACAGAAAAAGAGAGAGAGACACGGGGGAGGGAGGGACACAGTGACAGATTGAGAGAGAGAGAGAGAGAGAGAGAGAGAAAGAAAGGAAGAATGATGTCACTCTGGCAGTGTAGTGACGGAACAGCTTGAGACAGAAAAACGAGAGTGAGAGAGAGACAAAGTGAATCAGTGAGAATGAGAGAAAGAAAGATAGAAAGTAAACGAGGGCACAGTACAGCACCCACAGTAGTGAAAGATTCTTGGCAGAAGGGAAACTGGAACACAGAAGCAGAGCAACTGTTTAAGATGTTTATGTTTGGGTCTACACACACACACACACACACACACACACACACACGCACACACACACTCTCCTTATCTCTGAGTCCACACACACAAATAAACACACACAGTCTCCTTATCTCTGGGTACATTGGAGTCAGCTTACACACACACATGGGTACACACACACTCCTTATCTATGGGAATACCGTAGTAACCTTTACTGTAACCTTCGTAGTAAATCCTACACAGACTTCTTAGGGCACAGTGGAGTGTACTAATCCTACAGAAACTTGTCATCTGACAATGGAGTCAACTTGATCCTACAAGATTTTTCACATTATCAGTGGCTAAGGTCACTGGAGGTTTACATTTACATTTACATGGAGGCATTTAGTAGACACTTTAATCCAAAGCGACTTACAAGAGAGGATTTAGATTTATGCATTTAGCAGACGCTTTTATCCAAAGCAACTTACAACTCATCAACTATCAATTGTTCCGGGCCAGTCTCCCCTAGAGCAACTTAGGGTTAAGTGCCTTGCTCAAGGGCACAACGGTGGCAGACGGGATTCGAACCCACAACTTTTCAGGCTACTTACATGCTAGCCAGGTTCCTTAACCACTACGCTACCACCACCCCATTAGAAGTAAAGCGCCTGAACAGGGACTTGAACCCTGGACCCTCAGATTAAAAGTCTGATGCTCTACCGACTGAGCTATCCAGGCCCCTAGGATAACATTCAAGCTACAACACAATGAAAGAACTAACAAGGAGTGCGTATTGCTAACATAGAATCTGCACTATTTTAAGTTGAAAGTGCAATAGTGTAACACAGTGTAGAGAAATTAAATTATTAAGTGCATTCTCAAAATTTACGCCAGGAGATATTCTTGGAAGAACTGGGTCTTTACGAGTTTCTTGAAGGTGGAGAGGGTATCAGTTGATCTGGTAGCACTTGGGAGGTCATTCCACCAGCGCGGAACCAGATATGAGAAGAGTCTGGATTGATCTGCACAAGGCGTTGGCCGTGCTAGAAAACGTTCCTTAGAGGAGCGAAGTGGTTGTTGGGTGACATAGGGCTTCAGGAGAGTGTTCAGGTAGATGGGAGCAGAGCCATCATTCACCCTGTAGGCCACCATAAGTGCCTTGAATTTAATGCGAGCAGCCAAGGGTAACCAGTGAAGTTCAATGAACAGAGGTGTGACATGCACCCTTTTTGGCTGGTTAAAGACCAGACGTGCAGCTGCATTCTGGATCATCTGTAGTGGTCTCACCGCACAGGCTGGTAGGCCTGATAGGAGGACATTGCAGTAGTCAAGACGGGAGATAACCAGGGTCTGAACCAGGAGCTGGGTTGCATGTTGTGTTAGGTACGGCCTGATCTTCCTTATGTTGAATAGGGAAAAACGGCACAACCGGAGGTAGTGATAAGCTGGAGGTAGTGATAAGATGGAGGTAGTGGTAAACCTGCTAATAGAGGAGCCTGGAGTCCTCATTCTCCTAAATAAACAAAGCCAGCAGGTTACTCTATTAGCAGGTTTACCACATTCTCTAGGTTAACAAGGCTAGGATTACCACTTAACCACTTTCTTGGAATACCCCCGGTCTCTGTGTAATCCTGAGAAAATCAAAATCTACAACAGGAGGAAGAGCTTTCTGCTCTCCTGTGGAATAATCTCCCCCCTGCATTTGTCAAAACGTCCCTCTCCATACTTGTACGTCTAGACAGAAAACCTTCCTCTTTACTGTTGCATAGTTAGGGATGGTTCTCGGTAATCATCACTCCTCATGGGTCTTTTGGGAGGGACTGCTGTTGCCCCCAGCTGTGAGGTATGGTGGCCACTGAGCATCCCTGCAGTAGTGCAGCACCATACCTCAGTTTCTGCTGCTGTAGTCTGCTGCCACACAAACCTCTCATGTGTCATACAACGCTCTCTCTCGCCTTCTCTCTCTCCTTTACGCACATACTTATATGCACATATGACAACTCTCTCTCTCTCTCTCTCTCTCGCCTTCTCTCTCTCCTTTACGCACATACTTATATGCACATATGACAACTCTCTCTCTCTCTCTCTCTCTCTCGCTTTCTCTCTCTCCTTTACGCACATACTTATATGCACATATGACAACTCTCTCTCTCTCTCTCTCTCTCTCTCTCGCTTTCTCTCTCTCCTTTACGCACATACTTATATGCACATATGACAACTCTCTCTCTCTCTCTCTCTCTCTCTCTCGCTTTCTCTCTCTCCTTTACGCACATACTTATATGCACATATGACAACTCTCTCTCTCTCTATCTCTCTCTCTCTCCTTTACGTATGCACATATGACAACTCTCTCTCTCTCTCTCTCTCTCTCCTTTACGTATGCACATATGACAACTCTCTCTCTCTCTATCTCTCTCTCTCTCCTTTACGTATGCACATATGACAACTCTCTCTCTCTCTATCTCTCTCTCTCTCCTTTACGTATGCACATATGACAACTCTCTCTCTCTCTCTCTCCTTTACGCATATACTTATATACACATATGACCTGTGAAGTGTGAATGACTTAGATTGACCAAACGTTTGCTTCCTCTGCCCACATACTGAGAGTCAGAACTGGACCAGCCAGGACCGTGTCTCCTTCCTAGAGGCCCTGAGACTGACCCTTCTCACATTGGCACTGTCAAATGAACTCCTCCCAGTGTCACCCTCATGATCGATCTCACTCCCTGACTTTAACATTTTGTCTGCCAGCTACTACACTGTCCAGTCAGAACTTTAGACCACCTATGGCTTGACTACTGATGTTGTTGATATCGTGAGACAATATCTTGGAATTATTATGATGCTCAGCTAAAATCATGGACAAATTGTGGTCTGTCACTTATGGTAACTACTGTGTGCTTTTCCTGCATGACCCCTGGCAGTTGGGTTGGCCCCTTCAGCTGTGGATCTGCCCAAGGTTTCTTCCCTGAATAACGACCACAAGGGATTTTTTCCTTGCTCCTGTTGCTCTTGGATGCTCCTTGTTAATGTCTGTAAAGCTCCACAAGACGATTCTATTGCAAATTGCGCTGAATAAATCTAATTGAATTGAAGTGAATTAGTGTGTGTATACCAATGAATCAGATCTGACCTCAACAATCTCCAGTATCAAACATATTTATGCTTGACCTTACAACTAGAAACTGCACTCTTGTGCATGTTCTGTAGAACAAGTCTTATGCATAGAAGCAGTTTTGTGCACGTTCAGTAGAAGCAGTCTTGTGCACGTTCAGTAGAAGCAGTCTTGTGCACGTTTAGTACAGGCAGTCTTGTGCACGTTCAGTAGAAGCAGTCTTGTGCACGTTCAGTAGACGCAGTCTTATGCACGTTTAGCACAGGCAGTCTTGTGCACGTTCAGTAGACGCAGTCTTATGCACGTTTAGTACAGGCAGTCTTGTGCACGTTCAGTAGAAGCAGTCTTGTGCACGTTCAGTAGACGCAGTCTTATGCACGTTTAGCACAGGCAGTCTTGTGCACGTTCAGTAGAAGCAGTCTTGTGCACGTTCAGTAGACGCAGTCTTATGCACGTTTAGCACAGGCAGTCTTGTGCACGTTCAGTAGAAGCAGTCTTGTGCACGTTCAGTAGACGCAGTCTTATGCACGTTTAGTACAGGCAGTCTTGTGCACGTTCAGTAGTAGCAGTCTTATGCATGTATAATAGAAGCAGTCTTATGCATACTACAGAGAAAAAACTGTTAGGTTGACAACATGGCTCATCGTTTTGACAACATTGTTCATAAATGATGACGCAAGGACTTGTCTGTCTGATGGTAAAGACAGTTGCAGCAGCATAAATATTTGCTTTGAGACATAAACTAAGCAAGTTACAAGCTTTTGCAGGTGATCCAGTGTTTGATGCAGTTTGGACACATTGTTTCAAGAGATGCTCTTACTGCAACGATGACGACAGTAAGGATTTCAGGAATACACCAAACCGACAGAGAAAAACTGTAAAACATACAGAAACCTCCTCTGTTTACAGTGGACTATGCTTAACCCCACTCAGAGCTCTTCAGAGTGTGTGTGCGTGTGGGTCTGTGTGTGTGTGTTTCAAACACAAGGCCCAGCAGACGCAGACATTGGCACACATCTCCGCAGGTTTACTGATTTGCAAGGATGAGGGGTGATCTCCTTCACTCTCTAGTCTTCTTTACAGAAAGCATGGCTGGGCTCGGCTCGGCTCTGCTCGGCTCGGCTCGGCTCGGCTCGGCTCGGCTCGGCTCGGCTCTGCTCGGCTCGGCTCGGCTCGGCTCGGCTCGGCTCTGCCTGGCCCGAGACAGGAGGCTGTTTGGTGTGCTAATGTGATATCTTGGTGCCTATAATAAAGCACCTGAGGCAGTGGTTGCCATATTACATTTTACTGAAGACACATAGATTACTGCATTATATTCACCAGCCTTTACCTCGCATCTCTCTACAGCTGCCGCTATATATCAGGTAACCCCCAACCTATGGCCTATCAAACACAGTCTATTACAGGTAATACAGCAGCATTTCCCCTGGCCTAAGAAAGAATGCTTTACGGTAATTTAGCAGCATTTTGCATGCCATGATGCAAAGGGTATTACGGTAAAGGTCCTTCTGCTTCTCCCATTGCCTTTATTGGGCATCAGTAGAAAGACTTGGCAGAGGGCACTCTACAGCACACTCTACAGCACACTCTACAGTACACTACAGTAACCTACAGACACTCTACAGCACACTCTACAGTACACTACTACACTCTACAGCACACTCTACAGTACACTACAGTACACTCTACAGTACACTCTACAGCACACTCTACAGTACACTACAGTACACTCTACAGCACACTCTACAGCACACTCTACAGTACACTACAGTACACTCTACAGCACACTCTACAGTACACTACAGTACACTCTACAGCACACTCTACAGCACACTCTACAGTACACTCTACAGCACACTCTACAGTACACTCTATAGTACACTCTACAGCACACTCCACAGCACACTCTACAGCACACTCTACAGTACACTGCAGCACACTCTACAGTACACTTTACAGCCCACTCTACAGCACACTCTACAGTACACTACAGCACACTCTACAGCACACTCTACAGCACACTCTACAGTACACGACAGTCCTCTACAGTACACTCTACAGTACACTCTATAGTACACTCTACAGCACACTCTACAGTACACTACAGTCCTCTACAGTACACTCTACAGTACACTCTACAGTACACTCTACAGTATACTACAGCACACTCTACAGCACACTTTACAGCACACTCTACAGTACACTACAGTACACTCTACAGCACACTCTACAGTACACTGCAGCACACTCTACAGTACACTCTACAGCACACTCTACAGTACACTACAGCACACACAATCAAAATGAATGTCACTAATATCTCAAAATGTCTTAACTCCACTATGACAAACCACATATCAAATAAACAGGGTGGCCAATGGCATATAGCATATAGCATTCCTCTGAATGATTAGCGGCTCCAAGTGATGCGTTCTTGAAATCACATGTGTATTGTCCCCCAGCCCAAAAGAAATGATTTCTTTTCCATGTCAGAAGTTGTTTTCAGACTCCCGTTTGTCACCTAGCCAGGCAGGTGCTAGAGATGCCATTTCAGGACCCAGAGCAGCAAAAGAGAGGAATATCATGCAGCCCTGTGTCTTTGCGCCCCCACTCTTCTCTGTGCAATAAAATATGAATAAAATATGAAAAGTAATAAAATATTCTGTTAGTAGATTATATTTTTGCAAATTGCAGTATCCCACTATCATGATTCTTATATTGCCAGACTCCAGACAAGGTCCTCTATCCACATGTGAAAAGATATTTGCTCTGGCATGCTTCCAATTGTGACATCTGCTTGCAAAAATGTAAAAAAATTATAAGACCGAAAATACAAAAAATATATAAATATTTTTTCTTGATTCTAAGGCAGATGTAAGTCACAAGTAAGTAGTGTCACATCAAACACTGCCAGATGTGGATAGCCTAGACTGTCCAGATCATCGCATGGCAGGTGCTGATGGGCCTTATGATGACTGAGATAAGGGCTTAAAAGTAAATGTAGCCTATAGGGCTCAAAGGGCGAAGGACACAGGACACTCAACGGGACAATCTACAGGTTACTTTAATGTCACACTACAGGACACTCCAAGGACACTCTATAGGACACTCTGAGGTCATTCTAAGGTCACTCTCATGTCACTCTAAGGACACTCTCCATGACACTCTAAGGGCACACTAGTGGCACTTTAAGGACACAGGACACTCTACAGGACATTGCCTTGCCTCTAAGGACACACTAAAGACACTAAGGACACTGTAAGGACACTCAGCAGGGACACACTAAAGACACTGAGGACACTGTAAGGACACTCAGCAGGGACACACTAAAGACACTGAGGACACTGTAAGGACACTCAACAGGGACGCACTAAAGACACTGAGGACACTGTAAGGACACTCAGCAGGGGCACACTAAAGACACTAAGGACACTGTAAGGACACTTAGCAGGGACACACTAAAGACACTAAGGACACTGAGGACACTGTAAGGACACTCAGCAGGGACACACGTGTCCATCAGGTGAAAGTGTTAATGGAGATGCAATAAAAATTACTTATGCCCTTTAGCAAACGCACACACACACACACACACACACACAGTTTATATTTACATTGCACTTATGCCCTTTAGCAAACGCACACACACACACACACACAGTTTACATTTACATTGCACTTACATTTATGCATTTAGCAGACGCTTTTATCCAAAGCACCTTACATTTGTCAGCTATCAGTTACTTCAGGGCCAGTCTCCACTAGGGCAACTTGGGGGTAAGTGCCTTGCTCAAGGGCACAACAGTGGCCACCAGGAATCAAACCCACAATTTCCAGGCTACTAGCATGCTAGCCAGGTTCCTTTGCCGCTACGCTACCACAGATTCCTGCTTCTCAACCATTAGTAGTTTGTTTTCCTGCCGGCCATAAAATGCTGACCCATCATCTGATGAGTTCATAGTTCATAGCAGAATTTAATGCGAAAACATTACTCAGACAGTGCCGTGTATACACACACACACACACACACACACACACACCAGAGCTCAATCACGGACTTGACACACAAAGACCTAACCAATATTTGGACATTCCACAAGCTTTTCTACGTTATGTGTGTGTGTGTGTGTGTGTGTGTGCTTGTGTGTTTTTAGAAGTAGCTACATAAAATATTGCGTGTTATCAAAGCCAAATAATTTATGTCCTGCGTTGTCATTCAGAGAGATACTGTGTGCGTGTGTGTGTGTATGTGTGTGTGTGTGTGTGTGTAAGTGTGTGTGTGTGTGTGTGTGTGTGTGTGTGTGTGTGTGTGTGTATGTGTGTGTGACAGAGGCTGAGACTGTAGCTCTTTTCTAATGTCTTTTTGAGGTTCACATCCGCCACCTTGTGTGTGTGTGTGTGTGTGTGTGTGTGTCTGCTGTCCACACTAATGTGGAAAATGAAGCGTGGACAGAGTGCTCCACCTGGTTTAATGCAGAGGTGTTAGGTGAGAGAACACACACACAGTTAATGTTTAACGTCAACCCCTCCCCTCTGAAAAGCACTTACTAGAGAGAACATCTGGTTCAAAATCGTGTTCCTGCTTTCCTGTTACATCAGAGGTGTGTGTTTGTGTGTGTGCGTGTGTGTGTGTGCGTGTGTGTGTGTGTGCGTGTGTGTGTGTGTGTGCGTGTGTGTGTGTGTGTGTGTGCGTGTGTGTGTGTGTGTGTAATAGAGAATGCATCTTCTAATGGAGCTTTAGATTCTGAAATGCACATCAAACCAGGAAATGCTTTGCACATCTCATATCGTTGCTAACTAATCATGCATTAGTAAATGATAACTAATCAGCCTCTATGATGGTATGAGGGTGCAGTGGTGCCACTATGATGGTATGAGGGTGCAGTGGTGCCTTTGTTATGGTCTGTTTACTCATCTGGAGAGTTCAGAGTTAGGGTTAGTTATGCTACATGATATATTTTGAGCAGCATAAGATGCAACCAGATATTTTGAGGGAAGTGAAATATGACCAGATAACAAGGGCAAACTGCGTGCTATGCTAAGTTCCAACAGTGTGGCTCTATCAGAAGGGAAACCAGATGTTAAAATGGCCGCCTGCAGTCCAGATCTGTCCCATTTTCAGCATAACAAAAAGGACACTCACTACTCACACAAAACCACGTCAAGGACAAGAGAGATGCTCTACTCACACAAAACCACGTCAAGGACAAGAGAGATGCTCTACTCACACAAAACCACGTCTAGGACAAGAGAGATGCTCTACTCACACAAAACCACGTCTAGGACAAGAGAGATGCTCTACTCACACAAAACCACGTCTAGGACAAGAGAGATGCTCTACTCACACAAAACCACGTCTAGGACAAGAGAGATGCTCTACTCACACAAAACCACGTCTAGGACAAGAGAGATGCTCTACTCACACAAAACCACGTCTAGGACAAGAGAGATGCTCTATTCACACAAAACCATCCTGGCAGTTGACATAATGAACTCTGAAGTGTCTTTCTTTGATTTGTCTTTAGTATCACTCAACTTTACCTGCCTTTTAAAAACACGTCACGTCTTTTCTGAGGCATGTTGCTGGTTTCAAATTTGAAATGACCATAACAAATATGTTGCTTGTATGATTTTTTAGATTAGATTAGTTTAGATTAGATTAGATATGATTTAACTTTCTTGTCATTACACATTTATGAATACAGAGTAAGGACATACAGTTTAGCATCTAATCAGAAGTGCAAATAGCAGAAAGTGCAATATGTGCAGTATGTGCAGTATGTACAGTTAAGAGCAGTTATGTACAGATAAGGGCAGTGTAGAAGTGGGAACAGATATGTGCAGATTATGTACAAATAAGTTACTGGAGCCGTTATGTACAGATAGGGTGTAAATTAGCATTGATTAACAAAAGAGCAATGTGCACATGAGGTATGTTATTATACTTATTAAGAACATATGTTTCTATACTATTATACATAAGGCAAATATACAGATGTGCAGATATACAGATATAGAGATGTCATACGGACAAACATGCAGGTGTGTACACACACTCACACACACATACACACACACACACACACACACACACACACATACACACACACACACACACACAACCTTTACCTTAATTTGTAATGTTTACTGTTCTGTGTCCCAATGCTGCATCTCCTCACAGACATTACTGCCTGTCCCAGTGACCTCATGACATTACTGCCTGTCTCAGTGACCTCATGACATTACTGCCTGTCCCAGTGACCTCATGACATTACTGCCTGTCCCAGTGACCTCATGACATTACTGCCTGTCTCAGTGACCTCATGACATTACTGCCTGTCCCAGTGACCTCATGACATTACTGCCTGTCTCAGTGACCTCATGACATTACTGCCTGTCTCAGTGACCTCATGACATTACTGCCTGTCCCAGTGACCTCATGACATTACTGCCTGTCCCAGTGACCTCACAGACATTACTGCCTCTGCTTGCCTTATCAGATTATTTCTCATCCACACTCAGACAACAGTTTTATCTTCTGTCTCTTAGAATGTTGTGGTGGTTTTCCTTGGAGATGCAGTTAATGAGAGTCTGAGGATGATGTGGGCCAGATCTGGACCAAACTAGGCTCATTGTGAGTCTGAGGATGATGTGGGCCAGATCTGGACCAAACTGGGCTCATTGTGAGTCTGAGGATGATGTGGGCCAGATCTGGACCAAACTAGGCTCATTGTGAGTCTGAGGATGATGTGGGCCAGATCTGGACCAAACTAGGCTCATTGTGAGTCTGAGGATGATGTGGGCCAGATCTGGACCAAACTAGGCTCATTGTGAGTCTGAGGATGATGTGGGCCAGATCTGGACCAAACTAGGCTCATTGTGAGTCTGAGGATGATGTGGGCCAGATCTGGACCAAACTGGGCTCATTGTGGGCTTTTCCCATACTGACCACATTCATCAACAGAGGACTAATCTGACGTCCGAATCACTTAGGCTGCATTCATTTGATTAGAGCTCTCAGCTCAATGCAAGAAACGTCCCAAATCAGCACACCATACACACACACACAGATTGACAAACACACATCCACATACACACAGTGACACACACACACCACACACACATACACACACACACACACACACACACATACACATATACACACACACACACAAGCACACACACACAAATACACACACACACACACACACTTTACACCAGGATGAACTTTTCCAGACAGGCCATTGAAAAGTGTCTGATGTTTCTGTGGAGGCTCAGCCATTTGTAAAACAGTTCTCCATTTAGTTTAAAAAACATCTTTTAGAGGCTTTTAGAGAAAAAACAAACATTGATTATCACCTGCTTAACATCAAGGTCAGGAAAGGATCTGGTTCTGATTAGGACAAGGCTGATCCTAAAGTGGTGTGATGGTTATGGACTATTGAAATGGGCAGGAAAAGATGACACATCTTCTGTATTCATGATGCTGTAATAATGTCATCCTTTGGGGTGATCTTGAATTACAGTAATTAGACAATTTTACTAGTTTACTATGCGGTACTTTTTGAGAGGAATGTCCCAAGGTGAAAATGTTCTTCTATTTTCCTTCCTCAAGCAACACGGCAAGTTCTTTGGCTCTTGCATCCTGGGCAGCTTGTTCGTCTGGATGGCAGGCACAGACACAGACCGGGCAAGTGAAACACAGTCATCCTAGTGGTCCTAACCTGAATGGCATCCCATTGAAAATCCCATAGACCTGATTCTTCACGAAGAAGAAAAGACCCCCACAAAGACAGGACATCAAACTAGTAATAATACCAAGAATATTTTTCATTGTATGCATTGGAAAGATCTACTGACTGAAAGTGTCTGAAATTTTGCCTTCTTTTAGAGGTGCCCTGCCACACAAAATGGTTTTATCTGCTGTTTCTGAAATATGACAGGTCTATATGAGTGTGAGTTATATGAAATATGACAGGTCTATATGAGTGTGAGTTATATGAAATATGACAGGTCTATATGAGTGTGAGTTATATGAAATATGACAGGTCTATATGAGTGTGAGTTATATGAAATATGACAGGTCTATATGAGTGTGAGTTATATGAAATATGACAGGTCTACATGAGTGTGTGTTATATGAAATATGACAGGTCAATATGAGTGTGAGTTATATGAAATATGACAGGTCTATATGAGTGTGAGTTATATGAAATATGACAGGTCTACATGAGTGTGTGTTATATGAAATATGACAGGTCAATATGAGTGTGAGTTATATGAAATATGACAGGTCTATATGAGTGAGTTATATGAAATATGATGGGTCTATATGAGTGTGAGTTATATGAAATATGATGGGTCTACATGAGTCTGAGTTATATGAAATATGATGGGTCTACATGAGTCTGAGTTATATGAAATATGATAGGTGTATGTGAGTTTATGTTATATGAAATATGATGGGTCTGTACGAGTGAAAATGTAATACTATCTTCACTGTCTGCAATAGGCAGTTAAATGAAATAAACTGAGTAATCAGGCCACTATGAAAAGTTTGCCTGTGCTACGTTATGCCTATCTCTCAGCCATTGGTGGATAGGGCTGAACTATCGTCCAATCAATGCTCTCCTGTATTTGATTAGTGCCGCCCCACAGAATCCTAACTCTGCCAGATCACTGAATATCTGTGAAATGAAGATAACAGGCAGAACAGCAATGGTCTCATTTTAGTTTTATACCTAAATAACAGGAGCAAAGGGACAAAAGGCAGTTCCTTTTTGGAGAAGTCCATTATTATTTCTGAGTCCCGTGGATTTTGAAAAGAATGACATGTCAGCTGTGGCGAATACAACAGGCTTTGTGAGTTTTCACCTGTGGTTGTAACAGTAACATTAGATAACAAAGCAGTTATCTGGTTATGTTGGCTAGTATGAAACCCTAACAAGCTTACTGTTGTGTCTGTTGACAATCTCCAAGCAGTGGATGTGTGTGTGTGATTTCTTCCTCTGGTTTCTCTGAAATGGAATATTCCAAAAGTTTTGTTCTTCTTCCCTTGCAGTTCTGACATTAGCAATTAATGAATGCAATGTTAACCTGCCATCAGAGCCATGCAACGATGACAAGCTAGCCTACAGCAGCGAATCAGAACACAGCTCATTATCATAGGTGGAAAAAGGGGCGCTTTCCTCAAGGGCCATTTCAATAGGTTACAGAGGACTCTGTTTAGCTCTCCTTGGACTGTTTTCAGGCCAACTAAAGCTACATGCCATCTTTGGAGACCTCAGAGAACAACTTTAAATACCTTACAGTTGCATGGCAGGGCAAGTCAAAAAGCTCTTTGTTTATTAGCATGATTAGCTTGGGCTTTGGACATAAAGCACACAGTGTGAGCTCTTTCTGCGAGTAGTACTTCAGCACCAATTGCTGTAACATAGAGGTTATAGTCCCTTGATCATTACCTTTCTTTCTGACAAGTGGAGGAGGCACTCAAACTGCAACTTGACATGCATTACCTGCTACCAGTGTAGTTCCCTACAACAGGTTCCAAAAAAACCTCAAAACAATTCAAATTGAGGAGAAAAATGCTGTTTGATAACCAGGATCAGTGGAGTAGCCAGACATACATATCATAAGGAAACTGTTCACTGCCTGAACTTCGATTTTTTGAAAGGACATTCTCATTTCCCTCCCTTTCCCTCCCTATGTGCTGTCATATTTTGCTGGATCACTGGCAGTTTCACCTGATATGCAGGTGGCATTTATGTGATGAAAACTCTGCGAGCAGTTTAGCCGAGATGAATAGATGTGACTTTTTTTATGTACTCAGGAGAATCAGATCAGCGTCAGGAGGCCTTAGGTGGATCCAGCATGAGGAGGGCTTAGGTGAGAGGTGAGGAACATCTGGCCCGGCAGTGCCTGAGATCCGACCCGTGGAGGCAAGGCAAAAAATCAACAAAAGAAAAAGTCCCTCTGAAATGAACGTCTGTCTGTTAGTGCAAGGAACGTCTGTCTGTTCCATGCATAACTCTTGGACCACTGACCTCACATTTGGGATGTGTCTTGCTGATGGGCAATGGCCCGAGTGAATGCAGTGCCAAGTGTGGTGGTTTTTGGACCAAAAATACTAAACATATTGTTAAAGGAAGTGTAGTTGTAGCCACTCCCCCTCCCAGACTCCCGGTCCTAATATCCCTGTGTAGTAGGCGACTGAACCAGCATGGATAAAAAAAGCCATTTCACTGACACATTCACCTCTTGCCATTCAAAGGAATTACGATGCCTCACTTCAACATTGTTTAAGTTTGCTGATCTTGGAACAATGTTGCGACACACACAACCCACGTGGATAAGCAGGTTGTCAGATACAACAACCACTGTTGCCTACTGCCCTCGCGGTTCTGTTGCCTCGTGTGTCTGGATGCCAATTGAGACAAATAACATTAGCCTACAAATGAACTTCTCGTCTCTATCTGTTGCCTCGTGTGTCTGCACGTCAACTGACAAACAGCATCAGCCTACAAATGAACTTCTTGGCTGTATCACACACACATGGCCTCTGCAGCCTCTGCGCTTAATGTGCACATAATCATTTTGCACCAAGGAAACACAGGGGCGGCCTATGCAGTGCACCTTACTTTACCTGCAGCCCAATCATGCTTCACAGCAGTCTCTCATAAGAATCACCCAGCCCCGCTTCACAGCAGTCTCTCATAATAATCACCCAGCCCCGCTTCACAGCAGTCTCCCATAATAATCACCCAGCCCCGCTTCACTGCAGTCTCCCATAATAATCACCCAGCCCCGCTTCACAGCAGTCTCTCATAATAATCACCCAGCCCCGCTTCACTGCAGTCTCCCATAATAATCACCCAGCCCCGCTTCACAGCAGTCTCCCATAATAATCACCCAGCCCCGCTTCACAGCAGTCTCCCATAATAATCACCCAGCCCCGCTTCACAGCAGTCTCCCATAATAATCACCCAGCCCCGCTTCACAGCAGTCTCCCATAATAATCACCCAGCCCCGCTTCACAGCAGTCTCCCATAATAATCACCCAGCCCCGCTTCACAGCAGTCTCCCATAATAATCACCCAGCCCCGCTTCACAGCAGTCTCCCATAATAATCACCCAGCCCCGCTTCACAGCAGTCTCCCATAAGAATCACCCAGCCCCGCTTCACAGCAGTCTCCCATAATAATCACCCAGCCCCGCTTCACAGCAGTCTCCCATAATAATCACCCAGCCCCGCTTCACAGCAGTCTCCCATAATAATCACCCAGCCCCGCTTCACAGCAGTCTCCCATAATAATCACCCAGCCCTGCTTCACTGCAGTCTCTCATAAGAATCAGATTTGACTATTTCAACTCTCACTACTTTTGACTGTCTTTGTAGTCTTTAATAAACAAGTCCCTCCTCTAACTGCACGGGAGTCCAGCCCATAGAATCACAGATTCAACATGGACCTACTGCACACATGTGAAGCGATACCAGTTCACTGAAATCCATTGTCTGGACGGGCACTGCACTAGTGTGTTATGAGACTGACGATGCAGAATGTGGTATGGAAGTAGTGATGTTTCAACTTATTCAGAATATTCAGAGTGTGATACTGAGATTGAAAATGTTATGACCTCCATGTTGAAAGAAATATATGAAAGAAGTGGAGAAAATTGTTGTTATTCTGGTGCCCTCACTAGAGATGCTCTCACACGCAGCCTAATAGTCAGTAAACAATCTCTGGGATTTCAATACGATTCACATCCGGTAATTCTGAAAGTACCTTTATGTGTTCAGCTCTGTGGAGAAAAAAAAACAAATTTTAAAAACTGATGTGGCCCTTGGTGTCAGCAAGGTTCCCCACCCCTGGCTTAGGTGAACTGGGTCGGCGTTTGGAGGGCTTAGTGAATCAGGCGTTTGGAGGGCTTAGTGAATCAGGCGTTTGGAGGGCTTAGTGAATCAGGCGTTTGGAGGGCTTAGTGAATCAGGCGTTACAAGGGCTTAGTGAATCAGGCGTTTGGAGGGCTTAGTGAATCAGGCGTTTGGAGGGCTTAGTGAATCAGGCGTTTGGAGGGCTTAGTGAATCAGGCGTTACAAGGGCTTAGTGAATCAGGCGTTTGGAGGGCTTAGTGAATCAG
>PYXC01001679.1:32500-47500 GCA_015244755.2 Tenualosa ilisha
AAAAAAAAGATTTTCACACAAAAGCACATCTGATTATTACTCCGCCTCTCCAGCTGCGAGATCGGGCCATGACATCAGACGTAAACAGCCGTTGCTGTTTGTTCCTGTTGGGTTGCGCTTGTGTACACAAGGAGGCATGACAAATAAAATGTGCAGAAGTGCCAGGACAAAGCTTGTTTATTATCAGAAGGACTTGTGGGAATCGTGCTTTCGTTGGCAAGGGTTCACTTTCACGCTGACAGACTTATGCAATTACTCTACATTTGAGAAGCAGTATCACAGTATGTGGTGAAACATTATTACAGTGTCACAAGAGCATTCCATCATGGAATGCCAGTAGCCAGTAGCCTAATGAGAATCTCAAATGATTTTCAAACATGGATACTTGTGCTGACCACGGCTTTGCCCTCTGCAGAGTAATGTGATCAGCTCTGTGTTGCCCATCAGCAGCTTATAATAAATATCACCCCAAAACAATAATGTTCAATCCCAAAGATGGTTCCTCAGTGTAAAAGTAAAGATTTTTCCAAAGAAATAAGGACAAAGCCCCAGAGTGCTGAGGGACAGACCATCCTGTTTATGGATGTTTAGCAAGAGAAGAGTTTGGGGAACATCTGCCGCATAAACATGAGAAACGAAAGGTCTTTTGTTTAAACACGTTTGTGTTTTTGTCTGGTTGTTCCTACCTGCGCCCACCAAACACACACACACACACGTGCCCTAAAAACAGGGACTCACAGAACACATGTGACAACAGATGATTGGTTGAACAGGTAGGCTGTCTCTGAACCAGTCAGATTGACACACAGGAAGTGAGCCCCCACCTAACAGGAAGTGCTTTGCCTCCCTCAGCAAATATTCCATTACCAAGCCAACACGTTTTAACACTTCAGTCCCAATCCACCCCACAGACAAACACACACACACACAGACAGAAAGACACACACTTACTCTTATACACACACGCACACACACATGTGATGTGTCCACTGATGCTGTCTTTGGCATTGCTCTGTGTGTGCAGACAGACATCCTAACAGTCAGACTGATTCACAACACTGTCCACTGTATCACCCTGGCTGGTTCTATTGCTGGTTCCAGAACGCATTTGATTACTTCATTTAGGAGGACCAATCCTTGCAACACTGCATCCAGAGATTTCCAAAGAGCATGTCTTCTACATTACCCAAATACTGTGCTGGCATACAACCACATATGAATGTTAAGAGTATCAAGGACACAGATGACATCACCTTCTCCTTATATGCGCGCTGCCTGTGATTACTGACACAGAGCAGTATTTTGCTAACTGCTTTGAGTTCTTCATGTTAAGTTAACCTCTAACATAGAGTCTATGAACTATGTCCAAGTGAGTACCACCAGTACCGCCTCCTCAACCACGTCAGGGAAGAAACATGTTAGGGGAGTCTTTTATGACAGAGCAACATTGTTAGTCAAATTCGAAAACCAATTAGATTGTATTTTTTTGTTTGTGTGTTTTGCAGATTGTCCGTATACTGTACCATACTATACCATACTATACTATACTATAATATACTATACTATACCATACCATACCATACCATACCATACTATACTATACTATACTATACCATACTATACTATACTATACTATAATATACTATACTATACTATACCATACTATACTATACCATACCATACTATACTATACTATACTATACTATACTATACTATACTATACTGTACTGTACTGTACCATACTATACCATACCATACTATACTATACTATACTATACTATACTATATTATACAGCAATTTGGTTGCAGTTCTGTCTACAATGCGATCATGACGGATGGTGTACAGGCCTTTGACTGCTGGCCATCCATGCATTATATGTGCCATTGTTTCTATTGTTTGTTGATTGGCTCACTGGAGGCAGGGTGGTTTTACCCAATGAGCGCATGGCTGTGAGTTAAAGTGTGATTGGCTCACTGGAGGCAGGGTGGTTTTACCCAATGAGCGCATGGCTGTGAGTTAAAGTGTGATTGGCTCACTGGAGGCAGGGTGGTTTTACCCAATGAGCGCATGGCTGTGAGTTAAAGTGTGATTGGCTCACTGGAGGCACGGTGGTTTTACCCAATGAGCGCATGGCTGTGAGTTAAAGTGTGATTGGCTCACTGGAGGCAGGGTGGTTTACCCAATGAGCGCATGGCTGTGAGTTAAAGTGTGATTGGCTCACTGGAGGCACGGTGGTTTTACCCAATGAGCGCATGGCTGTGAGTTAAAGTGTGATTGGCTCACTGGAGGCACGGTGGTTTTACCCAATGAGCGCATGGCTGTGAGGTAAAGTGCTGGAGGATCTCATACCTGCACACACAGCTGCTGAGGTGTTTGCTGGTTCCGTCATGCTGTAGAGTTGCCTCTGTATGCAACTAGTATGGAACTAGCGAGCCTTTATCACCACTAACACAATTCATTGTCACTTTCTGACTGGACCCGTTTGAGATTGTGCTTTAAATCACACACTGATTGTCTGTTCATCCTGCTGCACAGATTTATAGCCCCTTTGTCATTGCCCCCCCCCCCCCCACACACACACACACACACACACACTTACTTTATGCTTTTGACTTGTGTGGCCCTTTGTCATATTGCTGGGGGGTAAGCATGAAGTAACTAACATCATTTCTTGATATTAAACATGAAATCATCCAAGATATGAACTTTTCAAGAATACATTACTGGCCTCAGTTTGACCCCGACTGGACAAAGATAACAGGAACTGAGGGGGGTGATAGTGGTGGAATGAGCTCAGGCCAGACTCATGCCACACACACACACACACACTCGTACCTAGGTGTCAAAATAAGCTCATGCGTGCACACCCATACTGCACGCACACACACACACACACACACACAAACACTTGTACCTAGGTCTCAATATGAGCCCACATGCACACACACATACTACACACACACTCGTACCTAGGTCTCAATATGAGCCCACATGCACACACACATACTACACACACACACACACTCGTACCTAGATCTCAATATGAGCCCACATACACACACACATACTGTGCACACACACACACACACACATACAGTCGTACCGAGGTCTCAATATGAGCCCATGCGCGCGCACACACACACACACACTAATGGGACCTAGGTCCCATTATGAGCCTGTGTGCACACACACTCGTACCTAGATCTAAATATGAGCCCATATGCACTCACACATACTGTATGAGCTCACATATGAGCTCACATGTACGCATGTCCATGTACACACACAGACACACACACAAGTACCTGGGCACTCATGGACACCCCCCTGTGTGAGGGACCAGACAATCGGTAAAGCTGCTAATAGAGGCGCAGCGGTAAAGCTGCTAATAGAGGCGCAGCGGTAAAGCTGCTAATAGAGGCGCAGCGGTAAAGCTGCTAATAGAGGCGCAGCGGTAAAGCTGCTAATAGAGGCGCCGCGGTAAAGCTGCTAACCCTAGCTCAACTTCCCCAAGTTTATCGCTTATCCATCTACTGTAACATCCCCCTCAGCTGTGACCTGAAAAAACACCACTGCAGCAGCCTGCATGTGTCTGTGTGTGTGTGTGTGTGTGTGCGTGTCATTGAGAAAGGAATGGGGAGCTGAACAATAACGCAGCAGTCTGTGTGTGAGGACACTCACACACATGGCCAATGTAAATTTCTCTCCTTCTCTGACCACAAAACTAAGCACAGAACATTCAAACAAAAAGAGAAACAGATGGCAGAGTTTTACCCTTTCATCTTTTATTCCTTTCTCTCACTGCAACTCTCTCTCTCTTTTCTTTTTCTTTCTATCTCCTTCCCTCCCTCTCTCTCTTCCTCTGTCTCTCTCAAGACACTGTGGTGTCTCTCCCCTCTCTCTCTCAAGAAAACACTGTGTTGTCTTTCCTCCTGTCCAGCACTGATGGATAGACTACTACACTGAGCCCTGAGCTGTCTGTGGGGGACTTTTAACATTGGTGATTATGTAAAAGAGGAGTCCTGTGTCACTCACTTCGGTGTTGCATTGTCAATTAAAAAGACAGGTCTTGTGTCACTCACAGGCGTTGCACTCTTTAACAATGTTTTTCGAAGCTGCCGTGTCCAACGGACTGAATGCATGTGGAGTTTCATTCACAGGGTCCAGTTCAATTGAAAACGCAGATGAGTTCATTTGGATCATTGATTTGTAGTGGACATGGGATTGCTTTTGAGTCCAGTCCTGCTCCCTTAATGAATCCCTGAACGCCTCATTGTTCCTGGGCTCAGTGTTCTTCTTTAATCAGGCTGCTTTGTAGTGGCCCAGCAGCACACTTCAGATGAATGGCCTATTTCCTGCCAGGGCAGCAGAGCTGGAACTAACCAGCCTCCCAAGAGCTTTGATTACAGAGCGGCCTGACTGCTGGAAGTGGGCCTGCACTCTTAAATAGACGGTTTGTGCAAGTGAGGCAGACTCAGACAGAGGATAAGGTCATGTGACTGCTCTCTCTCTCTCTCTCTGTCTCGGTCTCTGTTGGACACAGCTGGACCTGCTGTGAAGTAGAAACACCTGTCTTATGGCCCCGCTGTGAGACAGAGACCCCTGGTTTATGGCCCCGCTGTGAGGCAGAGACCCCTGGTTTATGGCCCCGCTGTGAGGCAGAGACCCCTGGTTTATGGCCCCGCTGTGAGGCAGAGACCCCTGGTTTATGGCCCCGCTGTGAGGCAGAGACCCCTGGTTTATGGCCCCGCTGTGAGGCAGAGACCCCTGGTTTATGGCCCCGCTGTGAGGCAGAGACCCCTGGTTTATGGCCCCGCTGTGAGGCAGAGACCCCTGGTTTATGGCCCCGCTGTGAGACAGAGACCCCTGGTTTATGGCCCCGCTGTGAGGCAGAGACCCCTGGTTTATGGCCCCGCTGTGAGGCAGAGACCCCTGGTTTATGGCCCCGCTGTGAGGCAGAGTCAAATCAGTCCCCTCTGCCTCATAGTCCCTGAGAGTGTGTGTGTGTGTGAGAGAGAGAATAAGAGTGTGTGTAAGATAGCATAACAGAGTGTGTCTGTGAGAGAGAGAATAAGAGAATGTGTGTGAGAGAGGATGAGAGGAAGAGTAGAGTAGAGAGAGGAAGCAGGGGAGAGAGAGAGGAAGGTCAGGGGTCTGAGAAACAGGAAGCTCACCTGGGCCCACAGGAAATGGAGGGTAGAACTTTTACTTCGAAGAGAGGAGAGGAGAGGAGAGGAGAGGGGCAGAAGAGAGGAGGGGAGAGAGAGGGGCAGAAGAGAGGAGAGGAGAGAGGAGAGGAGAGAGGGGCAGAAGAGAGGAGAGGAGAGGAAAGGAAAGGAGAGAGGAGAGAGGAGAGGGCAGAAGAAAGGAGAGGAGAGGAGAGAGGAGAAAAGAGGAAAGGAAAGGAGAGAGGAGAGAGGAGAGGGGCAGAAGAGAGGAGAGGAGAAGAGAGGAGGGGAGAGAGGGGCAGAAAAGTGGAGAGTCTGACACATTCAGACACTACACACAAACTACAAACACACAGACAGACACACACACACACACACACACACACACGTGATGTATGATGCACGTGGTGGAATACACGCACACACACACACTTCAGAAAATAACAAGCATTATTTCTCTTTCTATTAGAACACACAAGCCCTCAACAGAATCACACTAGAATAGACAGCCTTTCTCTCTTAAGGTCTGTGTGTGTGTATGTGTGTGTGTGTGTATGTGTGTGTGTACGTGTGTGTGTGTGTGTGTGTGTATGTGTGTGTGTATGTGTGTGTGTAAGTGTGTGTGTGTTTGTGTGTATGTGTGTGTGTGTGTGTATGTGTATGTGTGTGTGTGTATGTATGTGTGTGTGTGTGTGTGTGTGTATGTGTGTGTGGATATGTGTGTGTATGTGTGTGTGTAAGTGTGTGTGTGTTTGTGTGTATGTGTGTGTGTGTGTGTATGTGTGTGTGTGATTATGTTTGGAACAGGGGCCCATGTGAGTCACCTGGCTGTAACACTAGAATGATTTATGGAATCAGTTTCGATTATGGAGACGCTCTCTAAAGTATCGAATTACTGGATATTTAAATACAACACACACACCACACACACACACACACACCACACACACACACACACACACACACCACACACAGAGTAACATTAACACATAGGTGCACTGATATATTACTGTAATATAATATTATGAACGGAAAGTTGTGGCTGTTTTAGTGATTTACTGAATATGATTGATCACTTGGGGAAATCTGATTACAGAACACATACCATAACTTCTCCATTTCATAGGGAAATGGAAAGATCAGAATGAGAAAGTGTGTGTGTGTGTGTGTGTGTGTGTGTGTGTGTGTGTGTGTGTTTTGTTTGTGCCGTTTGTTTTTTCTGTCTCTGTAAACATTCTTCTTCATATTGATTTAATGTAATTTAATGATATTGATTGTAATCTCTCTCTGGTGAAGCGTGTGTGTGTGTGTGTGTGTGTGTGTGTGTGTGTGTGTGTGTGTGTGTGTGTGTGTGCTCTCAGCTGCTTTATTGCAGCTCTTGTCTAAACCAAAGCCCTGGTGACCGGAGCACCGGTGACCATTATCTAAAGCAATTGATGGGTGTTTTCAGCCCAAAGGCTCTCAGTACGTCAGACAAATCAGAGGGCGGAGTTCACCTTGGGTCAGGGAGAACCTCACTTCCATTCTCCTGTGGGTTTGCACATATGGCAGAAGTGACAAATCTGAAACACTTAAAAGGCTTGACATCACATGACACTTTGGATGCAGTATTATCAGGGTCACTACACATGAACTTGAGCACAGAGAACATTGTTCGTTCATGCAAGATCACAGCGAGAGGGTGTGCAGAACAGGTAATGTGCTGTCTTCAGAAGTTTTACTAAACTCTGTGTAAACCAACAATGATCTCAATACTCAAGTTCATATGTAGAGACCCTGATGATACTGCAATATCAAGCCTGAGTATTTAAAAAAATTGCATTTTGAACGGCGAGTGCCCAGGGTTCCCTCACTAAAAGCCTTTGGGCTGAACATGGTCAGAAACGCTTTATTTGAAGGGGTCTATATAAGATATTCCAGATTTGAAAGTCTCGGAGGCAGGCATCAAGTTTAGTCTTTGGCATACAGTCATTACGCTTCATGGAAAGGTAAAGCTGGGTGTTGTCAGCATAGGGGTAGAAAGTAATGCCATCTTTCCTTATAACAGATCCCAAAGGTAGCATGTAGAGGGAGAATAACAGGTGCCCTAGCACTGAGCCTTGGGGTACACCATACTTTACTTTGGTGGGGCATGATGATTCATTACGAGCATGTACAAACTGGAAATGACCAGAGAGGTATGATTTGAACCAGGCTAAGGCAGAATCTTTGATGCCTATCATGTGTTCAAGCTTGTGTAGTAGGATACCATGGTCAATATTGTCAAAGGCAGCACTAAGATTCAATAGGATTAATATTGATTTATATATATATATATATATCCATTATCAGATGAGATAAGGAGGTCACTGAAGACTAACAAGGACTGATTCTTTACTATGACTAGCTCTGAAGCCTGACTGGAAGGTTTCCTGGATATTATTTTTGTTTAGCTTCCTAAGCTACAGATTTGTAGCAGTATTTGTACAGTATTTTTGATACAAATGGAGGTTAGTTATGGGACAGTTATTAGCCAGGACATCAGGATCAAGGTTGGGTTTTTCATAAATGGTTTAATAACTGACGTCTTTGGGACCAAAGCGTCACCTGGCAAACGTCTGTTGCAATCTGTAGTTCTCGAATTTGGCCATTCTAATGCTCAATCACAAACATGGAGGGAAGTTTTGGTAGTTGGAGCAACTGTTTGATAATAATAATAATAATAATAACAACAAATACTCTTTTGATCCTGTGAGGGAAATTTGGTCTCTCTTAACCCAACTGTGAATGAATGAAACAAGCACAGCACACAGTGAAGTGAAATACACACTAACCCAGGGCCCAACACGTGTCACAGACTTGTGAACTGTGTGTGAAATGCTCTATTGTTTCAAGTATTGCTTTTCAAGTTGTTTCTGTTCACGGCACATCGGCCGCCACTGATGTCACGCTGACTGACAGCATGTGCTGCAGTTACAATGGCATCAGTCATTTTGGGTTAAGTATGAAGAGAAGTATGTCAGATCTGGACACACACACATATATTTGCTGAACACGGTCCATTCCTCGCTGGCAACTCAAACTCACAAACATGCACACACACACACCCTGACCACAGCTCATTTCCTGCTGATAACTCAAACACACAATCACACACACACACATGCTGAACACAATCCATTTCCTACATCCACAATATTATTACACTCCCCAAACTACAAACACACACACGCTCAGTGGCTGTGTTCTTACACAGTAGGAAGTCCACTTCCCTACATACACTAGGGTTTACACACACTTTTTACCACTTTACACACACTTTACACCACACACACACACACACACACACACACACACACACACACACATACACACTTAAGCAAACAAAATCATTTGAATTCTTTCTCTACAAACTGACTCATGTCACAGTTTTCCACCAAGCTAAATGGTTCTGGGTTATGAGGACTCATTGCAGCACAGTGTGTGTGTGTGTGTGTGTGTACACGTGTGTGTGTGCGTGTGTGTGTGGCTAGAGGACTGATTAACCTGAAGAGCAGAGCAGCCGGAATGTTCCGTTCTCTTCAGCATCTGCTAATGGGGTCGGGAAGAGGACCTGAGAGAGGACCTGATGCCCCAGCGCTGGCATGGCACGAGGGAGGCCACCATTCCAGCACAGCAAGCATCCGGATGTGAGGGAGAGACAGGCTGGGCAAAGTTCAGTTGTGTGTATGTGTGTGTGTGTGCGTGCGTGTGTATGTGTGTGTGTGCGCATGTGTGTGGGGGTGGGGGGTGAATAGAGAGAGAAAAGAGAAAGGGGGAGAGACTGTACACACACACACAGATTCTGAAGCATCGTCATTAACAATATAAACAAATGAGTAACCCAGAGGAACACACACACACATACACACCTACAGACACACACACACACATCTGCATTAACAACATAAACTAATAACTCAGAGAGGAAAAAGAAACATCTGCTTACGTCAGGTTTCAAAAGAAATACAGCCGTCACTCATATGGAGACATACACAGGCACACACACATACACACACACACACACACACACACAAATGCACACACTCACATGTAAGAACACCTCACACACAATGCACACACATGGCCAGTCCTCACAAACAGCACATATTAAGTGTGTTTGCTGTCTCTGCTGATAGCCTGGAGCAAATAGTTGGTGAGTGCTGGGACTTGTTCCCTGTGAATGTGTGTGTGTGTGTGTGTGTGTGTGTCAGAGCGAGTGAATACAGGACATAATTTTAGCCATAACTCTTCTGAGTGTTCCCATTGCTGGCTCCCAGTTGGGCTGCCACTTCAAAACAGGGAGGAGAGAGGACTTCTGCAAACACGCACACACACACACACACACACACACTGTAACGATTTTGGCATAAAATGAAATTTCAATTTATGTTATATTTGTCTGGGGTGCCAGGTGGCAAGAGTTCCCACCAAAAGAAAGATGTTAGCACTAAGTCTAACCTAACACCAAATCATTACAAGGGACTCAACCTGAAGGAAGAACCCCAGTTCACAGTGAACCCCAAACTAATCAAAGGAAAATCCCCAGCCCTAAATAGTGTAATTCTTCATCAGGTGATCAATGATATATAACTCAGGTCAGCTCAGTTCACAGGGAACACAGTGATACACTTCCGGTGTAGTGACACATTTCAGGTCCATCTAACTCAGGTCAGATGACAAACAGTTTAATGAAGTGTGCAGTCCTTCTTCTCAAAACAAATGGAATATGAGAAAAAAAAGATTGTCTACTTTGTCGGAGGGGACTGCTGTTTGTGTTTGCCGCTGAGAAGGGGTGGGTTGTGTTAAGGACAAGTGCACAGCGTTCGCGAGTGTTCAGCAGGAGTGTTGTGAGAAACGTAATATCAATGTAGGTGTTGCAGGGGTGAAGTGGAAGATCAGTGCAATGCGGGGGTATGGGCTAGGATGTTGGAAAACAAGCGGACTCCAGTGAGACGACCGGGGGTACCTGGGAGAGGTGAAGGGACAGACTGCTCCGTAGACTCCACCGGACCATCAAACGGCGGCGTGCAGGCCAGGGCCGTATATCCAGCTCCTTCTTCCAAGGCAGGCACAATCCACGTCAGTTTGGTCGCTCGTAGCACAGTAGCACCAGGGAGAGGTGATGGAATGTCCATGTTGGACAGTGTAGCAGGGCAGAGCGCACAGCGTCCTTGGTCAAATGGGGGTGGAACGTCCGCCTTGGGGATAAGTTGGCGAGGCAACGCGCAGCTTTCTTATCCGGACTCCTCTCGACCCCGTTTAAACGGTTGAACTCGCGCTAACTTGCGCTATGCCTTGGTTGGCTACAGGCCGGGTTTGACCTGCAGCGTATGGCCAACAAAGAGCCACAGGCCAGGTTTGACCTGCAGCGTATGGCCAACAAAGAGCATATATATAAAACTCTCGCTCGCTCACTCACTCACACGCTCTCTTCCTCCGAGTCTCTCTCTCTCTCTCTCACTCCCTACTTCGCACTAATCAAACCTCGGTCGCTACCCCACACCTGTGCAGCATCTAGCTGACTGGCTTGGCACTAATCAAACCTCGGTCGCTACCCCACACCTGTGCAGCATCTAGCTGACTGGCTTGGCACTAATCAAACCTCGGTCGCTACCCCACACCTGTGCAGCATCTAGCTGACTGGCTTGGCCATGTTTAGGTGGTTAGGGAGCACGTGGAAACAGGGGGACGACAGTGCGCCGTCACGACACACACACACGCACACACACACACACACGCACACACACACTCCGCTAACTACCTGCATCATTGTCAGCAGTCATAAAATCCCAAGGCTTGTCTGACAGCATCACACATTTCTCAATACATTCACACTCACACACGCACACACACCAATACTTTCACGCACACACACACTTCTCAATACTTTCATGCGCGGACACACTTTTCTCAATACTTTCATGCGCATACACACACACATGCGTACACACACACTTCCAAATACCTTCACGTGTGCGTGCGCACACACACACACACACACAAGTAGTTCCATGTTCAACTGTGTGTGATTTCAACACATCAGATCACTGCAGCACAGGGTCTCTTTCTAATCCTCACATCAGATGTTTGGACCCCTGCCTCAAGTCTCAGAGTGAGAACTCCTGATGAGCACCGAGTGTGTGTGTGTGTGTGTGTGTGTGTTTGCTTTGTTTATTTCGTAGCATTAGTTCCACATGTTCAAACCTCTCAAAATCAGAGGCAGCAACCCTGTCAAATGCAACCCAAAAGTTTTGTGTCTTTGAAGTTGGGGAGAAATGTGTGTGTGTGTGTGTCTGTTTGTGTGTTGTGTGTGTGTGTGTGTATGTGTGTGTGTGTGTGTGTATGTGTATGTGTGGCTGGGTGGGGTTTGTTCATGTTTGTGTGTGTGTTTATGTGTGTGAGTGTGTGTGTGTGTCTGTCTGTTTGTGTGTTTGTGTGGGTGGGTGTGTTCATGTTTGTGTGTGTTTTTAGTGTGTGTGTGTGTGTGTATGTCTGTCTGTTTGTGTGTGTGTTTGAGTGTGTGTGTGTGTCTGTTTGTGTGTGGGTGGGTGGGTTTGTTCATGTTTGTGTGTGTGTTTGTGTGTGTGTGTGTGTGTGCGTGTGTGTGTGGGTGGGTGGGTTTGTGTTCATGTTTGTGTGTGTGTGTGTGTGTGTGTGTTCATGTTTGTGTGTGTTCATGTTTGTGTGTGTGTTTGAGTGTGTGTGTGTGTGTGTGTTCATGTTTGTGTGTGTGTGTGTTCATGTTTGTGTGTGTGTGTGTGTGTGTGTGTGTGTGTGTGTGTGTGTATGTTGGTGAGCAGTGAACAGTTGTGTTGCTGCACACTCCATGGATTTGTTGGAATGGAATTCAAATGTTATTTGTAATTAATCTGCTTCAGCTCAGCAAACAGAAAAGGGCTCTGTTTTGTGTGTGTGTGCGCGCGCGTGTGTGTGTGTGTGTGTGTGTGTGTGTGTGTGTGTGTGTGTGTGTGTGTGTGTTGGGGAGCAGTGAACAAGGGCTCTGTTTAGTGGTGCTAGCCTCTTCTGTAATCCATCACAACCATAACCAATCAAAACAGCCATGGATGATTCCACTGGGTCACTAACAGTAGATCCGCTTGGTTAAGAGCAATAGATCTGCTGGGTCAATAACAATAGATCCCTGGGTCACTAACAGTAGATCCACTGGGTCAATAACAATAGATCTGCTGGGTCACTAACAGTAGATCCACTGGGTCAATAATAGTAAATCTACTGGGTCAATAACAATAGATCCCCTGGGTCACTTACAGTAGATCCACTGGGTCAATAACAATAGATCTGCTGGGTCACTAACAGTAGATCCACTGGGTCAATAACAATAGATCTGCTGGGTCACTAACAGTAGATCCACTGGGTCAGTAATAATAAATCCGCTGGCTCAGGAACAGTGGCGGCTGGCGATATTTCAGTAGGACAAACTTAAAGATGTCCTGCAACACAAAACCATTTCTACCTGCTGTTTCTGAAATATGACGTCTATATGAGTGTGAGTTACATGAAATATGATAGGTCTATATGAGTGGTGTGTTATATGAAATATGATAGGTCAATATGAGTGTGTGTTATATGAAATATGAGGTTTATTTGAGTGTGACTTATATGAAATATGATAGGTCAATATGAGTGTGACTTATATGAAATATGATAGGTCAATATGAGTGTGTGTTATATGAAACATGAGGTTTATTTGAGTGTGACTTATATGAAATATGATAGGTCAATATGAGTGTGACTTATATGAAATATGATAGGTCAATATGAGTGTGTGTTATATGAAACATGAGGTTTATTTGAGTGTGACTTATATGAAATATGATGGGTCTATATGAGTCTGAGTTATATGAAATATGATAGGTCAATATGAGTGTGACTTATATGAAATATGATAGGTCAATATGAGTGTGACTTATATGAAATATGATAGGTCAATATGAGTCTGAGTTATATGAAATATGATGGGTCTATATGAGTGTGTGTTATATGAAATATGATGGGTCTATATGAGTGTGACTTATATGAAATATGATAGGCCAATATGAGTCTGAGTTATATGAAATATGATGGGTCAATATGAGTCTGAGTTATATGAAATATGATGGGTCAATATGAGTCTGAGTTATATGAAATATGATGGGTCTATATGAGTCTGAGTTATATGAAATATGATGGGTCTATATGAGTCTGAGTTATATGAAATATGATGGGTCTATATGAGTGTGAGTTATATGAAATATGATGGGTCTATATGAGTCTGAGTTATATGAAATATGATAGGCCAATATGAGTCTGAGTTATATAGTGCATGTAAAAATACTATCTTCACTGTCTGCAATAGCCAATGAAAAAAAAAAGGCTTTGTGAGTTTTCATCTGTGGTTGTAACAGTAACATTAGATAACAAAGCAGTTATCTGGTTATGTTGGCTAGTATGAAACCCTAACAAGCTTGCTGTTGCAAAGTGTCTGTTTACAATCTCCAAGCAGGAAGAAGCATGTGCATATGATTTCTGCCTCAGGTTTCTCTGAAATTGAATATTCCAGAAAGTGCCATTGGCGAGCGTGCCAATCAGAGCGAATCAGAGCACTACTCATTATCAAGATGGAAAATCAAGGTGTTTTACTCGAGGCTATTTCAGTAGGCTCCAGAGGACCCTGTCAAGGTCTCCTTGGACTGTTTCCCAAGGAGACAAACCGCTACAAACCGTTTTTGGAGACCTCAGAGAACAATTTCAAATACCTTACAGATGTACGGCAGGGCACCTTTAGCTGCGATGGGTGTAAGGCAGCTCAGGTCAGGGAAAAAAAAATTTGAAAGCAGCATAATAGATTAGAAAACCAGAGTACAGAGTACCAGTGTACAGAGTACCTACAGAGTACCTGTCAACACACATCAACACACAGAGTGTATGTCAACACACATCAACGCACATCAACACACAGAGTGTCAACACACCACAACACACATCAACACACATCAACACACAGAGCACCTGTGAGCTGCATGGCAGATGTGCTCACGACTGGGAAGAAACGAAGCCCCCCCCTCTTTCAGGTGGGTAAATGAACCTGTGACAGGTTAAAGTCACTCATCTCTGTCACAACCATCCACTCCATGGACAGGGTGGCCAAGGCATTAAGCCTGTTCTGGGACATTGTGTTCCTGAAAACATAATGAAGATGTAATTGATGTCGCTCTGGATAAAAGCATCTGCTAAATGCATACATGTAAATGTAAATAGGGATTTTATGGTTTGAAGTTGCTACTGATGGCTGCAGTGTATAAAAAATGCACTAGGTGCTAATACAGCATGTAAAGATGGACTGCTAGCATTTACATTAGCTAACTCACAGTTCCATAGACGCCTTTATTGTTGCTGCTAGTGGAGGCAGAAAGCCTCCAGACTGAATCAGAACCAACACAAAACTGTGTCTTTCTGCTTTAGCAGAATAATCCAGTGCTTTAATTGGGCCAGTGCACACCAATACGCAATTGTCTGCCTCTGATATGATGCTGCTTCAAAAGGGATCTAGAGAGTAAACAGATAGAGAATAAGGAGTTTTGCAGCTAAAATAACAAGCAAACATAGTTTTTGTTTTGTTTACTAGACTACATACATGTTGTTTTATTTATTTTAAATATATGTTGGGGGGTTGTTTTGCCTTTATTCTGATAGGCCAGTAGAGAGTGGCAGGAGATGAATCTGAGAGAGAGAGGATGGGGCAGGATTGAGAAATGACCTTGGGTCGGGTCGGACTGGAAAATAACCTTGGGTCAGGTCAGGTCGGACATG